>CM076579.1:930089314-930634801 GCA_034641835.2 Pinus albicaulis | reverse complement strand
TTGAAACAAGAACATGACCCACATTGGTTACAGAAAAGGAGAAACACGTTTTGAAAGAAGAAGAAACTTTTGTATTAGGGTCCAGAAATATAACTGGTCTATTGTACAATGCCCTACCTGCACTTCAAATTGGTACTCCCAACTCCATGCTAAGGCTCACCCTGCCATTCTTCAGATGAGCATCTTAACCTGAAGTTTGATTCCAAAAAACCCAAGTCCCCTGTTCTATGCCCAAGACCTCTGTTACAACGAGTAGAGTTCTGAGCGAAATACTTCACAATAGGAAGCAAAAGAAACATCGCAAAATTGCTCCGCTTTAGACTGATAATTTTCTTTGCAAAAATTCAACTGCGGACAGTAAAACCATAATATCAAACACAACCAATCGACAATGGAATTTGAACATGAGGATTTATAACCACAGAAAACCCTCTCCAGGTTAAAAGAATTCCGGAATGGCTTTAAGATTCTACTAATGAGCACTTACAACACCATAGAAATTACTGTCACAATGAAATCTGCTGGAAGCAAAGCCCTTGTACAGTTTCTACATTTCCACAGTGGAAGCAAGAATCTTGCTATCTCTCATGATCTGGTTCTGTGGTCAGATCCTTTGCTATGGCTGTCTTGTTCTGCTAAACGTGAATTTGTCTTAGCTTTGGCTCTGGTTCTCATTTAGGATCGTGGCTATCTGATCTTGCTATGGCTTTGACTATACAAACTTGTTCAATAGGAAAATGTTGACTCTACTATATATAGGAGCTTCAATGGGTGCTCTCAAACACTTTTTTGGGCAGCTTTGTTTTGTCTCTGATTCAAGGCAGAACTATGTTGGCCTTGTTTTTTTAGTCCTTGGAACTTAGTTCTCTTATATTTTCCATCCTATCCCCAGTTTGCTACCGAGAAAGACATAACTTCACGATATCAAAATTGACTATTTTTGGCCATTTATCTTTAGTAATGGTACAACCTTAATTTGGTGCATTCGTACAGTATCTGAAGAGCACTCTCAAGCTGTTATTCAGTATTTTAGCATAACTACTACATTTAATTGCCATGCTCTAATATTTATATCAACCATAAGCATTCTTAAGGTAGTTCCACATTTGTGAAGCAGAAGGAATGCTTCTGACAGCTTCTTATCATAGTGGTACAATTATGTTCGCAGTTTATCTTTTATAAACCTCCAATTTTCCAAACGTAGTAGAGACTACAGTTTGCATCTGAAATTTTGGAAAAATCTGTTTAGTATTCTACAGAAAATGCATTAAGAATAAAAAAAGCCCACAATTTGTAAAAATCCCACAATTTTGTAAAAAGCCCACATTTTGTAAAAAGCTCACAATTTGTAAAATGCCCACTTTTATTTTCTTTTTGCTTATATATCGAGCTCCCATTGAGTTCAACAAGTCTTGGGTTTTATACACCATTGAGAGAGATTTATTGTTTTCTTTATAGGATAATTTGCATCAATGGAAGAAAACATTGGAGCTGGAAAAACAATTCAAAAGGGTGAAAGGGGTGATGGCAGAGTTTATTGCCCTTGTAAAATATGTTGTATGAGAAATAATGTTAGAGTTTTAATAACAACAGCAACAGTGAATTGTAGGAAATATGGGCACATTGATGGTGGATCAAATGACTATCGTCCCATGGTAATTAATTATCTATCTTCATTTTGATTATATCGTAAAATTTTATATTATTTTAAATTTTTAATATTTTTTATATGCGCACTAATGTTTAGTTATTAATGTTTGTAATTTTCATAAAGGCACAGTTGCCCCCCAACTTTTTGCAGATGATCAACCAGCTTCCACAGCAAAATAGTAGTAGATTAGATGATGTTGCACCAGTACAAGAGAATATTGCAGCAAATATTAGTATTGGAAATGATGTTGTACAAGGTGAAAAACATGAAGCGAATGATGAAGGTAATTTTAATGATCCCATGGAGGTAGATCATGATGACAGTAATGAGATAGTTCACATTAATGATGGGACAAATCAAATGCTCCAAGACTTGTATGGTGAGTCATATGATGATGGTGGAGATAGCAGTGACGGTATTTATGATGTACCTCTGATTGAAAGGTCAAGTGAACGACTTTTTGAACACTCAAATGCAACTCTTCTCTTTGCTACATTGTTGCTGGTGAACTTAAAGGTTATGAATAATTTGTCGAACAGATGTATGACACAACTCCTAAGGTATGCAATATGTATATATGATCACATATATGTAAATGTTGATTATTTTCCCTTTTTTAGTTGTAATAAATGTGTAAAATAATAACTTATATATAAGTTATTATTTTGCAAATTTATTACAACTAAAAAAAGGTAAAATAATCAAAATTTACATATATGTGATCATATATACATATTGCATACCTTAGGAGTTGTGTCATACATCTGTTCGACAAATTATTCATAACCTTTAAGTTCGCCAGCTCTCTGCTATTGTTGCTGGTGAACTTAAAAGTTATGAATAATTTGTTGAATAGATGTATGACACAACTCCTAAGATATGCAATATGTATATATGATCACATATATGTAAATGTTGATTATTTTGCCTTTTTTTTAATTGTAATAAATGTGTAAAATAATAAGCTATATATACATATATCATAGTTATCAAAACCAGCTGGTCAGGACAGCTGCCGGTTGGAACCGGCCTTGCAACCCAGTCAATAGCCTATTCTCACCTGTTTTGGCTAGTTAATCGGACCTAACCGGCCGATTAAGTAAGGAACCGGCCAGTTTATGCATAAACCGATCAGTTCCGTACTTAACTGGCCGGTTAGGTGCTCCTCCATGAGTTGCAAATTCCTTAGTGTCTCCTCCATGAGCTGCAAATTCCTCTATTATACTAGCAACAAACTTCTCTAATAACTCATACTCAACACCTTATAGTAGCAACAATACACATGATGACTGATAAATACAAGGATGGCTAGCATAAAATCCCTGGCAGCATGCAACTCATCAAGTGTACTTGATGACAATTTCTGTTCTCAAAACAATCAGCAGCAACCTTATTTCACACTCAGCTAGGAACTATCAGACACTCTCTCTCTGCTCACACATAGCAGCAGCATAAATACAAAACCTTTCACACATCATACAAGCAATTTGATCATGGCATCAAGACTAATGCAAATGTTCTGACACCACTCAAGGGACAACAACATACAACCTAATGAAAATGTGACTAGCAATAATAAATTGACCACTAGAAAATTCCCGCTTGGAAATGCACTAAACTGGCTACTGATTTTTCTAGGTTTTAATGAATCTTTTCAGTGATAAATTTTGTCAAACACATTGTGAGTAGACTGCTGAAGTTGTAATGCTCTCTCAACTTGTTACAAATAGCACTAATAGTGGGTTTCATAAACCAATTCAATACCTCTAAGTGTTGTAGATATTTTTCTAGAAATTTATTGGCAAGCAAACATAGATAATGAAGAATACAAGATCTTCAAAATGCTGCTCTGATATATATATATATATATACTGAACCCAGAATTGTCTTTAAGGCTGATACAATGAATTGACAACAAATCTGAGCAGGGACATATTGTATATTATAATATTAACTCAGCAATAAAACACAGTGAATAATATAAGAGAAACCTGATACATTACTTCAAAAAGTTTGCTTATGTATTTTTCGATGATATGTATTGCATTTGCTGCCATTTTGATATATTCACCTTTGCATGGTATATAAATGAGAAAAAATTTCATATTTTGTCTCTATTGGCTTGGAATCATGGTTTCAAATCTTAAAAATAGTTTTTATTTATTTATTTATTTTTCATTTTATTAAAAAATAATTATTTAATGTATTTTTTTTAAAACCGGTTCATTGAGATCTGATCGCTACCGGTTAGACCGGTTCCGGTTCGAAACCCGGTTCATTAGCTCCACCGATCCGGTCACCGGTTCCGGTTTTAATAACTATTATATATATATATATATGATTAATAATATTTACAAGACACTACTTTTTGTTTCTGTTGTAGATTGTTGGGTGAATATTTGTTACCATCGCCAAATACTTTACCTCGAACATATCGAGATCTACGTGCTATTATGAAACACTTTGGAATGGAATATAACACTATATATGTATGTCCTAAAGATCATATTATATATTATGGAGAACATGCGTTGAAAACAAAATGTCCGAAATGTGGTACCAGTAGATATCGAACAGATCAACTAACCAAAAAGGTGCCTCAAAAGGTTCTTCGTCATATTCCCATAATTCCACGTTTGCAGCGAATGTTCAGGTGTAACAGCATAGCACAATTTATGGATTTCCATGCAAAGAATAGAAGTGGAGATGGTGTTCTTCGAATGCCTGCAGATGGTTCTGTATTTAGAGAAATCGAGGAAAAATATGTAGATTTTAAAAATGAACCTCGTAATGTCAGGCTTTCGTTGGCAGCCGATGTTGTTAATCCATTCGGAGAGCTTAGATCTACTTACTCGGTGTGGCCTATTTTCGTTATCAACAATAACATTCCTCCTTGGATGTCAATAAAGAGGGAGCACATAATGTTGACTATGATTATTCCAGGTATTTGATACATTATTTCTTTTAATGTAACATTTTCATTTCTCTCGTTGTTTGAATAAATATATATTTTATTTATTTACTTATATATACATATATCATGGGAGTAATTATTATGTTCCGTAATTTTGAACAATTAGGTAAGTACCAGGTCAAAGATATGAATGTATATATTGAGCCTCTTATCGATGAGCTAATACGGTTATGGCATGGCATCACTATGTATGACATCACTAAACCAATCAAGCAGAAGAGATTTCAATGTCGTGGAATGCTTGTATGGACAATTCATGATGCCCCAGGACTAACACATGTTTGTGGTATGTAATATTTCATTGCACTTTAATATGATACACAATTATCTAAATTAGATATACCATATTGCATGTTTTAAAAATGATCTCATAGTATATTAATTGTTATTGATCCATCTATTGCAGGTCTTCAAACAAAGGGTAGATTTGCATGTCCAGTTTGTGGCCCTAAGATGAAGTATCTTCATTCAGCAGACTTAAAAAAGATGGTGTTTGATGAGTTTAGGCACTTCCTCCCTAGGAACCATAAGTATCGTACTACTGAAAAACATCTTTTCAATGATAAAGAAAAAACTAGATTAAAACCACGAAGAATGACACCTCAGTTGTGGATGTTGGAATATAACAGAATTAATAATCGTCGAGCAGCTGGTACGTAATGTGTGTGTATATATATATATATCTATATTATTTTTTTATGTAATGTTTGGAATTTTTGTTTTAACTAATGAATTTATTTTATTGTATTTTATAATTAATATTGTTCTAATTTATTTTATTCTTTGATATCAAAGTCATCATCACAGTGAAGGTACTAATATTGTACTTCCACCTGGAATGAAATGTTATCCTTCTCAATTCGCGAGGTTGCCCTACTATGAGGACCTAAAAATAGCTCATTTGTTTGATACAATGCATGTTGGGAAGAATGTGACAGAAATGTTATGGCGAACCATAGATGGTGCACATGAGAGAGATAAAATTGACATAATCTTTAATGTCTTGAGCACGGATTCTTGTACACAGCCAAGAATTGTTTCTCAAGGGACAACATCGTGGAATGCTTGTATGGACAATTCATGATGCCCCAAAACTAACACATGTTTGTGGTATGTAATATTTCATTGCACTTTAATATGATACATAATTATCTAAATTAGATATACCATATTGCATGTTTTAATAATGATCTCATAGTATATTAATTGTTATTGATCCATCTATTGCAGGTCTTCAAACAAAGGGTAGATTTGCATGTCCAGTTTGTGGCCCTAAGATGAAGTATCGTCATTTAGCAGACTTAAAAAAGATGGTGTTTGATGAGTTTAGGCACTTCCTCCCTAGGAACCATAAGTATCGTACTACTGAAAAACATATTTTCAATGATAAAGAAGAAACTAGATTAAAACCACGAAGAATGACACCTCAGTTGTGGATGTTGGAATATAACAGAATTAATAATCGTCGAGCAGCTGGTACGTAATTTGTGTGTGTATATATATATATATATATATATATATATATTATTTGTTTATGTACTGTTTGGAATTTTTTTTTTAACTAATGAATTTATTTTATTTTATTTTATAATTAATATTGTTCTGATTTATTTTATTCTTTGATATCAAGGTCATCGTCACTGTGAAGGTACTAATATTGTACTTCCACCTGGAATGAAATGTTATCCTTCTCAATTCGCGAGGTTGCCCTACTATGAGGACCTAAAAATAGCTCATTTGTTTGATACAATGCATGTCGGGAAGAATGTGACAGAAATGTTATGGCGAACCATAGATGGTGCACATGAGAGAGATAAAATTGACAAAATTTGTGCTGACATTGAAAAATCAAATCATGCAATGAAAAGTGTGATCGATGGATCAAATAACAATGGAGGTCGAAATTATAATAATATTCCATGGTTATTAACAGAACAACAAAGAAATGATGTAAAAGAGGTCGTTAGAAGAATTAAATTTCCAACAGGTTTTGTTTCAAACATAAATAATATCTTAACGAAGAAAGGTGACTTCAGTGGGGTGAAAACACATGATTGGCATACCTTTATTAAGGTAATTTTTTTGGTATACGTTTTTGTTTGTTATTGCTTGAATACATACTTTAAATTTTCCTTTTTTCTGTTTAATTTGGAAACCAATAACGATTCATTTTTTATTGTTATAGTATGTTCTACCTGTATCTCTCCCAAACGACTTCGACAACAATGTCAAACAAGTTATATATGGTCTTAGTAAATACATGAGGTAATTAGTTTTGATTTATACGCAAAATCTAATTGCTACAATTTATTTTTGTACTTGATGAAATGATGTATTAATTTACTTGTAATGAAATATATATTATGTTTCATTGAAATAACCTTGCGTAATGATTTGCAGATGGTTGTTATTGAAAGAAATCCATCAAGATGAAATAAAGTATTGGAAGAGAGAAATTCCTCGGCTAATGTGTGAAATGCAAAAGTATCTACCTCCAACATTTTTCAATGCACAAGAACACTACTTGATACACCAAGTTGAGGATATTGAAATGTGTGGACCAGTACACATAAGGTCAATGTGGATGGTCGATAGGCACCTGAAATCCTTGAAGGCTTTGGTTAAACAAAGAGCACGACCTGAGGGTTCTATGGTGGAGGGATATGTGGTATATCAATCCATGGTGTATATTAGTCATTATCTTCCTAAATGAGCTGCGCCAGTCATGAAGGCGGTGGATTGCATTTGGGATGTGAACTCCATCAAAAAATTTGAAGAGGAGCACCTGTTGGGAAAAGGTAGAATGAAGAAAGTGAGAGGTAAAAAATTTATTATGTATAATACATATAATGTTTCATTTTTTTACATCATGTATATGATCATTATATTCATTCAGGTTTTATTCTTTCATAGTTTATTAATTAATATAATTTACATTGGTTATAAGTACATTTATTAATATTGGTGAATTATTGTTTTTTTATTCAGTGTCAAGATTGGTGAGGCGCTACTTTTATACATTGCAAACAATCTTGAGTGGATGAGTGAATGGATTGAAACATGTAAAGCACGTAACGACGGTAGGTTATCATGGCAACTACTGTCTGAATTGATTAGAGAAGCGTATCGTAGTGGAGATGGGAACGTTACGGACAGGGAAATTTATTTAGCATATGGTTTGAAAGATAGAAAGGTAAGCAATTAATTCACCTATTTATAATGTGACAAGAAGTTTGATTTTTCAGTTAATTTTCATGTTGTTTAAATTATATGTTTAATTATTAATTGAGAATGCATCTTTTTCATGTTTGGCATATTGTAGTTGAAACACCACAAGGCTATGTGGTGCAATGGTCGTAAATTTCACATCGAACATTTGGATGATAACAGGAAAATTTCTGATAGTGGGATGAATGTAGTATTCCAGGTCACTAATGTTTCCTCCAGGAGTGACAGACATCCTCGAGAATTGAAAATATATATTATGGGTATTTAGATGATATAGTTGAGTGTGAATTTAATTCCTTCAAATTAGTTTTGTTCGATGTCAAATGTTATAGGCTACGAATGAATGTATGTGATGATGAAAAAAATCTTATTCAACATGACAATGGATTTCCAATGGTTAAAACATCGCAGTTTGAAGCAGGAAAAGATTGCTATGTTTTTCCAAGCCAATGCGAACAAGTCTTTTACTCGTAGGTTCCGTGAGAACGAATGGTCATTTGCTATTAGATATGATCCAAGAAGAAGGCCAGTAGAGTATACTGTAGAGGAAGAAGATGATATTGATCAAGAAGAAGATGATGTAGTGGCAGATGAGCAAGAAGATGCATTGACAGACGAAGAAGATATATTAGAAGATGAACCAGGCATAGGAGATGAGGCAAAAATTTCATGATGATGTCGATGAGCATATTATTGAAAATGACATAATTGATGATGATGATGACATGGTAGATCATTTCAACACTGTTTCTGAATCAGATGTTGGTATAGATGTCGATCAGTTGGATGAAGATCAAGAAGATACAAAAGAATATTGATACAGATGTTATGTTCGAGTATGAGCTCGTCCTTATTTATATCGATTCTCCATTAAATATAGAGATTTCCATCAAGGACAATCATATACTAGGATACAGGAAACATATTACCAACATTTTCTTTAAATAATTTACTAATTATGCGGGTTTGTTGCATGTTGTTTATTATTTCAAACCAATAAATAATGGACTTACTATTGTTTATTATTTCGCAGGATTCACAGGATTCACTTGATTCTATGGTCAGGTCTCTGAAAAAACCAATTAAACACTTAAATAGTCAAGATCTGGAAGACAGGCTTTACCCCCACCATAAATTGCTGAAAAACCGGCCTTCAGTTCAGCTTGTTGTGCTAAAGACGAGGGTGGATTTGCATGATCATTTGAATGAAAATGAATCAAATACTCGGGATGCTTTTGAGGGCAGATTCATAATCCCCATAGATGAAGATCCCATTGCTGCAGAATTTCTGTCTGCGTTGAAGCACAAGTATAATGTTGTATCGGAATACAAATTAGAGGACAACTATACCAAATCTAAATCAATTGAATCCAGTTCTAGTGCTCTTGAACTTACCGAATTAAAGCCAGAAGGAGGATTTACAATCTCTAGTGGGAACGGGTATGGTAGTTCCAATATTGGATTGGATGTCCGGAGCTCTGCAATAGGCACTGGACCTGATCGTAATGAACCCCAATTAATCCAATGTGATGAAAATATGGACTTTGATGATGATCAGGAAAACAAGCTAGAGCATTTTGGCAATATTGAAGAAACTGAAGAGGTTTCCTGTGATCGATTGAATCAACTCATCCATAAGACATCTACTGCAGGCTGGTTTGTATCGAAGGAGAATCTGCTTGCTTTCCCATGATGATGGATGCCGGCTTTTCACGATATAGCAAATTCGCAGGTGTGGAGGTTTTAATTATTGTACTGAATTTTGGGGTTTATGGGTGTTATAATTTATACAATTTGGGCGTATCCTAGAAATAGGGAAAAGCCTAGGGGTTAGATTATTCTCATGGTTTAAAGTTCTATATTTGAAATAAAATTCACCAATTTCTGTTTAAAAAAATGATTTGCCTAAATATTTGATGTAGTTTAAATAGGATGTAGTTCATTTCAAAAACTGTTGAAATTTTCTAGAACCTATGATTGGGATTTCAAGAATATTTATGCACTCTTTAAATTTTCCCTTAACATAAGGGGCAGTTGATGTATGAGTAATACGCAGTATTGTTTTTTTCCAATCTCTAGGAGAAGGCTGAATATAAAGTTCCATATGGGCTTACCCCAAATTTTCTATCTGTGATCGTCGAAGTTGATCCTAGAAGTCTGGTTCAGATGGTCGCTCTGGTAAATATGTTGTGGCAGCATCTGCAGGTTGTACATTGGACTCAGGTTTCTGTTCATGGGAATTTTATAATAAAGAAATTATGGCATTCCATACTGAATCAGAGGCCTTCACTTCAACTTCCAGTACCATCTCTCCAGTTTTGGCAAAGAGGGATGTCTCAGGGAGGAATTTTGGCTTTGCAAATGTTGTGTCAGAGAATCAATATTGGTGGTACAGGCCATGTGGGCCTCTTATGGTATCTACTGCCAGTGCCCAAAAGACAGTTAATATTTATGATATTCGTGATGGAGATCCTGTGATTTCAATGTGTTTGTTTTGAAAGTTTAGGTGTCATAGTAAATCATCAATGGGCTCTAAAATAAGGCCACATTGAAATCTTGGATACATGTTTCATGCCAAAATCAGTTGTATCTTCCATAAATACACAATCTTGGACCACTCTTTATAAATCTGCTTCTTGGACAATATTACATCTCCCTCATTATACAGGTGGTGTTCTTACATGCATAGCAAAGGTATTGTTTTGGCAATCATTTTTTAAGTCACTAGATATTGTGGGTACAAGGATCTAGGGTCTCCACATGAAACTGTGTTGGCCGGAGACTCACTCTGCCTGTCCTTAAATTTGTAAACATAGTAGTATGCCAATTCTTCTTTCATTTTGTGTGCATAAGACGATTTTTTGTCAAATTCCATAATTGTTTTTAAGTTTTATCCATCCCAATTTTGTTGTGAATGCATACGTTTTTGGCTCAACACATATCTGTTATATCTTTGTACTTTTCCTTTACTAACTATTTGAATTTTCTAGTTATATTTAGAGGTGTATTTTAAGGGATGAGGGGAATTACTTGGATTTAGTGCTGCTAGGCTTATCATTTATTCTCCAAATGAAGCCCTGTAATCTGTAACACTATATGGGCATGCAACTCACATGTTAAAATATAGTTGATACAATATGTTGTACATGAAGCCTGGAATTGTGTACATTCCTGGAATATATTAATTTTCAGGCATGCTTAAAAGAGAGATAGGGTTTGATAAAATCAAAAACCCTGAACATGAAGAAAAATACGAGGCAAACGTTGTACATGAAGTTCGGAATTGTGTACATTCCCTCGAATATATTAATTTGCGTGCATGCTTAAAAGAGAGATAGGTTTTGATAAAATCAAAAACCCTGAACATGAAGAAAAAAAAGAGGCAATTATTTTATACAGATAGAACCAAGACACTATCTCCTCATTAATAACAAAACCTGAGTCCAAAAATCATATGTACAAATTCTAGAAATTGAAAGTTGAAAATTTCTGAAATGGAACCAGGCCCTTTTCAAAAGAATAAATTTAGTAAAAACGAGGGTGAAGAAAGTTATATTATCAAAATTTCCACATACCGTGTTAGCAAGGAATGACTATGGGTCCTAAGCAGTGAGACTGAGGAATTTCTCTTTTGCTGCAGGTTTCAATTCTCTTCTCCAACACGATGAAAAGAAAATTCTTAGCTTTGGAGTCTAAAGCCCGAGTCACAACTTGGAAGTTGGTAAGGAAAATTATCAGGGTTGTTACCAGTTGGCTTGGAGTTCGCAGCCTCATTAATTTTCTTTAATGCATTTCCTTCAATGCTGTGCCAGTTGTCACTGGCCAGCAACCTTTACAATAAAATTTATTAGACCCGTCACTCTACGAGGAAAATTTGACGTGATCACTTATCATTGATTTCTTATTGTGATAACAAACATTGGAGATTTACTGTCCTGTTTTAAAGTTTCATTTTTTTTTTAAAATTGAAACCGCTGTCGGTATACCAACGTCTTGTAAGCGTCGCTCCTCTGACGTTTTGAACGATTTCCATTTTCGTCGGTCTTGTGACGTCCGTCAATATTGCGACAGTTTCTCTAGAAACGTCCAAAATTTCGCACCACATTTCGTCGTTGCGACAGTTATTCCCGGCGTCGATATTGTGACGCTCGGAAAGCGTCGGTCTTGTGACACTTTTGCAATACGTCGGTCTTGTGACACTTTGTATGGCGTCGGAAATGAGACAGTATAAAGACGTCGGAACCGCGACGTTAAAAACGTCGGACCAAATTTCGTCGGAATGGCGACATTTTACAAACGTCGGTTTGGGAGGCGTTGGAAGAGCGACGAGTGTTTGGAAGCGACGGGAAGTGTCGGTAGTGCGACACTTTGTATAGGCGTCGGAATTGCGACCGCACGAGAAACCACGTTTTTTCCGGCCTCGAACTGTCGCTCTTGCGACGACTATGTGTCGGAAAAGCGACGATTTGGCCGTCGGAATTTCCGCCAAATGTACTAGTGTAGTGGTAGATAGGATTTAACTGACTCATTAAAACAGAGGGAGAAATGTCTTTCGAAGCCCATTCCATTTTAATATATTTAATTTAACTTTCGCATTCTTTATATGAAATAGGGGACTTCGACAGATTGATATTAACTTCCTGGGTATGTTCCTTGAAGTACTTTCCTGGATGTAGGTACTATGTTTGTACTCTGAGACAAGAAAGGATGCAGATTTTCCTTTCAGGTCGTCCATGCTTTGTAACTAATGCACTGATAGTTTTAGGAGCTTTCTGTCAGAATAATAACTGCTCTGGAGCTTGATGGAGAATGAAATAAGTCATGAGTTTAGTCCTTTTTGGGAAAAAAGAACATTCTACTGACATTAAAACATTGATAAGGCTTGATGAGTGCTTTAGGCTTCATTAAGCCTCCTTGATCATTTTTATGGTCTTCATCTATGTATCTATCCTTCCGAACATCAGATCATAAGCATTAAGTCTTCTGCATTAGGCATTAATCCTTAAATTTGTCTTTTGATACTCTTTGCTGCTACTTCTGACCTGTGTTCTTGAATATACAGGTTATGGAGGTGATAAAGGTTTTGAATCAGGGTTAATGACACTGATCTTTCAATAAACTTGCTTTAAACCCTCCAGGGATGTCTCCTCTATGATCTTTGGCTCTGGAAATGTATTTTTGCACTCTAAATCACCCTGACTGTGAATGCAAAGACAGTATGGATTTATCACCCTTTGAAAACCTGCAAAACATAATAAACTCATTAAAAAAAAACCTGTGGGAGTGAGAAGGACTGTTTCGGAGGCTCGTGGAGGATGGAGGAACAGTGATGGAAAATGGTGGATGCAGCGAAAATGTGATGAAAAACCTTGGCGAAAGGCGAAACCAGGTGCAGATGAAGGTTGAATGCAAGGTGAGTTGTGGACCATTGGATTAGATCTATTCAATAGTGATCTACAGTTGAGATCCTTCGATGAGGTCGTTTGGAGGACAGATGAAAAAGTAAGTGAATAGGTCGGGATTAAATGTGGGCCATTCGATTAGAGCAATCAACGGCGGAGATCTACGGATGGAGTCATTTAGAAGGTTAGATGTATGGTGGATGAATGAGGGCGAGATCAAATATGGGCCGTTAGATTAAAATGATCAACGGCGGGGATTTAAAACCCGAAAGACAATGCTATGGAGAAAAGTGGTAAGGCAGAAAACTAGCAGCATTTTTCGCAAAAATTTTGGGTGGTATGTGGTTTTCCAAAAAAAAAGTGATACGATACATTGCTTGACACACGTCCTTTTAAAAACTGTCGGCTTCAGAAAATTTTCGGGCATTAATGTCTGGGCTCAAAACTTTTCAAAATGCAATATTAGTTGTTGGATGATGGGCAGAAGATCTGACGAAGCGGGAGAAATGCGACATAAGGTTAGATGCGCAGGTGAAAGGAGGCAGGGTCCATTTTTGAGGTCAATGCGAGCCATCGGATTGTGAGGATCGACGGTTGAGATCTATCGATGGGGAGAATGAGAAGGGTGGGGTTTGAAGAGCGGAAGCAATGTGGACTGTCGGATCAAACTTGATCAACAGTGGAGATTTAATCGAAGGTCGAGATGGTGGAGTATTATGTGAGGGACGAGCACGATGCGATGAAGTGCGAGCTGTCGGATCTAGCGAAATGAACGGTTGGGATTAAATTGCATCGGAGAAAAGGAAAGAGGCCAAAGTACCGGGGTCTTTAAGTTTGAGATGTGAGATTAAGCGCTAGCAGTTAGATCAGAGTGGAGATCAATGGTCGGGATTGATCGGAGGGTGTAATGATGGAGGGCTATGGGCGAAGCGCGATCAAATCCTAGCCGTTGGTTCTTGTGGATTCAACGGTCCAGATCAAATCGGCGGATGCGATGACGAGGGACTACGAACGAAGCGTGATTTAATCATGGTTGTTGGTTCTTGTGGATTCAAAGATCCAGATCAAATCGATGAGCATGAGTGACGGGCTCATGAGCGGAGCGCAATCAAATATCAGTCATCATATCTGTAGGAATGGACAGTCGAGATTAGATCAGAAGATCGGAGGAGAGGGGCTCATCGCATCGGGGATTTCAGGAAAATAACAAAGGGAATGAGTTTTTTGCGATTGCGATTAGGCATTAGTGCTTGGTTGTGAGCATGGGTTATATGGAGAATAGGGGCTAGGGCTAAGGCCGAAAGGGGCTTAAGGCCTTAATGTAAAAATGGAGATTTTCAAGGATTTTGAAGGGTTTTTTGAAGAATTTGGAGGTTTCGATAGATGGAAGGAGGGATTTTTAAACCAAATAAAGGGAAATATCAGGTTTAAAATGGGATTTAGGAAGATATAGAGGTTAAATGAGGATGTTTTGAGGGGTTTCATGAAGGAAATAAGGATGAAAAATGGGGGATTTTGTGGGGGTGAATTGGAGCAAATGGAGGCCTTTTTTAGAACAGCTTCTTTCACAAAACAACAGGGCTTATCAATGGAAAGAACAGTGAAGATTATTTTGAAGGATAGAAAATCCATGGAGGCATCAAGAATGATAGATTTACAAAGGAAATGTTTCTCTTGAAGGCTCAAAAACATATTTAGCCACCTGTTTGCTATGCCAAAATTTTATAGGTGGCTAACAGATTCTTTATTTGTCCTTTTTACTTAAAAAATAAACAAATGTGATTTTTTATGAGATATATTGTGTCACTTATCTAAAAATAATAATAACAAGGTTTTGAAATAATGAGAAATACATGATAGTTAAATACTATAAAATACTAGATGACATCAAAATTTTATCCTAATTTTTTTCTATTTGGTTACATTTCACCCCTAAAAAGTACTTTGTTGAAGGAAATCCTTTGACTATAGGTTTGTCAATTAGAGTTATTTTTCTGTAATCTACCATGGATATTCCACCAGATAGGTCATATAAATAGATATGATAAAAATAGAGCGAAATCTATGTTATGAGGGTTAATTTCCTTAGATTATGTTGGAAATACTGAGAGGGGGGGTGAATCAGTATTTCTTTCAATTAGAGCATTAGTTAATCTTCAATTATTATCAGTGTTTGTACAATGGTAGTAGCAAACAAGAGAAACACAAATGCACACAGTTTTTAAGGTGGAAACCCACTATGGGACAAAAACCACCTAATGCTTTTCAACTCCAATTGAAAATTAAGCTCCAACTTCCTAGAATCTATAAAATCATTCTTATCCAGCTCCCACTGGATGGACGCTCCAACACCCGAGATTATTTAGTCATCAACTGAACGGATGCCCCAACACCTAATGAGCTACAACTCACCCTAGCACCACCCTAGCACCCTATAGAAGAATAAAAGGAGAATGGAATCCCGTACCAGGGAAAATGGTCCACTTTATAATGATATAGAATGATGCGGAAGAATAAGATATATTAGACCATAACCCCAACTTTGACACAACCACCTAATGATGATCCTATACCTCCCAACTCTGCCTCTTCAACCCTTAGCAGATAGACACTAGTACAATTTGTACAATAATGTATTTACAATGACTAAGTACAATGATACCTTTACAATGATTGTATGCAGTGCTGCCCACTTGAAGACTTCATATGATGAACTTCTTGCTACTGTTATGCACCTTGGTTGCTGCTATTATCATGCTACCCTCTGCTGCACCTTGTTTTTCTTTTCTGTTGTAGAAATTTTGGTCCTTTGCAATCCTTGACAACACATGATCTAGATTTTTCTTGCCTTCTAGGAGCTTGATATTGAATCTGGTATATCTCTATTATTTCAGATCCTCAATATCTGATTTTTGGTCCTGTAGTATTCCTATGAGTCATCTTTCCAATGCCATAGGTCTGACCCAATTTGGATTCTTCAAGAGAGAGTTATACCCAATTTCTCACACTGCCCTAATTATGGACTGTTTCAGCAGAGCACACTTGTACGGCATGCCACGTGTCACTGTTTCTTCATTTTCCTCTGAAATTGATAGAGAGAAAACGAAATTATGTTAAATATCTACCACTCTTTACGGAATTTGAATTCGATATTCAGAGAGAGAGTTATGACGATTTTACCAAGGTCACTTCTTTGAGATGAATTTCAGAAGCCTGCAAAAACCCTTACTTCCACAGATCATATCTCCAAAAATATTGCGTAACTTGATCTGAAATTTTTACTGCAGCTTCCTCAGGATTTTTTTTTCTCCTCATAAAAATTTCATCTTCTGAGCCTTCTTAGAAAAAAATTTAGAGTGAAAATTCCACGATGACCTATTTCAGATGGCCGAATCCCATACATAAGGAGGAAATGAAGATCACAATTTATATGAATGCTTAAGTTGAGAGGGGCTTAAACAAGTGAACGTGGGAGGGATTTTAGGAGCTCAAAGTATATTAATTATAAATTTTCAATGACCCATGCCCCAACCCCATGGGGTTTTAGCCCACTAAGTGGGGTACAAAATTCAAACATAAGTATCTCTCAAACCGTGAAAAATTACATGATGTGCCATATATCAACGGAAACATCTCAACAAGTATAAACCATCAAAAGAATTATTGACCCAGAATATATTAATTTGGTTGGTCAAACTTCCCATTCAATATTGGGTTAGCCCCTGGTGCTGCTTGGGTTGACATCAATGACAAATGTTGATCAACAATCTCCCCCTTTGGCATTGATGGCAACACAAGTACTCCCCCTACGATCATGACACCTCTTCCTACAACATTCTCTCCCCCTTTGAAATCAATGGCAAAGGGTAACTCCCCCTGAAACACAACCATCCTGCGGACTTGTACACACTTCAACTCGTGCTGACACACAACCGTCTTGCAGACCTGTACACACTTCCACTCCCCCTTTATATTCTAAAAATGGAAAATCTAATGAGAACTTGGGAGAATCCCAAGGTTCTGGCGAATATATTCCAATGCTGGTGAATATTTAATATGTGATTCTTTTGGTGCTGCTTGGAATCTTGCTACTTGTCCAAATGCTTGCATAACATATGGTCGGGAGGCTATTACATATAGAAGACTACTAATCATAGATCTGTACAACCTTTGATCCACATCCTTAGATGAGTCGTCTATGCTCAATTTGCAACCAAGTAAAGACATCTCGAAATCACTTTGCACCTTTGTAGCAAAATTCTTACTTAGTCAATCATCATTGCTACCAATTATTGTATCATCCTCTTTAGCTATTAGACATGCTTTAGTTGCTTCATCTAGAACATATATGTCTTTTGGAGCTCGACTTGCTGTAGCCACAATTTCACCATACACACCTTTCCTGATTTCACATTTCGTGGAGTTGAATAGTATTGTGTGTCCTTGATCACACATTTGTCCAACACTGAGCAGTTTGTGATTCATGTTTTCAACCAATAGAACATTATTGGCTAGAGAATATTTTCTTCTGAGAGTGACAGTACTTGATCCTATAACATTTCAAGATCCATCATTTCCAAAGGACACGGTTCCATCCTTCTTCTCTTTCAGAGATACAAATTTATTTCTATCTCCAGTCATATGCGTTGAGAAACCGCTATCAACATACCACACATCTTTGTTCTTTTTAGCCTTGAGAGCGTGAGCACAATTATCATTCTTATTCTTCTTCCATGTTCGTTCATTCTGTGGCTTCGAAGATTCTTCTAGAGGATTTTCAAGTCTGCAGTCTTTGGCTATGTGTCCAAAGTTTCGACATTTGTAACATTCAATATTATTTCTTAAATGTTCAAATCTATTGATGTTTCGCTGAGCCCTGAGAGGTTCATATTTGACAGATCTCCTGGAATTTTATTCTTTCCTAGGGTACATGCGACATTCTACAGCTTTATGACCAAATTTTCCACATGAATAACAGTAGCCATAAAAAATATGTTGGTACCTGGATGGAAATTTTCGTCGAGGAATTGTCTTCCAAGGCTGTTCTTGCAAATCTTGTCCAATGAATTCTACATGCATGTCAGATCTCATAGGTTCATTGTATTTTGTTGTAGAAGTTCCTGCTTCTTCTTCTTTGTAACCGATGCTAGTTTTGTCGTTGTAAGATCATTGATTGTTGATGAGTTCTTCCAATGCCCTTGAGCTGTTGGCATAGTTTTGGATATTTTTTCCTTTCTTCACTTCCTTACGCAGCGAGACTACTTCGGCTTCTAATTCTTCCCTTTCTTGGTTGCTTTCTTCCAACTTCTTTTGAAGTGACTCTTCAATGCATTTGTGTTCTTCAACTTCAATTTTGAGACCTTGAACTTGTTCTTCAAGAGTTTTGGAACGGATCTTCTCCGCCTTGAGATATTTTATAAGCTTGATTGCTTCCTCATAAAATTCGTCTATGGTCCATCCTTCTTCTTCATTGTTTGATACGTCTTGGTTATTGTGCTTGGTTTATTTTGCTTGGCCATAAACAATACTCTCTCATTAGCTTCTTCTTCACTATCATTGTCTTCATCAGATGATGAGCTATATTCTTTAGAGAGAAAGTTCATTTTGGATCCTTGCTTGTTGAATTTCTTAAAGCCTTTCTTTCTTTTTGAGTTGCCATTACTTTTGTTTGGACATTATGCTGCAAAATTCCCAACCTCATTACAGCTAAAACATATCAATGGAATTTTACCTTTGAATTGTTCCTTACCAATTTGTAGTTTTCTCATGAAGTAAGTATGTTCTTCATCTGAAAGACCTTCTTCATCATCTCCCTTCTCTTCACACTTGCAGGTGCATGTCTTTTCAATTGAAGGTTGTTTATCCTTATTGGTTTTCTTAGATGCAACGAACACAGTTTCTAGATGCGAAGTACCCTCTTCTTCATCAAGTCTCATTTCATATGCTATGAGAACTCCATGTAATTCCTCTTTGCTGAGTTTTTTCAGATTTGCACTGTATTCTAAGACCGATACCTTTGGGTTGAATCTCCTTGGTAATGTTCTAAGAATCTTCCGTATAATAGTCTTCTCGTCAACTAGCTCTCCCAATCCTTCTAGAGTATTGGTTATTTCATCAACGTATTGAAAGTATGCAGCAATGTTGCAACCTTCTTTCATTCTGAGTTGCTCAAAATTTGCTCTATAGATTTGAAGCTTTGCTTCTTTGACATTTGAGTCACCTGCATATATATTATCAAGCTTGTCCCATAAATTTTTGGCGATTTTAAAACCCAACACCTTATGATAAGTAGATTCAATAAGTCCATTGATAATAATATTCTTTTCTTTTGCATCATTTACAAAATTCTTCTTACCTTTTTCATCCACGGTTGATGTAAATCCATTTTGAACAGTGTCCCATACTTCGTAACCTTGCGCCAAGAGATATACCTCCATTCTTCCTTTCCAAAGTGCATTATTATTTTCATTGAATAGAGGTACACCATTCTTGGTATGCTCCATGACCTCCTTCCAACTATTAAACTACTATTGAAGGAACCAAGCTCTGATACCAATTGTTGGAAATACTGAGAGGGGGGGTGAATCAATATTTCTTTCAATTAGAGCATTAGTTAATCTTCAATTATTATCAGTGTTTGTACAATGATAGCAGCAAACAAGAGGAACACAAATGCACATAGTTTTTAAGGTGGAAACCCACACCGGGACAAAAACCACCGAATGCTTTTCTAATAATTCTTTTCAAATCCAATTGAAAATAAAGCTCCAACTTCCTAGAATCTAGAAAAGCATTCTTCTCCAGCTCCCACTGGATGGACGCTCCAACACCCGAGATTCTTCAGTAGTCAACTAAACGGATGCCCCAACACCCAATGAGCTACAACTCACCCTAGCACCACCCTACCACCCTATAGAAGAATAAAAGAAGAATGGACTCTCGTACCAGGGAAAATGGTCCACTTTACAATGATATAGAATGATGCAGAAGAAGAAGATATACTATACCATAACCCCAACTTTGACACAACCACCTAATGATGATCCTAGACCTCCCAACACTGCCTCTTCAGCCCTTGGCAGATAGACACTAGTGCAATTTGTACAATAATGTATTTACAATGACTAAGTACAATGATACCTTTACAATGATTGTATGCAATGTTGCCCACTTGAAGACTTCATATGATGAAATTCTTGCTGCTGTTATGCACCTTGGTTGCTGATATTGTCATGCTACCCCCTGCTGCACCTTGTTTTTCTTTTCTTATGTAGAAATTCTGGTCCTTTGCAATCCTTGACAACACATGATCTAGCTTTTGCTTTCCTTCTAGGAGCTCGATATTGAATCTGGTATATATCTATTATTTCAGATCCTCAATATATGATTTTCAGTCCTGTATTATTCCTCTGAGTCATATTTCCAATGCCATAGGTGTGACCCAATTTGGATTCTTCAAGAGAGATTTATACCCAATTTCTCACACTGCCCTAATTATGGACTTTTTTAGCAGAGCGCAATTGTATGGCATGCCACGTGTCATTGTTTCTTCATTTGCCTCTAAAATTGATAGAGAAAAAACTAAAGTCTGTGCACCATCTTCCACTTTTTACGGAATTCGAATCCGATACTCAGAGAGAGAGTTATGACGATTTTACCAAGGTCACTTCTTTGAGATGAATTTCAGGAGCCTGCAAAAACCCTTACTTCCACAGATCATATCTCCAAAAATTTTGTGGAACTTGATCTGAAATTTTTACGACAACTTCCTCGGGATTTCGGCTTTGCTTCATAAAAATTTCAGCTTCTAATCCTTCGTAGAAAAAAAGTTATAGCGAAAATTCCACGATGACCTGTTTCAGATGGTCGAATCCCATACATAAGGAGGAAATGAAGATCACACTTTATAGGAATGCTTAAGTTGAGAGGGGCTTCAACAAGTGACCGTGGGAGGGATTTTAGGAGCTTAAATAATATTAATTATAAATTTTCAATGACCCATGTCCCAACCCCATGGGGTTTTAGCCCACTGACTGGGGTACAAACTTCAAACATGAATATCTCTCAAACCGTGAAGAATTACATGGCGTGCCATATATCAACGGAAACATCTCTACAAGTAGAAAAAATCAAAATAATTATTGACTCAGAATATATGAATTTGGTAGGTCAAAATTCCCATTCAATATTGGGTTAGCCCCTGGTGCTGCTTGGGTTGACATCAATGACAACTGCTGATCAACATATTCCAATTTTTTTAATTAATATTTTTTTACTTATACATGTAATAGATGAAATACGTAAAAAAAATGAAAATACATTTACACACCAACCAAGACGAATAAAAAATATGCTTTGAGAAACATTATGGGAGGAAACCTAGGTTGAAGGTGAAGCTACTATGCTCTCTCTTTCTCTAGAATGGAAATAATGCAAGTACAAAGGAAAGGACACTCTCAATCGAGTTACTTGATACTTATATCTTAATAGCTAGCTACTGAACACAAAACCCTCTCTATTATTCTTTCTCACTCCCACTCTCAATTTTTATTTTCTCTCTTATGGAACCAAATGTAATTGAATAGAATGGAACCCATTTCCCTCCTAGTGGCCCAGTTATAACATATCCCAATAGCCAATGAGGGGTCAAGTTTGACTCCATCAACTCTCAAATAGAGTGAAAAATTTTACCCTTCTACAATCTTATTCATAGTATTCACATGGTTATCCCCACATGCATGAGTAATTAGGGATAACGTGGCATCCACTCGTGCCATGGTGGTAAACAATGGTAGGTCAAATTTTGTGAGGCATAAGTTTTGCATACAAACCATGATTTATGTGATTCTTCCAGTGTTTGAAAGGTCTCTAAATATATAATGGTATCATTGGGCCAAGTTCTTAAGCATGAAAGTTTTACCACTCAAAAATATCATTTAAGGCCTCAAAATGACTCTAAAAGGTTTCAAACTCCAATTCTCCAAACTAAATCTCATGGATTAAAATACTCCTTGTAAGTTGATTCTTCTAATTTTTCCACTCTAGATGCATTAAAATAGATGAAAAATTATATAATGATCTAATATAGATCAATTCCTCATTGGTTCTATTTTTCTATCTTTGTTTTAAATTTATGTTAGCTTTATGTGTATGTATATTAGATTCTCTTAGTATTGGAATTGTTGGTATAATGTTACTCCCTCTCTTTGGTGCCATAGATAATTAATATTAGGTGTAAATAAAGTTGAGTCTTTAGGTTCTAGTGTATGAATTAGTCATGGTGGTCTCTGGCCCAATATTATCAAACATATTTATCTCTCTTTAGGATATTTTAGGTTTGCATTAATCTTCCAGTCCCTCATGTTGGTGAGAAGAAGCCCTTACAACATTTGCATGATCTCCTTGTTAGAGTCATGGTATATAAAGGAAAGAAAAAATGAAAATATTTTTGTAGGTTCATTAAAATATGATCGATAATAAGTGCATAATTTGTAATATATCAATCAAGGTATAAAACAATGAGTAGCAAGTTGTATCCCATATTAATTTTCTTATGGAATTTATGATCTAAGTGAAGCAAAAAATAACCAACTCAGAAACAAAATGTGCATAGCTAAAGAATTTAATTTTCCATTTAAGTAATATTTTTAACCTAAGGGATTCAAACTAATTGATGCTAAAGAATATAGAGCAAGAAGATTTCAGAAAAGAAGCCATTATGTAATAACTTAATTTGAAACCATAAAAATTAGTAAATATAAATTAAAATCCCTTCATTAAATAAAAAATGAAGATGCTATTTACAATATCATTTAACTTATTTATGATTTATGTTTAAATAATATATATTTTAAGTAATTTCTATAAAATTTATTTTTATTATAATACCAATAAATAGTGAGAGATTTTACTATTAAATGCTTATAAAATTTATTGTTTCATTTATATTTTTAATTTTTTTAAAACTAAAATTAAATATGACTAATTTTATTCAATCACTTTTTTTTTTTAAACTAATGTAAATGTTCCTCATTTCAATAAAAAAAAAACAAATAAATTAGAAAAACTTTTATAAATTTATCGAACTAAACTTTTTATAAAGATATTTAATCAAGCCCTTATCACTAATGATCAAGTTTGAAGGCTTGTTCATAAATTCAATTAGAAGAGTATAGGTTCATGCAACCTTTTCATAATGAAAAGCTTAAAAAATACATTTCAATTCATGACAATATATTATCACTACATTTAATTTTCAATCAATTTTTTTTATATTAAATAAATTAACTTCCTAAAACCAGATGATAAGTAGAAAATATCACATTATAATTAATAAATTTTAACCACTCAACAAAATAAGAAAGATAAAAATATAGATTAATATAAATATAAATAATATTATTTGAAAAGAAATCAATCGACAACATGGTTCAGATTCCAGAGCCTTGCGGTATATCTAGAATGTACTTGACTAAGATATATTAAGAAAACACAAGAAGAACAATAAAACAGGAAAATTACGCCTAAAACTAGCGCCAGAGATAGCAACACCAATAGCACTGGAAATGGCACTAGACATAGAAACGACAACAATGCCATGAATAAAAATGTCAATAGCATTGAAAATTGCACCAAAAATGATGCCTTCAATATTTCCGGAAATTGCACTAGGAATAGCACTAGAAATAATTCCAGGATTTGCTTCGGGTTTAGCTTCTAGTTGGCATCTAGTTTTGCTTCTCTTTTTTCTTATAGTTTGGCTTCAACTTTTACATCCAGTTTCGCTTCTCATTTTGCTTCCAATTTTTCTTCTCGTTTTTCTTTCAATTTTTCTTCTAGTGTGGCTTCCAATTTTGTTTCCATTTTTTTTCCTTCCAAGCACCGAGAATATTGTCATGAATAGCGCCACAAATAACACCGATAATACAATTGGGAATAGGACCAGGTTTAGCACTAGGAATACTGCTGGGAATAGCGCCAAGTTTAGAAAAAGGAATTTCTTCTAGTTTTGCTTTTGGTTTTGCTTCATGTTTTTCTTCTAATGTAGCTTCCAATTTGGCTTCCATTGTTGCTTATTTTTTTCCTTCCAAAAATGATTATTGTTTTGCTTATAGTTAAATAATATGTTTTATTTCAATTTAATTAGTTAATTATACCATGTATCTTAAATAAGTTATATGATTATATAGTAAGTCATATGAATGCATTTGAAATATTTTATAGGATAATACTTATAAATAATTTTTAATAGACATCCATACAAATTTATAACAATGATTTATAACATTTATAACAGAAATTGATACATTTTTTTTAAGGAACAAGTATTGAGTGGCATTAAAATCATATGGTTTGAATTCAAGAACCTTTTACATTAAGTATCATAATATTTCCATCTTGTTTCCAAAATTCCTGTCCCATTACATACAAATGTTTCTTCATAACACATACTATACTCTAAAAAAAATCCAAATCTTTCCCCATATACTCTCCAAAAAACTTCATTAAAACTACACATCGACATATCATATATATATATATATATATATATATATATATATATAAAGTTAAATATTTACTGATCCTCCAACGTCACATCGACCTGATCTTCCTCACCAATTGTTGCTTGTTGCATGTTGTTTTCCACAAATTCATCAGTGTTGGGCCTAGAACCCTCCGCTTGGTGCAATATTTCTTCTACAGAGTCTTCAAAACTGGAGCTATGATCCACATTCAAAATTATTGGCTGACCCCATTTCTCTTTGAGTCCTTCAAACTAATGAACTCCAATATTTCCCACATTGCGCACCATCTCATTGCATTCCAACCTATGGCTGAGATTATCCAACCTGAACTACATCATCTTTGTTTCCAACTATAGATGCTCCAAATTTAGCTCTAATAGACCTATCTAATGGGAGAGGAGTTCATTTAGGGCTATGGTATTTATCTGTAATATTCCCAATTAGCCATGAGCTAGTTAGAACATTCAATTTTGTTTTTCTGCTTTGTTTAAAGAATAAGAGAGCAAAGGAGGTCCATAATTCTCGTTAATAATGAATAAATCAATGCCAAATGTGAAAGAGACAAATATTGGTAACATAATTAAAGCACCCTGGGTGTGAAAGGGGTTGGATCACTTTGACTGGGTCAACCTTGACCAAATCAACAACACTGTCATGGAGGAGTGGTCATCAATGGGGGACAACACACAATTTTAGATGGAGATGCATTGTGTGAATGTAGTTATCTTTTTGGATGGGGCTTAAGGTTTTCAAGCTCATATTATATTTAAGGAAGAGGATGGCAGCCATATGGAGGTGGTTGATGTATATTATATTTCTAAATATATGGTCTGTTTAGACATATATCTTTCTCTTGTTGTTTAGCTGAGATAGAGTGTTGTTTAGCACAGGGTGTTCCTGATCGAGAATCCCACTTCTTCCATTGAGGAGCTCTTGGAGGAGTCTTGCACTACATTGTCCACTATCTGGCTTAAGGCAAAGCTTCTTCTTTCAACTACAGCACATATCTTGTTGAGGGTTTGGTTGTTTTTGCAGGTTGCAGCAAGTGGTGATTAGATCTTTAGATATAGGCCATCTTATTGCTTATTTTCAGTGGAGGAGGCTTCCTTTCCATTAGGAGGACAATATTGAAGGCCATTGAGATTATTTTCAGATCTTGGAATCAGGACAACCATATTTTGATCCCTACAACACACTTTACTTCCAGATCTATGTTATTTTTGTAGGATGAGTTGCAGGGTGGTTTGGCACACCATTTGGAGAGTTGATTTTCAAGTGAAGGGGATCTGCCTTTCACTTCAAGGATATATTGGAGGAGGCTATTTTATTGATCATATCATATCAACCACACTTTCCAGATCTCTATTTTTCAGTATATTTGTAGTCTTAGATCTTAGATCTACAAATTGTACTTGGTGTTTTGCTCAAAACCCTTGAGGGGTTCTTTAAAGGAGCTTGTATAATGCATGGATCTTATATAGATATATATTTTGAGGCTCATATCAGCCCTATATCTGATGTATAATCAAATTTTGTAGCAGAGGTAATAAAATAACATTGTAAGGGTTTTCCATCTTTTCTATATAGTTGCAGCACCTCATATTGAGGGATTTCATCAATTGGAGGCTTGTATTTCTTGTTATGCATATTATGGCCCATTTCTTATGTACATTTTACTGTTGTAGTAACATACGAAAGGTCTCCATATTGGCCTCTTGCCTTATAAATGATGATCTGCAATATTATTCCAACATCTTGCACTATATTCCTGCTTTTCCCATTTTGGATTATTACAGTGGTATCAGAGCATAATATTGGCACAGCCTGTGCATTCTAAAAGCCAATATGTCATCTGAAGAAGGAGAGCCTCTTACTATTAGAGAGAAGAGGTATCAAAGAAGAAGACACATAAAGTTTGATTATCTAGATGAGAAATAAGACAAGGGTAAAACCTCTATATCTGGAGGTGAAGATGAAGAGAAGGAGTTCCCTAAGATCCTTCTTAGAGCCATGCAAGACATTGCTAGAGAGATAAAAGAGATGAGAATGGAAATATTCAAGGAATCCCCTAAAGGATTTCATCATGGAGAAGGCTCTGGCATGTCTCATCACTGGAATGATCAACCAATGCATCAACCACAAGTTTCCCAGTGCTCTACCATGCCTACATTTTTGGCTGTGGGAAATGAAGGGTTTAAAGAGCATGAATCCCTTGAAGACTATTTTGTGGAGTATGAATATCAAAATCAGAGGTTCAAATATCACTTTAGTTTTAAGGAGTTTTGTCAAATAAAGGACAATAGAAGACCAAGACATCATCATAGAGGTGGTGGATTCATTCAGAATCATGATCAACACCACACTACGGGTAGATTATTTTTACCCAACTTTGATGGGTCATCCAATTGTACTACCAAATATTGGGTAGAAAAACGTGACATCTAATTTCAGTTGAACAAAGTTATAGAATTGGAGGCCATTAAGATTGCAACACTGCACCTTGAAGGTGAAGCACATGACTAGTGGTTCCATGGATTGTCTACATTGGGTCATGCCAATGTGACTGCTTATTCAGATTTCACTAGAAGGCTGGTGGAAATATTTTATAGAAGAGATCCTGAAGCACCATTCATGGGGCTTGCAAAGTTGAAACAATCAGGTAATGCAGAAACTTACATCTCTGAATTTTTAAGACTTTCTATTATGGTTCCTAATTTATCTGCAACAAGAAGGGTGTATATGTTCATTGATGGTCTAGATGAACCTCTTCATGGGTTGGTTAAGTCTACCAAGCCCACTACCCTACAAGATGCCATAGAAAGGGCTAGATACCTTCAAGATGCCTTGCCAAAAGAAAAGGCAACATTTCAGCATAAGCCCACTTTTCCATCAAAGGGAAAAGAAGAGAAGGCTCCTCCTTCAAAGGAGAGCTCATATAAAAAACCTCTTGATGATGATGTCCAGAGAGATCTAAGAATAAGGAAGCTTTGCTTCACTTGCCAAGAATATTGGGCTCCTAGAAATAGATGTGTAGCTGGAAAATCACATTACATAGCGGTCTTCTCAGATGATGAGGAGGAAGAAGAAGATGAACCAACAAGAGGTCACAGCACTGACAGTGTAGGGGATGAACCAGCATCATTAGGAGATGGGAGTGGAGAATTTTCTCCTATTGAAAGGGCTCTTGCATCATTAAGAGGAGTACCTAGGTACTTGACCTTAAGAGTTCAAGGTTCCATCTTGAATGAGAGGGTTTCTATTTTGGTTGATAGTGGGGCTACCCACAATTTTATTGATGCCCAACTAGTGCAAAGGAGGGCAATAACCACTGATGCTTTTGAGGAATTTTCTATTTGGTTCCATGAGATAGAACCATGCAATTCATGCATTATGTTCCCTCCTTATTAGTCACCATGGGAACATATACATTTATTGATCACTTCTTTGTGGTTGACATACCTGACACCAATGTGATATTGGGTGTTCAATGGTTGATCACTTTGGGGAAAGTCACCACTGATTGGGTGGCTTTGCAGATTGAATGGGTGGATAAAAAGAGTGGTAAGACTCAAATGATCAAAGGCATGCATACATATCCCTCACATATGACTTCCACACAGAAATCAAAGATGGATTTGAGCAGGGGAAGCAAGGACCTTACAGTCCCATCTATTATGCTTATGAGATTGCTCCATGGGACACTATTATTTAGTGGCAAACCACCTGGGAGGCCACCTGATTTAGATTTTGTGAGATATATCTCAAAAAATGATGCTCCAAGCATAGATCCAAGAGGGATGGGAGCATTAGAATACCATGAGACAGCGTTGGGAGTCTTGGGTAGCTTCAAGGAGGAGGGAGACATTCTCCCAACACCATCATTACCCACTCTCATTTCAGGTTCTGCGTTGTGGGAGGAGAAGCATGGAAGGAATGACCTTCCAACATGTACCTTTGACATGGGAGATGTAAAGGAGGAGATCAACCATATGACAGATGTTCTTTGTGATAGATCATCAACACTGTCACTATGGGTGAATGATCCATATTGGAAATACCTACTATTGGTGGATTATTCCAAGGATCTTCACACATGCATGATACTTGATGACCAGCTGCATGAGGAGGGCTATTCAGTCCAAGAAGGAGTCATCTATTATCATGGTAGGATATTCTTATCTAGAGCCTCCAAGCTCAAGGAGAAGTTACTACAAAGAGCTTATGAGGAGTTCTTTTTCAGCCACACATATTCCATGAGATTCTACAACATCATCATGAGAATATACACTTGGAAGGGCTTTGAAGGAGAACTATATCAGCAATTTCAAAGATTCATGAACCATGAGGAGTTGGGACAGCAACATAACTCTATAAAGGAGTTAACTCAGCCACCTTTTTCTTCTTTTGAGAGGGGAGATAGATCTATGCACCACTCCATTTGTTTAAGAAG
Organism: Pinus albicaulis; assembly: GCA_034641835.2. Taxonomy (NCBI): domain Eukaryota; kingdom Viridiplantae; phylum Streptophyta; class Pinopsida; order Pinales; family Pinaceae; genus Pinus; species Pinus albicaulis. Next base: position 930,605,571 of record CM076579.1, on the reverse strand, counting down.
AAAACTTAGTGAAGAATATGCTCATGTAAATAATGTTTTATTTGATGAAGATATGCATTAATTTACCATTTTTATGCAGACCATAGCTCCAAGGAGGAGCACTATACCATATAAATTTCATGGCCAACTTTGGGCCACAAAAATTTCTAAACATGGCCACTCCCTTGGAGATCAAAGAGAGATTTTGTATCACTGTGGGTGGAATCCAAAAGCACCAAACATATCTCACACTTTCAGCCATAGTGAGATGACTTGGGAAGCAATTAAGTGGTGGGGAAACCACTTACCACATCATGATATGATGCAGTCATAATATTTACTGCGTTGGTTCCACATGTGGGACTATGACCCACCTCCATATGCACAATTTTTTGTTTGTATGTATTTAGTTTTGATCCCATACATTGATGATGTGCTTATAATTTTTATGGGAATGTTTGGAGGGAGGATGGGAGGTATGTATGTGCCCTATGGGATGGAGATTCTCCATTTTCACTATGCTACATGTTTCAGAAATAACATTGGGAAAACCATGTTTGTTTCATTCGAACTATTGTCTCCTTATGGGATGGATTATTTGCATCTCATGAGAACTTTGGAGGAGAAATTCATGGAGAGATGGATTGGCGGGGTAGATTATCACATGTTGGTGCCACCAATGATGGAGGTATGCAACACTCACCTTGTTAGTTTCTTGAGGACAAGAAACATTTGGGAAGGGAGGACTGTAATATTCCCAATTAGCCATGAGCTAGTTGGAATATTCTATTTTGTTTTTCTTCTTTTTTTAAAGAATAAGAGGGAAAAGGGGGTCCATAATTCTCCTTAATAATGAATAAATCAATGCCAAATGTGAAAGAGACAAATATTGGTAGCTTAATTAAAGCACCCTTGGTGTGAAATGGGATGGATCACTTTGACTGGGTCAACTTTGACCAAATCAACAACGCTGTCATGGAGGAGTGGTCATCAATGAGGGATAGTGCAGTTTTAGATGGAGATGCATTGTGTGAATGTAGTTATCTTTTTGGATGGGGCTTGGGCTTTGCAAGCTCATATTCTATTTAAGGAAGAGGATGGCTTCCATATGTAGGTGGTTGATGTAAATTATATTTCTGAATATATGGTCTGTTTAGACATATATCTTTCTCTTGTTGTTTAGCTGAGATAGAGTGTTGTTTAGCATAGGGTGTTGCTAATCGGGAATCCCACCTCTTCCATTGGGGAGATCTTGGAGGAGTCTTGCACTACATTGTCCACTATCTGGCTTAAGTCCAAGCTTCTTCTTTCAACTACAATGCAAATTCTATTAAGGGTTTGGTTGTTTTTTCAAGTTGCAGCAAGTGGTGATTAGATCTTTAGATCTAGGCCATCTCATTGATTATTTTCAATGGATGAGGCTTCCTTTCCATTGGGGGGACATTATTGAAGGCCATTGAGCTTATTTTCATATTTTGGAATCAGGCCAACCATATTTGGATCCCTACAGTGCAGTTTATTTCCATATCTGCGTTATTTCTGTAGGAGGAGTTGTAGGGTGGTTTGTCACACCATTTGGAGAGCTGATTTTCAAGTGAAGGGGATCTGCCTTTCACTTTGATGATCTATTGAAGGAGGCTATTTTATTGATCATATTAGATCAGCCACACTTTCCAGATCTGTATTTTTCAGTAGATCTGTAGTCTTAGATCTCATATCTACAAATTGTACTTGGTGTTTTGCTGAAAACCGTTGAGGGGTGCTTTAAAGGAGCTTGTATAGTGCATGGATCTGATATAGATATATCTTTTGAGGCACATATCAGCCCTAGATCTGATGTATAATCAACTGCTTTAGCATATGTAATAAAATAATGCTGTAAGGGTTTTCCAGCTTTTCTATATAGTTGCAGCACCTCATATTGATGGATTTCATCAATTGGAGGCTTGTATTTATTGTTATGCATCTTATGGCCCATTTCTTATGTAATTTTTTCTACTGTAATAACATATGAAAGGTATCCATATTGGCCTCTTTCCTTATAAATGATGATCTACAATATTGTTCCAACATTTTTCACTATATTCCTACTTTTCCCATTTGGGAATATTACATTATTAGTTTCATCTCTACTTGGTGAGATTTCAATGTAATTAGGAACTCCACTTTACCTCTGCTCTAAGCAAGATGGATTCTGATTTCTCTACCTTCCTCTCCTTTAGCATGCCATTATCGCCTGTAAATCCTACATTAATCGTCTAAATGTTGTGAGAAAATAATTAAATATCACTTTGGCCTCTTGAGCTCCCCTATTCTCCATATATAATGGTGAAATTCCTATCCCAAGCATGCTCCCAATTATAGTCACATTAAAGGCTTATGATCTTCTACCTATCCACTTGCATTAGATCCATTAATGTACCGACATGATAAATTTGAATGATTATCTTCAACCCTCCTCCAAACAAATTTTTCTGCAGTGATATATCAAATCATCACATTCACACCTTAATAAATATCAAATCATCACTGGATTCTCTGTTCGGTATCGTCTTGGGGCTTACATAGCTACTTTAGGTGGCCATGCAAACACAAATTCCAACAAAATATTACGCTTCATCTTTATTATAATTAAAATGTACTTAATCTGACTTGAATTCACTAATTATTCACTATTCCTGAGCTTAATGCACCCATGGAGCTTCCTAATTTCAAAGTACCTTTCCATCATTATGATATGGGTTTGTATGATGGTATTAATTCCGCATTTATTTTCGTATGTCCCAGATTTAATAAGACTCCCATGTTCTCCATTTGATCCACCAACTCATTCAAATGTCTTTTGATGTGGTAAAAATTAATAGATTCAAATTGACCCATTAATAATTTGATTCTATGAAAAAGTGATGTAATCCTAAAGTCCTCCATTGTGTGACACTTTATAGCTTGTTGTATGATGATTTTATATTCAAAAAATACTTTTATTTGTTGTATTCCATTTGATATTGAAATTTCCAGTCCTTTTCATAATGCCATATACTCTGTCTGATTGTTGGTCATCACCCCTAGCCCCCATGCATATTTGATCTCCCTTCCCTCTTCAAGGTGAGAAACATCCCCTCCCGCTCACACCTCCCTAGACATCCATACAGTTTAACAACATCATTATACTTATTAAATCTCCATCAAGATATAATCTAGAACATCCAATATATATAAAATAACAAGATAAATATCATAACATTATCATCATATATAATTAAAACAAGTGAAATTCACATATACTACTCGATCAATAACATGTGAAAATGATACATGTCCAGCAATCGACAAAATTCAAAATGACACATCATGTACATATGACATGAATAAAAATTATTAATCATGCAAGACAAAATGATACAAGTCAATATGATACGTCATGTCCAAATGATACAAGTCAAAATGATACATGTCAAAAAGATACAACTCGATAATATGATAATGGAGGCCATGAAATTTATACATATGATAGTAACCATGAAAATCGGCATCATAAAAATATACAAAAAATGATCCATGATTTAGTCTATATGATCATGAATGCTAGTTGTTTCTACCAACAAATAGCTCATCACCATAGTGATCATGATCATCATGATCGTCATCGGTATTGAAATCAACCTCATTTTCATATGTATCTGTGTCATCATGAGCATAATCTACCATCTCAGCATCCGACCCAACGTGATCTAGATCTATGTGATGAGGATCATTCGAATCTTCTAGAGGATCCTTTTACTGCAAAAAAACATTTAGAATGAAAAACTATTATTTATTTCATGAAATAATTAATTTCTCTGTTATATATCTAATATTAAAACATATGAAATTCAACAATAATCATATTACATCATATCAATGTGCACATACAATAATAAAAAATAAAATAAGTTACAAATAAGATGTCATTCTAATGAAGATTTCAAGATCTGGTGGAAGAAAAATAAAATCTCAGGGGCCGAATGAATAACACTTGTTTATATCTATGATTATCGTGTTGATAGGTGAAAAAAGAAACAAAGATCAATACAAACCATCAGATTGAATTATGTTTGATATTAGATGAAAAAATTACAGTACTTAAAACTTGTAAAGAATAGAACCAAATGAATTCTGCAAACTTATATGAGTTTCGTTTCAAATATGAAGACTAAAAACACTAATGGAATTGCATAGGAAAAGAAATCACTAGGAAAACTAATTGATAAGAATCACTAAAATAATATAGGATATAAGAGTTAAAATAATTCTTCCTTCAAATATATATTAATCTCAAAATTGTATCAAATACAACACAAGTTTTTTTCTTTAGAAACCAACCCTCATCTCTAATTTTTCATCTAATTTTTACAAAAATTACATAATATTTAAGATCCATAATATATGGAAAGTTTTAATTACACAATAATAAAAATATATACATATCTTGATGAATTTAAATTAAACCTGAAAAAAACATTTTCAAGGAACAAGTATTGTGTTGACACATCAAAACATAATCCATGGTGGAAAAAAAGTAGGCATGTAGCTATAGAATCTGCTAAATAAGTGGATATGAACTAGTCACTGAAAATCTAGAACAAAATCTAGAAAAACCCCCATTTTATAGCCCCAATATCCTGATTAGATATTGAATGATCTACTCAAAATAGAAATTTGCTTTTGATCTCTACCCTGGGTTTACCCTATCTTTCCAAGATAATGCTTACTATATAAATATAGCCTCTAGAAAGATTTGAAAAAATTTATATCCTTATTGCTGTCAAAGTTGTGTTAATAGGGAGTACTATTTAGGTGTTGAAAAAATATTTGGGTATACATTGTCAAAATCTAAATAGTGAAAGCACTGCCAAAATATCTAGAAACGTTGTCAAAAAAAAAAAAATCAAATATCAACGCTTCCAAAACATTTGGAAGCACTGCCCTTTTTATGCTCATTTTAATGTTTCTGTTGCTTCTAACAAGAGGTCCACAATGCTTGATTTGATTTGTTTTGTATTTTTTATTTTCTTGGCTTTGGGGTCCTATTTTTCTCCTTTACTATGTTTTTGGATATTATTCTTTTTAAGTAACTTGAAGCTTTCTCTTTGTTGACTGTTAATCCCCTCAAAGGTGTATCATCAAGATCAATGACTTGATCCTTCAAGGGTGGTTTCTAATACAATTTGGAGTTGAGCTTAAGCTTATTTTTGGACCTTGTATGGGGTTTTCTCATCCCATACATCTTAGATAAAGTAACCTATTTTCCATTCTTTATATGTAAAAATTTGGATGATTTGGTTTTACCATCTAAATCCCTTGTTTCACACAGCTTTACTTCAAAACCGTCCTCATGTTTATCACTGTGAAACTTATCAATAAAGTTATCTTCTGGAAACTCTGGAAACTATTCTTGATGGGAGGCTGAAGGATTTTCCTCAAAAACCCTCTTACCCTTTATTACATATACCCTTTCTACCACAGGTATCAAAATAAGGTTTTCAATGTGTTTGTCCACACAAGTTTTCATTTTGTTTCTATTAAGGATAGAGGAGGTTGATTGTTTTGGAATTTCAATAATATAGAAATGGTTTTAAACCTTTGTTTGTTCCTTTATTTTGATGGTGTTAGGCTTGGAAGAAACTAACTCAACAAACCATTCCCAAAATAAGAGATAATCCCAAGTTCTACCATTTTTCTCAGGTGAGTAATAATTAAAAATTTAATTAAACTAGGGGTGGTAGGAAGGGTACGGATTCTTTTGAATCCCAAGGGAATAATTATGGAAAAATTCCCTTAGGGGCTTGGTAGAAAATCTAATAATAAGGAAAATATGTAAAATCTTTTCTTGGGGCTAAGCTTAGCATCCAAAAGGGGTATCCAAGATCTAACTATCCTAGGTGACTCCTTCCTAATTATTTTCCATATTAGAATAAAAACTCCCACAATTGATAATATGCCAAGTATTTTATTTGATCGCATCATTAGTATTATGGGATATTTATCTCATTACTCCTCCTACCATATCCTCAGAAGTATGAGTAGTGCGGCTGACCTCCTGGCCAACATAGTCTGCCGCTTGGTGGAAGGAAAAGTAAAAATCAATGGACTCATTTACCAAACTATCACCCCCTAATCGATGTCTATGAATTATATTTGTTACCCCTCCCTTGTCCCATGGATTCTCCGTTTTTTTTAAACTAATTTAACCAGCGGAAATTCATTCCTCTAATTCCCATACCTTCACTCCCCCGTCATTCCTCAATGTTTAATCATTGACATCATTATACTATGACTTAACTAGCGTCCCTAGAATTATGGTGACATATTCAATGATGGAAGGAATCCTCCTGTACCTGACAATTGTGGAAACCTACAGGGATTGAAATATGAAAATGCGTGACATTCATTAGCATTAACCATGGCTATCGTCATCCTTCGCTCAACATATAAAAATATCATTTTAACTACCCTCTCTAACGTGCCATTCCCATGGGATCTGAGGAATATTAGACAGCGGAGTGATGTAGATATGATGGCGAGCAGGAAAATGTCTCTTCAAGGAATAGGAAGTTAATTTTCCATCTTTGGGAACTTGGATTAGGTGAGGTGATTCTTTGTTGAAACTAATTTAACCGATGGAAATTTGTTCCCCCAATTCCCATACCTTCACTCCCCCCTCATTCCTCCATGTTTTATCATTGGCTGCATTATAATATGAATTAATTAGCATCCTCAGAAATATGGTGACATCTGCAATGATGGAAGGACTCCTCCCGTGCCCAGCAATCATGGAAACCTACAAGGATTGAATACATGTAAATGTATGGCATTAATTAACATTAACCATGGTTATCATCATCCTTTTCTCAACATATATGACTCTCATTTTAATTACCCTCTCTAGTTTTCCATTCCCATTGTATCTGAGGAATATTAGACAAGGGAGTGATGCAGATACCATGGTGAGAGACGAAATTCTCTCTAGGTAACAAGAAGTTAATTATCTAGATTTGGGAAGCTGGCTTAGATGAGGTGAGTCTAAAATCACACATGGATCTGGTCTTCCGAATGGGGCTAAAATGGTGGATAGGAGGCCCATAATCCTCAATTTAAAATAAGCAGCGCTGGGCAAGGGCCTTCAATTCTCTAAGTATTGAGAGAAACATAACTTCATTTTTCCGAGTGGTGAACACTTGGGAATATTGGGAATTTTCCGTGGAGCTTCCAGAGGCTCTTATGCTTTTGTGGATTTCATATATTGGGATGAATTACTGGCTTGGCTATGTTGGGAGAGGAAGTGTTGGAACAGGGTCTCCTAAAGCTGCGAATTTTTTCCATTTTCGTATATTTTTTGTATTATTTAGTCTAGTGCAGGGGTTTTGGGGTGGGTCAAAGCCCCGAATGCATTGTAACAAGTCAAGGGTAGACATGGTTTGTGGACCATTGGATTCGTAGGCTAAATCGATATAAATAGATTAACCTTTTTGAGTCTTAAGGTAGAAAAGAATCGAGATTGATGATAAGCACGACTTGTTAGATCTGTTGTTGGGTTGTTTGGGTAAGGACTCCTGCTAGTTGTGTACGTAGAGATCCTCAGTCCTGATTTGTGCGCAGGCAGTATTTTGGGATTGTAAGAGGATTTTGGTGTTAATATATATGCAAAGTACTGTTGATATCTGATGTTATCTGGATCTGTTATGTTATGATTGATGCGAACTTAGGTTGTATGATTAAGTTGCGAAAGTATTTGTTTGATAGCTGTGAAAGTATCTTTGTTTCTGTTATATGAATCTAAGATCTATTAATTACTACGATTATAGTTTCTGTGTTGATAGATTGGTATTACGCATGTGGATGTGAAGGTAATGACTAGATTTGTGCTTTGTTATATAAGCCTGTAAATAGATCTGTTAAATGCGAGCTTGATAGGTTGGGAATGCAGATCTACTTGAATTACGTACTCTCTCTCAGGGTGCGGAAACTTGGTTCCAGCACCCTCCCATACTACTTCAGGTGAGACTTTGGCCTACGTAAGCAGGTCACTGCCGAAAGGGCTAGTGGTATAGGGGTTTGTTGGCAAACCTTAACCTCTGAACCTGGGTCAGGACCCCTCGATCCAACAAATGGTTCCGTTGCCGGGATTGGGAGAATTTTGAGAGAGAGATCGAGTAATGTCAAGAATGCATTGGAGACCTAAGAAGAAAGAGATCAACGAGTGGTTTGAAAAGCAAATTCAAGAATTTACAGTGAGGGAGAATCGCAGTACAAAGCTAACCACAGAAAAGTGGAAGAATAAGTAAATCTTCACAGAGATCTACGAAATTTTCTTTGTGAAATTTGCGACCGAGCTTCAGGAGTTGCTCGCAAGGCTCATAGATTTCCAAAAGTTGTGGAAGGATGAACGGGTCATGCAGTGGACCCCAGATCTGATTCAGCAATTAGAAAAGACTGATAACACCATCACTCACACTGTAGATCATTGGTTGGATAGTGTGATAGGAGGATTTGTGACATAATTTGCAATTGATCAATTTCTGTCCTACTTCGAGGTGGAACAAAGGTTCTTCAACAGTTTCCGGGGTAAGTTTCTAGAAACTCTGCCATTATTGATTAAGATATTATTGTGCGAAAAGAGCATTTTGTACAACCATACAAAGTGAATGAGCTCCGATCAAAGTGAGGGTACAACGCACAGTGGTAAGTACTATAGAACTAACCAAGAAGGAGATACATTTGTCTATAGTCTAGTAAGGGATTCGGTTGCGTAAGAATTTCTGACTACACCACCGTCGAGCCAACACAGGGATAAAAACTCACCCATACTTCCTCCCCCACCAGAAGATGATATGGCCTCGCACATGAAGCTACTTACCTTCAAGGGCATAGGGGATAAAGACATGGAACGGTTCTGGTTTGTTCCAGGATCAATATGGAATGCACATAACGTGGTCAGTGATGCTGTGAAAAGGGCATAGCTATCCCTTGCCTTTGAAGGAAGAGCCTTGGACTGGTATATGGGATACATAGCTCAGCATGCGAATGCTACCATCGAAGAGATTAAGAATGCCTTGAAACAACAGTTCAATAAGCCTAAGTCCTATTCTTAGATAGTGAACGATCTAAAATATTTCATGCAAGGATCGCCCGAGTCTATATGGGAGGCTGACCAGTAGTTTAAAAAGGTAATTAGAGAAGGAGGATTTATATATGATGACAGGCATCACACAGAGTGGTTCATTGATATGCTGCTGCCCCACCTACGCATGCCAATGGGTTTTCAAGCCATTGAATCAAAGAAAAAGGCCTTGGGGATTGCGATGAAGCTGGAAGCTACGCCAAGAGAGGATACCTAGTTAGGAGTACAACAAATACAAGGCCAGTTAGAGGCAATGCATATGGAGATCCAGAATTTGAAAAAGGAATGGGGGATAGAGGCTAGCCCTGACAGGTGGTGCATATGATTCAGGGTGAATGGCCACACCAAGGATAACTGTCCACTGCTAGTAGATTACATGCAAGCTGGGGGAACCAGCCCGTTGCGTCCTAGGGAAGTTGCGGAACCAAGTGGGCCGGTTTGTTTTGCGATGATTGTCGCATGGATAGGCTGCATCATACCAACGACTACCCCCGCCTTTCCTCATATGTCCCAGAAGTGAAGCAACAATGGTGCAAGTTTTTCAGATCTGTATGACATGATGAGAAGAACTGCCAGACCTATGATCTAATGATAGACAAAGGAAACCTATATAGGGAACAATCATACCCTTCTTCACCAAGATCCCCCTCCGGTTTGGGTGGCTTCCCAGCTAGGGGTAGGGGAGGGGGCCGAGGTGGAAGCACAGGTAGGAGGATAGGACAACTGATTTTCTATAACTGTGGTGAAATATGGCACTTTGCAAGGGATTGCACTAACCCTCCAAAACAATCTTGCAGATACTGTATAAAGCTAGATCATGTGATTGAAGATTTCCTGATTATGATAGACAAGATTCAAGAGAAGCAGTAGACACCTATGAAGAATCTACAAAAGGTCAAGGAAGAACCTCAAGATGAAGGACCAAGTGTTAATGTTATAACATAGTGGCATGGCCATCGGAGGAGCTGCGAAGAAAGCTGAGGTAGAGCCTCTTATCCGTAAAGTAGACATTAAATAAGAAGGTTTGGACTTACAGAAGGAAAAGGAAACCTTTGTCGTAGCTCGCCAAGACTTTGCTAAGGTTGAGGCACCTACTCCTCAAGACCCTGCGAACCTCAAAGCAGATGATGAGGCCAAACCATTCCTGCAGGCATGTATGAAGCTGCTGCACAACCAAAGGGCCATAGAAAACCTCCAAGATTTGATAGACAGATACGCAGAAAGAACAACCACAACTATGTAAATTAAGGATGTACACAAACTATATAAGCATAAGAGACGCACTGGTAGGGAGATGCGGTTAACTGCGTAGATTGGTGATTATGAGATGGATCAGGTTATTCTAGACCTAGGCTCAAATGTGAACATACTACCTAAGAAAACTTGGAAGCGAATGGGAGAACCTAAGTTAGAATGGTCCACTATCTAGCTGTGCATGGCTAATCAATAGAAGATCATATCGTTGGGGATATTATCAAAGATTGTGGTAGATATTGCAGGGGTTAAGTTTCGGGCTGAATTCAAGGTCATTCAGATTGTAGAAGATGCGGACCCCTATCCTACGCTCCTAGGATTGTACTAGGCCATAGATATGGGCGGTATTATCAATTTGAAAAAGAGAAGCATGGTGTTTGAATGTGAAGGAACACGGGTGGTAGTACTGCTAGATCCCGCAGAAGGAGAAAGGTATACAGAGCCAATGCCCGAGGAAAAAGAGGTGGATCACATCTATAATTTAACTACGAGGGATAAAGACTAGATCAATCCTACGACCGATGGTGTGCTATGCTTGGAAAAGGATAGCAAATGCTTTTCTGACTCCGACGAAGAAATGAAAAATTGGCAAAACCGGCTACATGATGTCTCTGCATTGCATTGCCTATGAATCACAAGGGACTTCCGATGCATATCCTTAGAGGTAAGAGAACTGCCTACTTTGATGGTTCCAGTAGCATAAAGGAGTTTTTGCAAAAATTTGAAGCTGAGGTTCCAAGGGAATGAAGGCTATAGACCCTTAACCCATATATGCGTGCAACACCTACAAGATGGTGGGACACGCATAAAGGGGAATTCTAGGATTGGGAGAAATGTCGGGATATGATGATCCTACGATTTGATCCTTCGGCTGACGTACACGTCAATATATTTCTTGGCCCCGGGGTTTTGCGTGAACATTTGTTCGCTTGGATGGAAAAATGGTGGGATCGCACTACAGAAGAATGGGTTCACTTATTTATTCATGCCTTGGGACCAATTCCCACCGCATGGTACTTAGATGCGGAGCTACATCAATGCACACGCCGTTGGGATACCTTAAAAGATGAATTTTTGGGAACATTCAGGTTAACAAGAGGATCGGAGGCGCTTGACGAAGCTCTGCAGGATATAGATACCTTTGTATTTGGGGAATCCAGCCCCTACATAGAATTGGAGATGCCAACATGGGAAACACATATGCAGGATATTTTCAACTGCCATAATATCACCATAGAAGAATGTGATGAAGATCTACACAATGTTTCGATCCTTGAATTAGAAGGGGAGCACGCAATTGCAGGACCTTCGTTACACACTGTGAATGTTACGAAGCCTCTGAACTTGCGAGAGGTTAACATTGGCATGGAAGAGAAACCCAAGTTGGCTAAAATTGGGGATTACTGGGATGATGAGAGAGTAGGAAAGGTTGCAGAATTTCTCACGGAATATCAAGAATTATTCCCGACAAAGTTTTCGTAGCTTAAGGGGATCACAGGGGACTTATCGGTTATGTGCATCACACTGAAACTAGATGCGTGCCCTATGAAGCAACGCCCTTATTGGCTGAACCCTAAGTATAAGCAGAAGGTTAGGGAGGAAATCGATAAAATTCTCGCTGCAAGTATCATCGAACCGTTCAAACATTCGAACTGGGTGAGTCCCATGGTGGTTCAGGAAAAGAAGACGAAGGGGGAAATCCACATCTATGTGGACTTGCGCAATTTGAATGATTCCTACGTACATGATACTTTTCCAACACCATTCTTCGATGAGATCCTGGATAGCGTAGGAGGCCAAGAAACGTAATCATTCACTGATGGGTTCTCAGGGTATCATCAGATCTGAATCGCACCTGAAGATCAAAAAAAATCTACATTTGCTACTGAATGGGGATCATTTCAGTATACGGTCATGCCGTTTGGACTCAAAAATGCTCCTTCCATCTTCTCGCGGGTAGTATTCACAGTGTTCAAAGAGTTCATCCATAAATTTCTAGAGGTATACTTTGATGATTGGAATGTATTTGGCTTAGTAAAGACGCACGTTTCGAACCTGTGCATGATGGTGGATGCCTGTCGGAAGCACCATATTTCCCTGAACATCAAGAAGTGTATCTTCTGTGTACCCTTCGGAATCTTGCTCGAACATATAGTTTGTCAACAAGGGATGATGGTGGACCCTGTGAATGTTGCAGTGATCATCAATCTAGTAGTCCCTACGACTGATAAGCGGCTGTGTTCAATCCTCGGACATACAAGCTATTATAGAAAGTTCATTCAGGGATACGTGCTAGTCACAACCCCTCTGGAAAAGATGCTTAAGAAGGATGTTTCATTCTTTTGGTATGATGAGTGTTAGAAGAGCTTTGAGCTACTCAAGGAAAATATGGTCTCTGCGCCTATCCTTATTTTTCCTGATTGGGCGAAGTTTTTTCATGTTCACATCGATGCTTCTGGAATCGCCCTAGGAGCGGTCCTTACACAGCCTGAAGATGGAGAAATTGATCACCTAGTTGCATTTTCTAGTCAAAAACTCTCTGGTGTGAAGTGTAATTATGCCACCATGGAGCAGGAGGGATTTGTCATGGTCTATGCATTACAAAAGTATCGGCACTATATTTTAGGGGGAAACTTCAAAATGTTTATAGATCATTTGGATTTGAAGTACCTGATGAATAAGCCTGTGTTGGGGGGGAAATCTACTGATGGCTTCTTTTGTTCCAGGATTACGACTTCAAAATCATTGTCAAACCAGGGAGGTTGAATGCTGGGCCAAATCACTTGTCCCAAATTGAGACTGGAGAGGAACCAACTAACCTGGAGGAAGGATTGCCTATGTGTAGTTGTTTGCTATTAAGGCAGTCGATGAACACTTCGCTGACATTATTTAGTTTCTGACTACAGGCATGGCACCTGCAGAGTATTCAGTGCAACAGAAGAAAGAATTGGTAACTTGCACTGCGGATTTCACCATCATCGCAGGTCACCTCTATAAGATGGGAGTAGATGAAGTGCTACGAAGGTATGTTTTGGAACATGAATGACATTCTATCTTGGCAGAAGCCCACGATGGGGTGGCAGGAGGTTACTACGCAGGGAATGCCATAGCGCGGAATATCTTAAGAGCTGGATTATGGTGGCCTACCCTGCATAGTGACTCTCACGACTATTTTAAGGCCTACGATACATGCCAACTCACTGGAAGATCATCCCGCCAGGATGAAATGCCCCTTCAACCGAAAATATCTGTGCAAGCATTTGACAAGTGGGCCATCGATTTCGTAGGACCTATCAACCCACCCGGAAAGAAGACAGGTGCACGTTACATTATAACTGCTACTGATTATGTAACTAGGTGGGTCGAGGCACAAGAAGTGAAGGACTGAACTACAAATACCACTGTGCACTTCATATTTGAGCAGATTCTTACCAGATTTGGATGTCCGAAAATCTTAATGAGCGATAGAGGTACGCACTTTGTCAATGAAACAATACAGGCCTTGACAGAAGAGTTTTAGATCCATCATGCGAAAAGCACTCTGTATCATCCTCAGGAAAATGACTTGGTGGAAGCTTTTAATAAATTCTTGAAGCACAAACTGAGCTATTACATCGATTGCAGCGACTGGGACGTGCGCATTTCGACTATTCTATGGGCTTACTAAACCACCTATAAGAAGTTGACAGGGAAAACATCGTTTAGGATGGTCTATGGTAAGGAGGTTGTTATGCCCATGGAATATATTGTTCCTAGCCTGCACATCGCAACCTTCACAAATATGGCTGAGTCTGATATCATGGAGGAACGATTAGCACAGCTTGTGGCTTGGGAGGAAGATCGTTTCATTACTAACTTCCATCAGCAGGTTCAAAAGGCACGGGTTAAGGCATGGCATGACTAAAATATTCAACAAAAGTCCTTTGCGGAGGTTTACTTAGTGATACTTTACGATAGCCAGTTTGCAAAGCACCCAGGGGAGTTCCGTTAGCACTGGCTTGGACCCTATATAGTTAAATAAATCACGGATGGCAGAGCTGTTTGATTAGCTACCCTGCGCGGTGATATGCTACCCGACTATATCAGTGGCAATCGATCCAAACCATATTGGATCAAATGAATATATGGCCGGAGTAGCTGTATGATGAGGCATAGACCCACTAAGGAAGGTAAGAACAATAGGTACCATGCTCTACGTAGAGGGCAGCCGTAGGATTGGAAGCCCAGGGGAGTGCGCCTTCAGCACAGGAATAAACTTAGAAGGAATAAAATCAGAATGCAGTAGGTGCACTGGGAGCACAGGAGGTACCCTAAAAGTGCAGGGGTGCACTAAGCGCACCAAGGGTGTGAAAACTAGCTGTTGGAACAGCCAAATTAGGTAAACAAAAAAGTATCGTTGGAAGGAGTGGGTGGTTGGCATTTAAAGAGGCGATTTCTGGAGATTTTTTACTGTTTACCTGATGGTAAGTTCCAAGTGCAGTTTACCCTACCATTGGTCGATCGCAAAGGCTATAAAAAGGGCAGGATATATCAGACAATGGTTTCATATCGCTTGAATAGCTTGTACTTGGCATGTTTGTCCTTGACAAATTTGTGTTGTAAGAATTTATGTGCCTATAGCGTCTCTTTAATGTTTGAGAAACCTACTCCCTCTAACAGTAGCAATTTTGATTTTTTCTTTTGCGCCAGGATGACGGCCATGAATCCTGCTGAAGCCTAAGAACCAGTGAGCTCAGCGGAACAAGGAACTTAGGAAGTGGTGGAGATTGAGTCTGAAGCTAAAGAATTTTTCTCCACGTTGGTCACAAAGAAGGGAAAGGAAAAGGAAAATGGCTCAAGGAAACCCCCGAAGCCCATGAAATGAGCTGGAGGGAAGCCCCGTACTTCCCCAAGAAACGTAAAATCCCTGCGGGCGATGCCCCAGGTGCGGGTTGCTCAGGAGGAGGCCTATCCTGCCGACCCGATCAACTGGTTACCTCCCTTCTTCTGACCGTACAGGCTCTCCACGCACACGCCGAAGAACCTAGATGACCTGATCACTTATCTGTAGATTCCACTGACCCCGAGAGAGATCCCCGTAATTAGTGTACCTTTTGGAAGGCTCCACGAGATCAAATTTGACGATCACGACTTGGCCAGTTTAGAGGCCTTCCCTGAGCTGGCACCTGAGTTATAAATTGACACGATTCAGGAAGACAATGGGATCAAAATTGTTCTCCAGTGCTGGGTGTGTGGATTGGTCGAGTCTGGGCTCCTGAACTTGCTAAGGATGCCACACTTCGGTCACTACAACATCATGGACCAGCTAGCCCGATAGTTTCTTGCCCTAATTCATGATGGTTGCCTGTGGATCCAGGAAAAGATCCCCATCGATGCTGCGCTGGTTCATAAAATTACTATCCTTCCCATGAATGGACCGAACACTCTAGAGCATGTGGAAAAGAAGTATGAGGGGTAATTACTGATTACGTGCGCAAAACCTACCATGTGGAGCAAAATACTCGAGGCTTCATAATCAAGTCCATCAGCGACCAAGGCACGCAGTTGGGCACCGTGTTGTTGGCATGCAAGATGATGAGAAAATGTCAGGTCACCTCTGTCCCCGCATATGTAGTTCAGTTAGCGAGTTAATGCAGGAAAGGGGTATGCTTCAACTGGACCCAGTATATATGCAATGAGTTTATGGCTAATGTCTGAGAGTCCCAGGAGTAGGGACAAGCCTTTTGTTATTCCTGGTTGATGTTCCTCATAGTGTTGGTTGCATGGTAAGCCCCTGCAAAGTTAGTCCTCCCTAAGCTCACCCCAGACATGTGTGAAGGGGCTCCTTATTCTCACTTGTGGGACTCCAAGGATGCACAGTGCATCAAGGAAAACCAAGTCTTCTGGGTCCTCTTCCAGAGTAGCTTGCAGCAACTATCAATTCCCGACCGTGCTTGTCGCCCACAATATATGAAAGATACAAGAGCATTGTAGCCTTCCAGGTAACTATGCACAACGTTCAACTTCGAGGCCGCAAGGATAAAGCCTGGACCTCGCTCCCTTATATGGTAGTGGATGAAGAAATTGACAATGTAATTGTGCTCTGGCCTCCTAACTGAAATATCGGCTTCAAAACCGGCGTGAAGGGCATCGAAGGAACCAGAACGACGCAAGTAATCCCCCCAGCCATCATTAAGGATACCAGAGGACCCAACAAGAGTACATGGAAGGACACGGGTGCAACAACACAAAAGGATGTGCAACAAAAACAGATCATCGAGAAGGATGCCGAGGTAGAGACTCAGGTAGATTCGCAGCCAGATCTAGGTATAGAAGGATTGAATGTAGGAGGGGTTGCCTCCCCCCATGGCATGAAGTGAACAAGTGAGCTTGTCAAAGGGCCCCGGAAGAAGTAGCACTCTCAGCGAACGGAACGAGATGAGACAGTCACGCTGACCGAAGGAGACCTTGAACAAATTGCTGACGCGATCACTTTGGCTGTGGAGGATAGATGGCTAGCCTTAGAAGAACAACATAAATCTACGATTGACACAATCCAGGCTGAGCTCCATGCGCTACAGCTGAAGACAGACACATTGTAGACCAGTGTGACTTGGGTACGCATGCCCTTGGCCACCAGCAGTGCAGCACTAGTTATAGAAGATAGCCGCCTCTGTTCGTTACCTGGTGTAGCCCTTGTGATTAGCCCACTCGACCTAGGAATGCAAGTCCAAGCCAGTGCAGAAGTATAGCTAAATTTAGCCAGATTGCCACAAGAGGCATTGCAGGGTTCCACACCTCATTATTTCAGGAATTTTAGCACCGGGACTTGCAAGTTTTCCAAAAACTCGGTATGGCTGAACAGACAATCACAGAAAAGACCGTTGAAGTGTCCATCACCACCGCACAAAAAACGAAGCTGGAACACTTAATTCATAGGCTCTACGCAAATGTTACAGTAGAAATTCTGGCCACAGCCACCCCCCAGGCTAAGATTGAAGGGCCGGTCACAGCATTGAAGGCCTTTAGGACTGAAGTTCAAGTGTTCAAGATACAAATGGAGCAGCAGATCATGGATCTGTAGGCTAATTTGCAGCCCGAAATGCCTCTGAAGGTACGGGCCCAGTGAGTTGTGTTGGTTACCGCAGCTACAAACATCATTAATGGGCAGATCATGCAGGGTGCCAAATTACTGGAAATGGCCATGTAGATATGGACCAAGGTCCAGCGTGACCCAATCCTTCGAGAAATAAACCAGGACCTACGGCAGAAGGAAGAAGAGTTCGAGAACATAGAAGCCACCCTGCCCACTTTGGTTCCTGCTCAATTCTTGGCACGACTCCGAACTAGCCACACCCTCCAAAATGATATGGATGAACTTTGACATAAAAATAAGGTCCTTAGTGATCGCCTGAAGCCTTAGGCTAATGAAGCCCTCAAGCTCTCATAGAATGTTGATGTTGCTATTAAGCAGCTAAACCAAAATTAGGAGAGTGTCACCACCGCGACAGAAGGTTCGATTTCGCAAAAATTGGTCGATATTGCACAAAATGTTGCAGCTCAGAGTGAAGGTGTGCTACCCCCATTGGATAAAGCGATTAGACTACTACAAGTGCAAGTGTATACCCCACCATCACAGTGACTCGGGACGAGTCACAATATTGTGTTGGGGGACTGTTGGAACAGGGTCTCCTAAAGCTACAAATTTTGTCCATTTTTGTATATTTTTTTTATTATTTAGTCTAGCGCGGGGGTTTTGGGGTGGGCCAAAGCCCCGAATGCATTGTAACGGGTCAAGAGTAGACCAAGAGCCCGCAAACCATGGTTTTTGGACCATTGGATGCGTAGGCTAAATCGATATAAATAGATGAACCTTTTTGAGTCTTAAGGTAGAAAAGAATCGAGATTGATGATAAGCACGAATTGTTAGATCTGTTATTGGGTTGTTTGGGTAAGGACTCCTTGTTACGTAGGTAAATCCTCTCTACAGACAGAGACGATCCCTATAGCCCTGGAGTGGGTCTAGTAACAAACAAACAAACTAGAGTGTAGGCCCCTAATTACTAAATGAAATAGACATGATAGATCAACCTACATGGAGTCCAGCGCTATCATCGTAGCTGTTGTAGTGGTGGCCTCTAGATTCATGTCTTGACAAGTCACGATCCTTTCGCAGCGATGCTTGGATACCTACACAAAATAAACAAACAAGAGCAGCATATGAAACAAAAATCTCATTCATAATTACTAACTAGTCAAGGAGGGTTAAGCATATAGCATTAATAAAACAAATCAACGCGATATGGGAACCAGAAAATAGTTATACATATGTATTAATAGAAGAAAGAGTTACAACCAAGCCTTGACGTCGTAGCCTCCTTCAGCGAGGTTCAGTTGAAGTGCATCTCGATGAATGTCATGAATTCAAATGGGATGAAGGCACAAGCCTAAATCTCGTAGTAAGGGACTCTTCCGTTCTATCTTGAATAGAAATCTCTCCAGCGTTTTTGCTTCTTCACTTCAGCTCAGCTAGCCTCATCAATGGAGGATGAGCTATATGTATAGAGGGAGAGGAGGAGGTTTGGATCCCTACTATGGTGGAAACGAGGCCTTATCTCATGGGAGGTTTCCCCAAAAGGTGGAAACAAGAGGTCAAAGGAGGAAGGTCGTGATTATTCAGTCGAACCACTCCCTATGACTCATCCACAAAGTTGTTGTGATCGAAACTTCGCCTCTATTTTTGAAAAAATTTCCATAAACAGATTGGTGCAGGTAGCTAACTGCGACAAAGCACCAGTTGGCGTGGGGGCGAGTATTAATCTACCTCATCGGCGCGAGGGCATAACGGGATATAAGTGCTACGGCAAAAGCAAGTGTTTTTAGTGGTATATTCAGGAAATGGTCAACAGAAGGAATGCTTGAATCATGGTAAGGGATGAAATGATGATATTTGCAAGGCATGGCACTTTATTTTGTTCACAGAAATGAGCCTCCAATGTGTGGGATGGGGATTTCAGGAACGGTGACAAAATGATATCTAATAGATGCCCCATAAAGCATGAGGTCCGAGAGAGAAGAAGGGGTGAAATGCTTTACGAGAACACATTTGAACCAAACACCGCTGTCGAAATACCTACAATTACAAGTACAATAGATATCTCTGAGACATGAAAATCTGGCATGGGCACAACCATCCATAATAGAGTATATATATGAACTGAGATCTGAGGTATGGATGCAACCATCCAGTAGTAAGGATCAAAAAATAGACTCAGGTATGGTTGCAACCATCCAATCAAAAGAGTCATGCAAAAAATCATGATACATCCTAATATTCTGTAGCCTGGATTTTATTCGACAAAACCCAGGGTCTTGCGCTCTATCTCGATCCGAACAAGTATAGATTCAAACATGTAAATATGTGAGCTGAAGTCGAACATGCAAGAAAATCACCTAATTACCAACCAATGATGAAAGTTGTTAACAGGCATGAGAGAAACCACCAATAATGACAATGGCTCTCAAGGTACAACAGGTACAATCCATGGAATGTAAACAGTGATCTAGCGTAGAACACCTGCAGAATCACCCGATCAAAGGAAAATGATGTGGACCTATTGTCGAATACGAAGAACCCGCCATTGAGGCACACAGGCTCCAAGGTACTGGTAGGGAGTCTATAGACCAACTTCCTGGATAATGAGCTGAAGTCGACAGGAAGTGACTTGGTCGAAGGAGGGCTATAATTTATCCACATCATCGACACAAGATAGAGGAACATAATGATAGTGAATCAAGACCAACAGAGAATCAGAGGGAGGTTGAAAATTGTAGAGGAAAACTTCTCTTGAACATATCAGCAACACGACTCTGGATTTGGAAGTATTTGAGATGACATGGCAAAGAGTAGATGAGAGATCAAAAGAGATTACCCAAACCCACGAAGGCAAGAATGACGAAATGATATGTCCCCAACCCGACACGAATGCAGACAAGTGTCATGTTCAAGAGTGACATAGTATCAACACAACTAAAATATAGTTCAATTTCCCCCCACCATTTCTTGCGAGTACCCCAATTATTTTTGAAAACAAGCTTGAAGGGGATAGCATATGCTTGTGCTGTAAGTTTTTCCTTTAGAAAAATCAACCCTAGTACATTTTACGAGCACCAGGAAGGAGGAACTCGATGAACGTCATGGTGACGATGTCTAATGTGATCAGGGTTTAATGATTCTGAACAAGGAAGAACTCGACGTCTTTTCATGTTTAGAGAGTTTGAAAAGAAGCTGAAAAGAAAACTCCAGCATGTCCCTTTTTGTAAGTAGTCTCTCAGATCCAAAAAGGTAGAAAAAAATATCTGAAATAACCTCTTAGTCGGGATAGGCTAAGGTATTCATTTTTTGTAAATAATCTATCCCAGCCCTAAAAAGGGGTAAACGAATACTGGGCAGATATTGTTTCGCAGCCATTTAACAAATTCAAAATGACAAGAGTCTCGGAAATATTTTCAATTTTAGAGAGTGAGAAAAGAGCTTAAAGATGACTCTAGTAGTAACTTTTTCATGTTTTTACCGAGTCTGAAAAAGTATAAAATACAACTCGTGACTTCATCACTATTGCATTAAAGACTTGTCGCTGCACAAGAAACAAACGTAAAACCCATTTCTTGAAATAACATAATGTAATAATAAAAAAACATGTCTTAAAACCTAATTAGGGTTTTTAAAAGTTATAAAATGCCAAAAATGGTAAAAAATAATTACTTTTCACTTTTACCTCTTGTGGAGAAATAGTGACCCCATTTTACCTTGCGATTTTACGACGACGATAGTAGGAAATCCAGCAGACCAATCTCAATCTGTCAGTTCCAAGTAAGAGTTGACATCCTTCCCCATATTTTAAGCATTATGTCTTTACCTGCAAGCTTTAGTTTTGATTTCTGAAGGGGAAATTGTGAAAACTAAGGCATGGTGGTCGGCGCGGGTTTCGGGCACGGACTCACGCCAATGGCCCAATTTTCTAAATTTGGGCGCGCCCATTGGCACGACTATTTCTAAAAAATTCACGCCAATCATACATACCTCTTAAAAAATTCTTAATGCAAGAAAGCAAGCCTAAAATTCACAAATTGCAGCTTTGGATTTGGCTAATAATGTCCATATGAACATGTTTGCACATGAGAGAGTGACAAAATGGTGATAGAGTGGAAGGAACAAGAACACAGATAAGAGGATGAGCTTGCCATGGGAAATTCAAGATGCATGGAAGCTCTTAGAGATTGTGGACTAAAAAAGTTCTTTATGACACCGTGTCTTAGAGCTCAACCGGATTTGCTACAATACTTGATCAGTATCTGGGACGAAGATCAGAAATAATTCATTCTTCGAGATTAGGAACTCGAGATTGATGTTTTTGATATTTATTTCATAACAGGACTGTCACGGAGGGGGGTAGCACCAATATTTACCGGCACCTGGCCCACCATGGAGAGCATGGGCATGGTGATTAACAGGGTATGCCCGGGAGCATAGAAAGGATCAAAAAGTGGGAAAGTGGAGATCCAGACTATCCTGGATTTAGCACTAAGGGTAGTGCTACACATGATCGCACGAGCTATAGGAACACAAGCACCGCACAAAGAAACAAAAACACAGCTACTTCTCACTGTAGACTGCTTGACACCGATCATCTACAACTGGGCAGAGGCAATAACAATCAATATAAAACGTCAGCTAACAAAGTGCAAGAAGGAAAAATTGAAACAGTTTGGTTATGGGTCTATCCTGGTATCATTCATTTTGGAACGATTACCAATCTTTCAGCGTCAAGAGGTGATAGTCACAACACCATCAGCACTGGAACCACGGATGGATCGATGGGTAGCTCTGATGCCAAGGTCAGGGGGTGGTCAAAAGATGTTCTGGAGACCGGAGTTCTTTGATTGGCTCCACCGACAGTTCATTGTCATGGAGGACTGGCCCTAATATGGCATAGATTTCACTTGTGATCCAGACCTCCCACTCTCAGAAGGAGAGGATTGGGATGAAGCACTTGGTAGGACTCTTTTTTAATTTTATGAGTATTATGATTTTTTTTTGGTATGTATGTTTTGAAAATTAATCCATGCATTTGCAGATGTAGGCCTAGAGAGACTTGCAGGGATATCTCTGATAGTGAGGTGAATACCTCATGATTTTGATGTTTCCCCTCAAGGTGAGGAGGAGTAGATCGTGCACAACTTGGAGGGAATTGCCCGTGGGGTCCCAGACTATGTGTGTTTTGAAGATGTTCCTTGTGCATACCAAAGACCTACTATGGGAGTGTCAAACCGAGTTCACCACTTGCTAAGGTGGCTTGTCGGGGCAGTGACATGTTATCATGATCATCATGTCAACTAGACACCTAGGCTTTTATTTCTGCATTTTGTTGTGAGACATGGTGTCTCAGGGTGTAACAGAAATACACATTTTTTTGAAATTTATGGTGCACACTGATGCAAACATTTGATATATATATATATATATATATATATATATATATATATATATATATATATATATATATATATATATAGATACACATCTATTTTCCTATTTGATAGGAGTCTCTCATGTGATGATGATTTTATAGATTACACAAATATCTATCTAATACAATGTTAGCCACTGTATTAGTTAATGCATTCATTTGTCTAGGAATATTTTGATATGTGATATAATCAAAATGTATTTCTAGAAAATGAACATGTAAATACAATCTTAAAATGTGAGGGTTTCTAACTCAATAATTCCCATTAAGTTAAAGAATAACAATCTGAGAGTCTATATTTACAACCAATGCACTAATGCAGAGGGTAATCGCCTTTGTTAATAGTTCAATGAAAACACTATATTCAGTGACATTGTTTGTAGTTCATCCTAGATAAATACCTTGTAGGTCTATCAACTCACTGGCAGGATCATAAATCACCCAGGCTACCGAAGACAAGTTTCGGGTATTGCGGGAAGCACCATCAATGAAACCGACATAAGGGGCAATAGAAATCTGCACAATAAGAAATGACCCAATAAGAAGGAAAATGCTCACAAAACACGCCACGCCAAAAATGTACAAAAATGAAAAAACATCTTATGTACACAAAACATGCACGAATCACTCATGCATAATACTTTTTGAGATACAACCCATTTTTGGGTTGATATAAAGGATGACCTTCGTAATCAATGAGCTCATAGGCCCTATTCTTCAAAACATGTTTAACGATGTAAGGCCCATGCGACACGAGTTGAAATTTTCCTGCCCCCAGATTATCATGAGCTTGATTGTATAGGAGGACGAGGTCTCCTTCTACAAAGGAGCGAGGGGAAACTGGCTGGTCAAAATGGGCTTTGACCTACTTCTTCTATGCCTCGATGACCAAAGAAACAAAGCGGCGAGTTTCATCCATCCTCTCTAAGTAGAGAAGATGCTCTTCTTCAGGTGAAGTGTTAGGAAGTAATTCAACAGCTAACTTGAGTGGAGGTATTTTACACTCAATTGGAAGGGTAACTTCTAGACTATAAACAATTTGGAATGGAGTGAATCTGGTCGCATCCTTGACTGAGGTTCGGTATGCCCAGAGAGCCGAAAATAACATGAGATTCCAATTAGATTTGTGGATCCCAATCGTACGTTGAAGCATAGTGACTAAAAATTTGTTCACATCTTCAACCTGACCATTGGCCTGAGGATAGTATGATGTTGAGCTGTCGTGACGCAAGCCCAACCTGGAGGTCAACTCTGCCACCATATAGTGCCGAAACTGGGAACCATGATCGGTAACGATGGCTTGAGGGACACCAAACCTAAAAATGATGTGATTGAATATGAACTAAGTGGCTGTTGATCTTGAATTATGTTTTAATTTCAGGACCTACTAAATGTCGATCTCAAATTTCCTAAATGCAGACTACATGCAAATGAACACCATTTTCCTTCAATGAATGCTAACTAAGAGAAGGATACATATCTTTCAAACAATATCAATCAATGAAATAAAACTAAGATATCCGCTAATGCATTTAATTCAATAAAGTGAAAAATGAAAAATTATTTCCTAGCTAATCAAACACTAGTTATGCAAAAGAATTTTCATTTTCCAAACAACTGAAAGAATGAAATTTTTTTATTTTTTCAATGAAATGAAGCACACAATGCACTAATGACACAAAAAAACAAAACAAACACTAGTTCGAGGATTACAAATGTAAAAAACTAAACCGACTGATTCTGTGAAAGAAACACAACACAAAAATGCACCCAAACTAATGAAGCACTCTTCCAATCAAAGAAAAACTTCAAAACGATCCAAACAAGAAATGTGATCTATGCTTGGAGCAGCAATAAGAATAGTCAAATGAAATCTGAAATTATCATTCAACCAAAACAAACACTCAAAGGATCTAGAAGGACTTAAACACAATTGATCAAGAGATGATACTGACAAGAATCAAAAGACTCAAATTCCAATCAGAAGGGCTCAGTGAGCCTAAGACACTCAAGAACCCTAAGGCCATAAACTACATTGATAAGGAAACATACATACAACTGATAAGAATAAATCTATAACAGTCAAAACAATCTCAACAGAACAATTGAAAATTAGAAATCCACCCAAAGGCAAGCACAATTGACTAAAAAACTAAAAAGAGAAGTCAACCAAACCCTACAATATTTGGTGTGACTGTAAGGTAGTAATCCACATCAAATAGGGGTTGGCGCTAGTGCAACTCAAGCAACATGTGCCAATCAACGCGACTGTTACAATCAAAAAGAGTGCCAAGCCGGATATCTATGGAAGAATGGGAAATCCAATGTGCAGAGGTCAATCTTGACACTCTGGAGCTGAACAAGAGGTCTCTAAACAAGAAAACAGACCAGAAAATATAGACAAACAAGCAAACAACCAAAGTCGACTAGACAAGGACAAAAAGAAAAACTCACACTGATCCCCAACGGATTCTCCAATTTGTTACGCAGGTAAATTCTCTCTGCAGACAGAGACGATCCCTCTAGCCCTGGAGTGGGTCTCGTAAAAAATAGACAAACTAGAGTGTAGGCCCCTAATTACTAAATGAAATAGACACGATATATCAACCTACCTGGATTCCAACGCTGTCGTCGTAGTTTTTGTAGTGGTAGCCTCTCTATTCCTGTCTCGACAAGTCACGATCCTTTTGCAGTGATGCTTGAATACCTTCACAAAATCAACAAACAAGAGCAGCATATGAAACAACAATCTCATTCATAATTACTAACCAGTCAAGGAAGGTTAATCATATAGCATTAATAAAACACATCAATGTGATATGGGAACCAGACAATAGTTATACATATGTATTAATAGAAGAAAGAGTTACAACCAAGCCTTGACGTCGCGGCCTCCTTCAGCGGGGTTCAGTTGAAGTGTGTCTCGACTAATGTCAGGGAATTCGGATGAGATGAAAACACAAGCCTAAGCTCTCTCAATAAGGGACTCTTCTATTCTATCTCGAATAGAAATCTCTCCAGCATTTCTGCTTCTTCAGTTCAGCTCAGCTAGCTTCATCAATGGAGGATGAGCTATATTAATAGAGGGAGAGGAGGAGGTTGGGATCCCTACTATGGTGGAAGGGAGGCCTTATCTCATGGGAGGTTTCCCCAAAAGGTGGAAACAAGAGGCCAAAGAAGGAAGGCCATGGTTATTCAGTCGAACCACTCCCTATGACTCATCCACGAAGTTTTTGTGGTTGAAAATTCACCGCTATTTTAAGAAAAAATTTCCATAAACAGATTGGCACGGGTAGCTAACTGAGACAGAGCACCAGTTGGCATGGGAGCCAGTGTTAATATGCCTCATCGGCACGAGGGCATAACGAGCTACAAGTGCCAAGGTAAAAATAGGTGTTTTTAGTGGTTTGTTCAAGAAATGGTCAATAGAAGGAATGTTTGACTCATGGTAAGGGATGCAATGATGATATTTGCAAGGCATGACACTTTATTTTTTTCATAGAAATGAGCCTCCAATGTTCAGGATGGGGATTGCAGGGACAGTGACAAAATTTTGTGTAACACTCCCGTTGGCTGTGTGCACGAAGATCCTCAGTCCTGCTATGTGCGGACCCTGCTGGCTCTGTGTGCAGGTGGTATTTTGGGATTGTAAGAGTATTTTGGTATTAATATATATGCAAAGTACTATTGATATCTGATTTTATCTAGATCTGTTTTTTTATGATTGATGTGAACTTGGGTTGTATGATTAAGTTGCGAAAGTATCTGTTTGATAGCTGCGAAAGTATATTTGTTTTTGTTATATGAATATATGATCTGTTAATTGCTGCGATTATAGTTGTTGTGTTGATAGATTGGTATTACGCACGTGAATGTGAAGGTAATAACTATATCTATGCTCTATTATATAAGCCCGTAAATAGATCTGTTAAATGTGAGCTTGATAGGTTGCAAATTCAGATCTGCTTGACTTGCCTACTCTCTCTCAAGGTGCAAAAACCTAGTTCCAACACCCTCCCATACTGCTTCGGGTAAGACTTTGGCCTACGCAAGTAGGTCACTGCCTAAAGGGCCAGTAGTATAGGGTTTTTTTGTAAAACCTTAACCTCCGAACCTGGGTCAGGACCCCTCGAGCCAACAGGAAGGAATAACCTTTTTTCTGATTCAAAGGTAAAATTATTCATTCTTGGCTCAATTTCCTTGGTGCTCCAATGAAAAACCCCCGATGTTCTTGAATTTCTGAATTATAATCCATAGCAAGGTCAAAGTGGGGTTTTGGGATGGGTTGATATGGTCTTTCATTTCTTTCCTGGATCGGTCAATTATTTTCCTTTGATGTAGGTAGCTGGGTTATATCATCTAGTTCTAAACTACTCTTCTTGTATTTTGTTATGGTCATGTCTTCTATCACATATGGATTTTTGTTCCAATACTGACCCTTTTGTCTCAACTATTTATGACCATTGTCATAGGGCCCATGATTCAGAGGTGAATGCAAAGATCTTTGAATTGTAGGTCTTAATGTATGAGCAGAAGGAGGCAAATAAAGTCCAAACATAATCAATGGAGGCCCAAAAAAATAAAATTAGTCAGTTGGAGGATGAAGTGGATGCTCTGTGCTAGATTATCGTGGACTTGCACTTGCTCCTCAATCTTCCACTAATCCCTCGAGGTGATAGTTCTTGGGGATTTTATCTCAA
The DNA here is from genome assembly GCA_034641835.2 of Pinus albicaulis. NCBI lineage: Eukaryota > Viridiplantae > Streptophyta > Pinopsida > Pinales > Pinaceae > Pinus > Pinus albicaulis. Next base: position 930,577,969 of record CM076579.1, on the reverse strand, counting down.
TCATCTTGCTGAGGATTTTGATCCAACTTAATTGTAATGGTAGGATTTAAGTTTACGTGGAGGATGTTCTAATTTTGTTGTCTATATACATATATAACAATAAGAGTACTTAGTTGGTTTTGGGTTTTTTTCTGTAATTTGGGATGGGTTAGATAGATGCAATTCAGAATTCCAAATTCCCAATATCAAATAAAAAATTTAACACTCCCGAGTAGTTTCCATGACTGGCTGTGGACTTAATGGAAAAAGCACTCATTTTTATTAAAAAAATGAATTACATTGCATTGAAAAATGGTTAATGAATTTCATTGGAAACAACCATTGAGCTTTAGAGAAATCATTGTTTTATTTTCTATTTATTTTCACAATTATCCATTTTTATGAGATAAAGATAGGTTTTCTTTAAATATGAGAGAAGAAGCCCCAATGTCTACCATCATTTAGATCAAATATCATAATGTTTACTTATACCTTTTATTATCAAGCTAGTAGTCAAGAAAAGAGAAAAAACCATTATAATAGAGCATCATAATGACTTATGTGCAAATTTAACATAAATTTTGAAAATATTCAGATCTCATAAGAGTAGAGCATCTCAACATAGATTAATTCCATGAAAATTAACTTTATATGAAATATGAAGACTTAACATCCATGAAATCTTGCACAAGAAAGAAACATAACTAAGGAAACAAACTGATACACAAAACAAAAGGAATCTATGGCACGAAATATTTAATACTTATTCCTTGAAAATCTTATTAATCTCAAAAATAAAACATAAACAATTTAAGTACATCTTAAAGAAAAACCAACCCTTGGTTCTTCATTTTTCACAACTTTATAGAAGTTTACAAACTGAAATGCACAGTTTTTGGGAAGTTTTAATTACAAAATACTAAAGATATATGTATATATATTTAACCTATTAAAACTAAAAATGAAAATACATTTAAAATTAAAAACTAATGCGTTGATAATTCATGGAAACAAAAAGTGGTCTTGTAGATGTGAAGTTTGCTGAAGGTGTGGATTGAAACAAGTTACTGATAAACTGCAACACAAAATCTTGCTTTGATGTTTATCGATCCACTCAAAATATAAATTTCCTTTTATGTTTATTTTTTCCTTATCAAAATAGTTCTTATTATGTAATAGATATTATCCAAAAAGATTTTGAAAAAATCCAGATCCTTATTACCTTCAAAATATTGTTGCCAGGGAGTATGATTAAGGTGTTGACACAATATTTGGGTATATGTGTTGTCAAAATAAAAACAATAAAAGCACTGCCGAAAATTTTTGCACTGATGTCAAAAAAAAATCAAAGGTGAACTCCTCCAAAAAAATTGTTAACTAGAAGGTTTTTGTTTTTAAACCATATAGCCCCATCATAAGGAAATCTTGTTGCCTCACCAATGACTTCCTTCATAATTGGGAACAGAATGTCAACAAGAGTAACCACCTTCCCATCAAACCCCTCTGCGAAGGACCTAGCAACATTATAATTGAACCCCTGGACCTTGTGAAAAAACTCCTCCCAACCCGCTTGCACAAACCACTCATATTGTTCTAAATAAGTTTTAATAAAGTCCACTATGTTCGGCTCATCCCTACATAAATTCCCACCCTTTCCCATCTTCGTCATTTTATCTGGTAATAAAAAAACAGTTGAAGAATAAAAAATTAATCAGGAATGTTTTTTGGAGTAAATAGTTGAGAGTTACTTCCACATAAACCTAGCATGAGAAAAGAAAAGAAATTTTAACCTTAGTCATAAAAATATGGAAACTCAAAAAAATTTGTCTACTGACAAAGTAAATTGGCTCGAAGATCGGAATTTGACAATTTTTTTTTCCTTAAAAAATTGATGGTAGGAGTGCTTGAATATTTTTTTTTATGGTGGAAATGGATTCGGCACCATAAAAAACCACCAGGGCACCCAAAATATTGAAGCTTGACAATTGTACCTGGGATTAAAAAAATATTGCCACATTTTACCAAAATCTAACTAGAAAATCCAATTTTTTTTTGGGAAACTTTACTCCATTTTTAGACTACGCTAATTCAAATTTACAATTGGACATAAAATGAATAAACCCATTGTGAATCCATCATACCAATTATTCCCATTTTTACTTCGATCATCAAAATTGTTTGTTGGAAAATCTAGTCTAATGAGTAAAGAATGATAGCACGTGACTTTGGTAATGCCACATGTCAGATGAGATATTTTACATCACATGGTGTCAACACATTTGTGATAACCCCCCATACAAAAATGTGCAGTATTTGTTTCCATTTGTTTTGGCAGTGCCTTTTTTTATATCGTTAGAATTGGTGCTGCCAAAACAAATGGAAACACTCATAAAAATTTAGTAAGACTTAGACCCTAAAGCCCCAAGTGAGTTGACCTCTAGAATTTAAATGTGATAATAGGCTCAGAGATCCAAGTATTACCAAACATTGATAGGGATCTAGGCTTAGAGATCCAGGAATCACAAGGCTTCTTGCTTTCCAAGATAATCATCTAGCCATGCTCCTAATCACATGTATCTTGGGTCCATAATCAATACCATGTAATGTGATATAAGCCCAAGCATCCTCAAGTGAAGTGCTCATCCTCCTAAGATATGCATGGTGATCTGGCCAATTCTCCTAGGGCAACCTCCTTTCCTCCTATATCCTAGTACTCATCATCCAAGGCAGGTACACCTCCTATGCTAAGAAACCATCTTCTCAAACCTTGAAAATTTTTAGGTCTGTTGAATTATGAATGAGATATGAAATTCTACTTTATCCATATGAATTATCATGATATTGGATGTGTGGAACGTCCCCTTGAAGTACCCATGTCCTAGGAGTGTGGGAAGTGTAGGGAACATGTCTCGTACCCTCGAGAACACGCCCCATGTAACATTGCAAAAAATTCAAAAGCCTAGTTTGAAAAAATCGTTGTCACCTAAAGTGTACACCTAAGGTGCAATGATATGAACATGGGTTTTCACTCTAATCCCTATCGACTCCATTTAGACTTTCTTCTAGATAATTCATGGGGCTAGTCCCTAAAAGGTGAAAACTAAAGGATGAAACTTGTTGGAACAATAACAATAGGAGATATGAGGGGAAGAAAATTTTTGTTATTGCAACTTGATTATTAAATAGAGCAAGTTTAAGAGTTTGTAAGAAAAATTTTAAAATGGATTTTAATTAAGATCAAATGAAGAATATATAAGATGTAACTGTGATATACAAGTGCCTTAACAATGCTCAATGGAAATTTAGAGACTAAATATATGTTCAAGTTAGAATAACAACAGTGCTGCAAGAGGTGTTATAAATGACACAATATAAAATATGAGTAGATAAAAATAACTTGCACAATAGAAATATCTTGTACTTTCAGTAAAATGCTCAAGACAAGAATGAAAATGTAAATAGACAAAGAGAAATATAATCAAACATGGGTATAGGACAACAATACAATAATTCAAGGAAGATATAATACCCACAATGATAGTTATGCCACAAGAGATGAAAAGTTAGAAGGATTGAATGCAAGATCTTGGTTACTTTTAGTTAAATGCCTAGTCTAGATGAATCCTTATTCTCAATTATATTGAATTTAGTCACAAACACAATTTGTAGAGATAAGTTACTAGGCAGAAAGTTATGGATTCATTAACGATACTTCACCTTGCTTCTAACTACCCAAGTACCTTTGGTGTTGTAGGAACTTTGGCTTTGGCGACTGCAAAGACACTTGTGTTAACTGTGAATGAGGGTCTAGCCTCTCAAATTATATGAAGGAGGTGGCCCTAAAACTTTCTATAAACCAAGATTAGGCTTGGAGGTAAATTTTTAGGATGTAAGGATAAATTTTAGGATGAAAATGCAATTTCTTCAAATGAGACAATGATATCAAAATTTCTTTAAAGATAATTAATGTCATTGTGTTTTCAATCACAAATGAGATAAGTACTTCAAAGATACAAGGTTGCTAACAAATAACAATGATCACCGAAACAATAAGAAGTTACGTTAATGAAATAGTAACATTAATAGATGTTAGTATATTAGAGAAAATAGGTCACAATGAATTTAGGTAATATTTTGTTTATTAAATTTTCTCACTCTTTTTGATAGTTGAATATGAAAGAAATTTATAGATATATCACAAATGTTAAATGGAAGATGAGATTGCTAACAATGATTAGAAATACTAATTAGATCACATTTGCAAATGAAACAAGACAACGAGTTTTTCAAGTGCAACTTAAAAAAATTAGCAGTGCAAGAAAACACAAGTTAGAAATGCAATTAGAATGTAAATTCAATTAAACTATATTAGACATGCAAATGCAAGAGGACCAAATTAGTGAGTTAGTAGGTTATCTCTCCATTTAAATAAGGATATAAATAATGCCAAGGGACCAAAATCCCAGGCTCCCCAAAAGAAAGATTCACTTTTATTAATAAGGTTAAAAGGAGGAAGAATCCCTTTGATAAGATAAAAGACCCACTACTCAGGTCGTTTCTTTCAAACTAGGTCTTAAAAATTCAAACAGGCTCCAACACAGGCCTACATCGTAGATGTTCCTATTCTAATATGCATGTCCCTACATATCTGCTTAGTTCATTATATAAAATGAAAAAAAAAGAGGGAGAATTATTTGGGTTAGTGCACTTGCATTTTTTCTTGTTATCTCCAAACCAACAGGCCCAGGTGCAAGTTTCTAAAAAATGGCCCACATCAATGAGCACCAATGGTTAAGCACCATGCAATTTCAATGGTGGATAAACATAGGTTCGTTGGCATGATATGAAAATGTTCTGCACCAAGTAGCACAATTGTAAAGCTAGCTAGGGGGTGCCGCAATGCAAGATTGTAATCCCACTGATTAGCCGATAAATGACTATGATCTATTGTGCTACCCAGACTCATTTTTTATAAAATCACGTGTGGGGGTAGAGAAGGGTCATAAATGGTTTTCAAAACCATGCTTGTTCTCATCATGTGACCTCTCCATTTTCTAGGCGAGCATGCCAAGTGATTGTGCGAAGTGAGCCTCCCTGCTGTCCTTTGGCAGTTTCACTACAGTTATGTTTTTTTATGATAGCTACAGGAGTTGTTAACATTATATTTTTGGGATAACAACCTAACGACAGTTCTGATTGTAATCTTTTAATTTCTAATCATAACTTTATTAGGGAGTGGTTATAATTGTATGAGTTCTATTTCGATCAACATGAGAATCGTAATATTCTCATGACTGAACTATTCTTGGATTTTTTGATGTAACCATTATATATCTCTCGGCCCTAGAGGTCGAGAGGTTAGCGAAGAACAACGTTGTTTTACCCCTGTAATTATGTTCATATTAATACAGATTGTTGATCATGTCACCATTCTGTTAAAATATGTTAAATTCTGACAAGAAATCCCCTTTAAACCCTTTAATTTTGGCCTAAAGATCGTTTTTCCGCCTATCGTTCCCCTCCTCTAAACTCAAAATTGCATTAAAAATGGCCAAAAACCCACATTTGAAAATATATAAGGTTTGGCACCCTTCGGCCCTAGCCCCTCAGTCTTTTTCTCCATGTAACCTGGGTGCTAGACCAAGCGTTAGTCCAGAGAGCGCCTATAGAAATCGGGGTTTCACATGCGCCCTTACCCTTTGTAAATGCAAAAGTTCCGATGCGATGGTGAACTTGTTTGTCGGCCTTTGAAATAATCTCATTCGTCGATCTGTGTAAGATCTGACGGTCAATGCTATTTCGCAATTCGCCCGTTGGTCCTCCATTCTCCCCTCCAATATCATCGCAACCGTCCGATCATCATGCGAAATCAACGGTTCGCAGCCCATCTGCCCTTGTGGTCCCTGCACCCAAAATCACTATTCATAAACAGCCGGTTTCTATCGCACTACCTTTGGAGGGCGGGCGGTATTTTCCATTTCGGAGCAATTCCACTCATAAAACGACACGTGGCTCTGTCACTATTTCAAAACTACCCCCTCATCACACGTTATTGTTCGGCATTTGACCCGGCGTGATATTCATGTCCACCGTCCGATCTGGGGCTCTTCATCCGACGGTCATCGCATTCCGAAGATGCGCGAAATTTAACCCAATGTATCCGTACCCCTGGCCCGCCAATCCGCCGCCCTCCGATATGTTTTCCACCGTCGATCTCCTCCTGAAATCGGACAGTCTAGATTTATTCACAAGCCCACCGTTGACCGGTCTCACCACGTCACCATTCCACATGTTTTATCACATTTTCCTCCGTCCCCCTATATTTTTCATTCAAAGGTCAAAATGATAAGTTTTCACGTTTAATTTTCTGCATTCCGCCAACCTTCACCAGAGCATTTCTCCACCATTTCGCTGTGTTTTTTCCACCATGTATCCAAATTGCGCTGTCATCCTCATTATCCCTGTTGCATCCACCTTCCCGTGCATTTGTTTTCTTGACGATTTTGTGTATTTTGCAGGGTACGAATGGCGGTAAACCACCATGATTCACAGTCTCAATCACAGTAGCAGAGAACACCGGAAAGGACCATTTTTCAGAGGCTGGAATTATGGAGAAAGGCCTGGGAAGCTGTTACGACATGACCTCCATTAAAGAAGTAAGGGTTAGACTCTGTCAAACCCTCCAAAGTCATTAAAAGTGCGGATTTCACGATCAAAAACATTAATATTGCAGACAGAGTGTATCAGTGAAAGGCAGAGAGTTAAAGGTGCATAATTGAAGATTTTCAAGCCTTAACATAACCATTTGAAGGCAGAGTACCATATCGAAGACCCTGCAGATCACTCAGGAGATTTATGCATAGAAAACAATACCCTCAAGGTTTTATTTCAGTAGAGTTTTCTCTCCAGGAAAGGACAGACTGCCCATGTGGTTTTTGTTTCTATATCGTGTCCCTGAAGAGACTTCCACCCAGTGCATTTATTTCATAAAGCAGGCCACAGAGTACATATAGCACTACAGAGTCATCATGCAGTATGGACGTGTACGTTTCAGCCATCCTGTCTTAATGAGGAAAATTAAATGTTCATCATTGACTACATTTACTAAGTTTTCTTTTTCCCCTATAAAACCCCCGAAGGATAGATTATTGAGGGTTCCAGATTTTATCAGAAAATCATGCAGTAAGAGGATTTTGTATGCATTTTGTAAAAGCTCTCATATGAATGTACAGAGCCCACTGCGTCTTAGTGAGGAGGAGTTCCGTCTTTAAAGAGGATTCTGGTCTTTGGTATCTCACAGTGTGTAACTTTCTCTTATATGTGCTAATTCAATTGCTCATTTCGTTTCATCCACTTTCTTGTATCATGTTTCTAGAATGCGGGTGGCTCAATGATTTTTGGTATGGATTTATCCTAGTTGATACCCATGCTCGAGTTAGTCAAGCGCTTTAAATATGGCTCAGGCATGATATACTGTTCCACTATTCATCTCAACCATATTTATGCTATATCAGTTTCTTTGGGAGGTTATTTTTAAAACGCTATTTTCATGTATGGATTCTTAAATCGGTAAGCCCATTACATGGTGATATTGTGTATCTGGATATCATCTCAATGACAACTAGTATTCTCTTAATATTTCATACACAGCAAACACCTTCTGATAATTTATTTCTGTGACATATATTTTGAATTGGCCCTCTTTACAGTAAGCTGCCTCTGAATTGTCTGATGCTTTTATATTAGAGTTTTGCACATTGCCTCTGCAGTATTCGTTTCCCTATGTCATTTTTTGAAGGTCTTGGTCCCATTCAAATTAATATTTCTTGTTTTTAGGAGATAGCATGAGAGCTTTTTGTTGATAACTCTCCCTGTTATATCATATGCTCCTTGCTATATAAGATTTCCTAGGCACTGGTCTTTCACAACTCAAGGCTGTCTCTAGGAAATACAACACAGATCATATTGTTATTTCTGTTACATGTGTGATTCATTTAGTTTCAGTTAAAGTTCCTTCTCTACTTGTGCTCTTCTAGGGAGGAAGGGCCCTTCTTATTAGCATGGATTGCAGTGATTACAGTAGTTGAGTGTGTATGTAATTTTATTTCAATTTATGCATCGTTAGAGTGTTGTTGTTGCTGTTCAGCTGAGAATATATCTTCTTCAATATATATAGTTTATATGCTGTTACACATATGTTAATAGAGACACCAGCTGGGTACTTATTGTGTCGCGAGCTAATAGATCAATTGAAGTGTGATTTCAATCTTGTGGATTCTTTTATTTCTACATGAGTGATTTATTTCCAGCATTTTACTTCAGCAATGATTTATTTTCTTTGATATTACTTCTGGTTGGTGTATCGGCACAGACAGTGCTACTGTCATTGGAATAAACAGGCATCCCTAGATTGATAATTAAATGTGTGATGTTCAGTCATTTAATAAGTGATTTATATAGTCCAACATTTTGGCGCCATTTCCAGGGATGGCAGTGATGGTCCAATCAATCAGAGTTGTTTCTAAGAAGTGAAATTTTCATGTGTTTTTATAGAGTGTCTCCAAAAACACAATTCCTGGGTGTTAAGACGAGAGGTAAGAACCTGTGGATCGCTCTAAAAGGCTTGAGCGGGCTCGCCAATGTCTTGCTGGGACACTTAGGAATTGAATTTTGGGTGTTTTTTTAGGGTGCCTTTAGCTATACAGTCATTGGGTGGTAAGACAAGAGGTAAGAGCCTGCGCATCGCTCTAACAAGCTTGAGCGGGCTCATTGCTATAGAAACTAAAGCACTTATAAGATGAATTGATATGCATAGGGCCCATGTGTGCCAGTAGGACAACATCAACATCTACAAACACCCCCCACTCTACTAACTACAGAAAATATGGGTCATAAGAAGGAAAAGAAGAGTGCAGATTTGGGAAGGAAAACATTAGTTCAATAAAAAAAATTCCAATGGAATGCCATCTTCAATGATCCATTGAGGATCGGATTTTGAAAGTTTCCATTTCTTAATTTTCATTTTTTTCTTTCATTGAACCTCTATCAAATTTATGTGTGCTGCAAACACGGAGTGACTATATTCACAACTTATGACATCAGGTTCATAGTCTTCAAAGTAAAAAAATCCCCACTTTGATTTCTTTTCAAGTGCAGAGAAGGAACAGTCCACGTCATGTATAGATAATAGGAAGACATGACCACATAAAGTAGCTACTATATCAAGGCCTGGACCGTCGGTATATTTAGTGGATGGAACTCACCATCCTTCGAAAAAAATATCCACTCCTAATATCAAAACTCCAAATTCAAAATAGCAGTGGAGAATTATTGATCAGGATCTGAGAATTGAAGGACACGGAGAGACCAGTGGAGATCATTAGGAACCTGAGAAACAACAATCAATTGACCATCAAATGGACACTAGTAGTGCTATTAAATTGATCCTGGAGTAGCCTGATCCTTCTATTTTTCAATCTCTAGTACACTCTGAGGCTAGTTCATCCTATCAAGAAGAATCAGCCATGGGGGACGAGAATGTTAAAACAGATAGCTCTGGTACTTTTGAATTCCCAATAGTAGTAACACAGGACAAGGCTCCTCTGAAGAACATCCCTTTATCATCCCTACCATCCTTTCAAGGGATGGCTGTTGAGGATCTTGATACCTTTTTTTTTGAATTTGATGTGTTGTGTAGAGGCTACAACTATACTTCAGATGCCCAAAAGCTAAAATTATTCCCTGCTACTCTGAAGGGAGCAACATTAAGGTGGTTCATGAGATTGGGTGCTGGCACAATTCGAACATGAAATGATATGAGAGAAGCCTTTCTCTTTAAGTATCAGGACTACTGTCGAACTAGGGATTTGAAGGATGAAATTTTCAGAATTGCACAAAAGGAGGAGGAAAGCCTTTAAGATTATCTAGAGTGATTCCACTACAATTTACAGAGGTCTAAGTTTAGCAACTTGGATATGGAGATTCTAAAACCAATATTCCTAAGAGGTTTAAGAGAGGATTTTCTGTAACATCTGAATATAATAGGAAAAGGAAACATATCGCAAGAAACATTTGATGAGAAAATGAAGCTTTTCCTATGTAGCTCAAGAGGATCGGTCAAAGGGAAAGTTTCAGTTCCAGACCCTTCACTCAGGATACAGAAGTCCACAAGTGGAGGAGTAACCCAACCAAACATCAGGAACTTATTCGAGGATTTTAAAATTGATATCCTTGGCACTGTCTCTTCCCAAATCACTATGGTACAAGTCATGAAGTCACAAGCAAAATCTGAAGCAGCTTTGGCAATATTTTGTCCCCGATGCAAAAAGAAACATTTGGAAAGAGAATGTGGACTGAATAGTGTCATCCTGTGCAACATTTGTGAGTTGGCGCACTCTACAAATTAGTATCCTGAGTTACACAGACTTAAAGCAGTACTCCAAGAATCAAGCGAGGATGTTCAATCTTCTTATTTTATCGAATCGAAGAGACCATGGTAGCCGCGACCTACAGGTATGCCTTTAGGTTTTTCTTCCTTTTATCCTTGGAATAGTATTTATAACAGTTAGCAATATCCATGGCAATATCCTACCTCATCCTTAACATAATTTCTTTCACCATGGAACCAGTGGCCATCTCCTCCACCAATGCAATATCCTCCATCACAACCTAATCCTTGGGGTCAGAACTAGAGAGGTAATGGCCAAGGTCTACTTCCCCCTCCAATACCAATGCAACAGCAGCAGTTACAACTGCCTTCTATTCAGAATCCTACACCTTTTTTCCAACCCCAATTACCTGTACAACCTAACCCTAATCCAAATAATAAGGCGGCTCAGAGCATGGATGCTTTGGTTACCCTCTAGAATTACCTTATCACTCCTATTGGACTTAATGAGGTTCAGCTTCGATCAGGGAAAGTAATCAGACCTGAACACACACCCATTATTATCGAAGAAAGTGAATCACCCAGGAAGGATATGGATGGTTCTGAAGCAGCTGTTACACATGTAACAACTTCTACAGCACCCGTTGTTACACTTGTAACAGCCAACTTGGGAAATTCTGTTGTTTCTACAACAAATAATTCAAGTAAGGCTGGTACATCTGTGGTAGATAACCCAGCTATTAGCATTCAGAATCCACCATATCCTCAACGATTAACTGAAACTGGGTCGACCTTACAATTTGAATCTGAATTCCTTAAGGAGCTGCAAAATTTATATGTGTGGATTCTGCTGTTACAAGCTCTTAAGGAATTGCCTATCTATGCTAAAAAAGTGAGGGATCTATGCGTTAAAAAACCTGGAAGGAAACCTAAGGACCCTGCTACTATCCATGTCTTGGGAAAATTGTCCGATCTTATGATTGATCAACCTTTTTTGACTAAGAATAATGATCCAGGGAACCCCACAGTAACGTCCATATTGACAATCATCCTATAACCAATACCCTGATTGATCTAGGGGCAGCTATTAACGTTATGAATAAAGACATCTTCATCTCTCTGGGACTTCATGAACATATACCTACACCTATAGTTCTTGAACTAGTAGATAGGTCCCATGTTAAGCCCGAAGGAATGATTGAAGACATGGTTATCACTGTGGCCTCCTAGAACTATCCGGCTGACTTTCTTATCTTACAAACCAAATCCAATCTAGGGGGTCATCCTTTAATCCTAGGAAGACCGTGGCTAGCCATTGCAAATGCATATATCGGATGTAGGTCTAGATCTATGGTGATCTCAGATGGAAAGGCCACTTAGAACCTGAATCTTTACCCCCCAGCGAAACCTCATATGGATTTGAATAGTCCCTGGCGGGACGAATTTTCACCTGAATCTGATCTTTCCCTACATCTTCTCATGCTCGGAAAAGCACAATACTTTAAGGATGAAACAAATGACGATATAATTAATGGTTTTATCAGTAATCCATTCCCTGTTGCCTCCATTACATATTTGGGAGAAGAAGGCGAGAAAGATGATGAAATTATTGAACATTTGAAAAAAACTCCACTTACTATCAACAGTCCCGTTGAAATCGAATCTAAAAAATGTTTAAACATCAATCCTAACCTAACTACTAAACAAAATAGATTGTTGATACAACTGTTACAGAAATACAAAAATGCATTTGCATGGGACTATACCAATATGAAAGGAATCCATCCTACCCTATGCACTAACCTCATTTACCTTAAAGAATATTGCAAACCTGTTAGATAACCTTAGCGCCGAATGAACCCCGCACTTAAGGAGATAGTAAAAGAAGAATTGCAGAAACTCCTTAATTCTAATTTCATCTACCCGGTTTCTGACAGTCAGTGGGTGTCTCCACTTTTCATAGTTCCAAAGAAGAATGGAAAATGGAGGGTCTGTGTTGACTATAGAGAACTTAACAAGGCCACTTAAAAGGATCATTTTCCCTTACCATTTATTGATCAAGTCTTGGACACTCTTTCTGGAAAAAAATTCTTTTCATTTCTAGATGGGTTTAGTGGCTATAATCAAATACATATTTCTCCAGAAGATCAAGAAAAGACATCCTTTACTTGTCCATGGGGTAATTTTGCATACAGAGTCCTTCCTTTTGGTCTCTGCAATGCACCAGCAAAATTTCAAAGGGAAATATTAGGTTTTTTTTAATCTTTTGAGTGATTGTCTTGAAATTTTTATGGATGATTTTACACCCTACGGGGATGCCTTTGAGACAACATTAGCTAACTTGGAAAAAGTGCTGGAACGTTGTGAACAAACTAATGTTACTCTGAGCACGGAAAAATGCCACATGATGATGATCGATGGAATTGTGCTGGGAAATTTCATTTCAGCAGATGGAATCAAGGTAGATCCTACAAAAATAGAGGTAATCTCGAAAATCCCGACCCCTAAGACTTCGAAAGAGGTACGTAGATTTTTGGGACATGCAGGATACTATAGGAGGTTTATAGAAAATTTCTCAAATATTGCATCTCCTTTATTTTCATTACTAATGAAAGATGCAAAATTTGTGTGGATAGAAAAGTGTGAGTAGGCTTTTTTAAAGTTGAAGAACTGTGTAACAACAACACCTGTTTTATGAGGACCAAACTGGAAATTACTGTTTCATATTGCTACAGATGCATCTAACATGGCTTTGGGTGTTGTTTTGGGGCAGCTGGAGGATAAGAAGCCTTATGCCATTTATTACATCAGCAAGAACTTAACTCCAACAGAACTTAACTACACTGTTACTGAGAAATAATTCCTAGCAGTTGTGCATGCTATCAACAAATTTTGGCACTACATCACCGAGTACCAAGTATTTGTACACACTGACCATGCTGCAATTCGATTTTTAATGAAAAAACCTGTTACTAATGGTAGAGTTACATGATGGTTATTGTTGTTACAAGAATTTGACATTACTATTTTAGATAAACCCAGAAAAGATAATGTAGTTGTTGATTTTCTTTCTAGATTAACTATAAGTGATGACTGCACTGCTATTGAGGACTCTTTTCCAGATGAGTATCTTTTTGCCATTTCTACTCACTCACCATGGTATGCAGATATAGCCAATTACCTTGCTGCAAGAAAATTCCTACATCAATTGTCTTCCAGGAAAAGAAGGAGGATTATACAACAAAGTGCTACCTACTCCTGGATAAAAGGTAATCTCTATCACACTATGCCAGATTTTCAGATTAGGCGATGTGTTAGAGAAGATGAGGTATTTGAGATCCTAAAGGCTTGTCATGAGGAGCCTTATGGAGGACACTTTGCTGACAAGAAGACAGGACATAAAGTACTCTCAACAGGGTACTACTGGCCAACTATATTCCATGATGCCAAGAAGTTTGTGAAAGGATGTGATAGTTGCCAAAGGATGGGCCAGCCTCTAAAATCAGATGAGATGTCGTTACAACCATAGATATTAATAGAACCATTCGAGAAATGGGCCCTGGAATTTGTGGGGCCAATCAATCCTTCATCACATCAAAGGGAATACATATTGTTCTGCGCTGATTATGTCACAAAATGGGTTGAAGCAAGTGCACTAACTAGAGCAACAGAGTAAGCTGTTTTAGACTTCCTGTTTCAAGATATTTTTGTTTTCTTCAGGATACCCAGGGAGATAGTGACAGATGGGGGTCCTTAGTTCACATCTCATTTGATCGAGATGTTGGTTGAGAAGTATGGAATCCATCATAGAATCACCACACCCTATCATCCACAAGAAAATGGGCAAGTAGAAAGCACCAATAAAGTCATTGAGGGAATTTTGACAAAGACAGTATCTAGCCACTGAAGAAACTGGGCTGAGAAACTTCCAGAGGTACTGTGGGCTTACAGGACAACATGGAGGAATAATACAGGCTTCTCACCATATGAAATGGTGTATGGTAAGAATCCCTCATTCCCCATAGAGTTTGAAATAAAGACATTAAGAACAACATTGCAGGTCGATCTGGATTTGAGTACAACACAAACTCAAAGATTGAACCAACTCAATGAGTTGGAAGAGAAATGGTTGGTTGCCATTCAACAGAAAGAAATCATCCAGTAGAAAAGAGAAAAATCACATGATAGGCTTATTAAGAAGAAAAAATTCCACAAAGGATATTGGGCTCTTTTGTATGATTTAAGGTTCAAATATTTCAAAGGCAAGCTCTGCACTAGATGGCTAGGTCCTTACAAAGTGGATACAATCTTTGACAATGGGACTATACAATTGGTTACTATTGACAGTGCTAAGATGTCATTACTAGTTAATGGGCACCATCTAAAGTTATATCATAAACCCGCTTCGAAGGAATCATTTGTCAACATTGTCGCGGACTCTGATCTTCATGTTACAAAAGCAGGGGAACATTCTCCTTTGCAGCCTTAAAAATTGAAATTCCAATAAGTGCAGCATTTGAAAACCACCTTTGTGGCAGTTGTTACACCTGTTTAATATATATATATATATATATATATATATAATAATAATAAAAAATAACAAAATAAAAGAAAAACAAAAATAAATCTAACTGTGAAAACTCCTTTTTGGGTCGCAGTCAGACACCTAGTAACAGTTGAAAACCACTCTCGTGGTGATTTTTACACTCATGTTTTTCTCCCTATAATATCATCTTCCCTTCCTGATCCATGTCATAGGATGATGGTATTCATGTAATTTCTTTTTTTATACCAATTTATTTTGATTATTATGTTTTTTCTGAGAATAATTCAAAAGTTGTCTTGCTATTACATATGTAATAGCGGACAGCCACGAATAATGTTCTTTGTAATTCATTCCATAAACAACAATAACTATCCTGACTAAACACAATAACACGAGTGTTGCACGAAGGATGTCGTCAACTCAAGTCTTCTCCCAACGTCACCTCAGGTATGTCATCAAAAAGGTAAATTATTGTCATTAATAATTCGATGATTAATTGGAAAAGTAATGACGCTCCTGTGATGGTCATGGGTGACTGTCATAATTAATGTGGGGGAGGGGATATGACTTGAAATCATTGCAAAAATATTGTAATAATAAATATCTATTAAATTCACATGCACCTAATTAATAACAGAATTTCTAATGATGACTGAATCTAGTTGGAAAAGAGTGTGTGTACGAAATCCCATCACTTTCCATAATAAGCCATTTATGAGTATTCGTGTAGGGTACGGTTTGGTAAATCCTTGAAAGCCTTCATATTTCATCAACCTCCTTCCGAAACCTTGCATCCTCATTTATAGACTCGTCGATTGGGATAATCAGAGGTGCTGAGCAGCAGCTAGTTCAGAGACACAGTGATGTTACAGCAGGATTGAACAAAAAATAAGTGAACTCAAAAACTCAATAATATTGCAATGTTGCCGAACATTAAGAAGAAAATTTAGAAACAAACATCAGAAATGGATGGAGCAGCGGTTAGGCATGAGCCAAACTCTATGGATTATTTGCATAATTTCCCAGAGGCTTACCATATATTCAAAGATGTTGGATGGGTTGAGTTTTTCTAGAAGCTTGAAGGCTCGGACGAGGCCATAACAATTGAATTTGCTCAGAACTTGAACAATAATAAAACCCGAGTAAGAGGCATGAAAGTGGAGGTGACTGAAGAGGTAATTTCCAGGATATATTCATTACCAGTTGAAGGGTAGAGGTGGTTTAATAGAAAAATCAATGACCCCTCCTTGAAAGAGGATTTCCTAGTAGGGAAAGAGAAACTGGAGAAGAAAGGAAGATGAATTGACAGGTTGTCACTTCCTCATCCTTGGGAAGATGTTGCCCTGGGTTTGATCATATATATCACCTGCGAAGGGAGGTCTATGATAGTATTCAACTATCACTTTCATATGCTTAACCACCTTCGGCATCAACAAAGAATCAATCTTCCATTATATTTTCTTGGAAACATCAAGCACATGGCAGCAGCAGTAAAAACAGAAGCACACCCGGAGGCATGCAAAAATAATCACAGACTCATTAAGCTAATTGTGCTAGATTCCCTAGGCTAGCAAGGAAAAACTTTGGAAGAATTCAAGAGGAAAAGACCAAGGAAAAGTGAGGGAAACAAACCATGACCTCAGGAGAAGGTCGGACAGAGGAAGAAACCCAGACTCGGCCTGTTGGAGTTTTGAATTGGGAAGAATCCTATTGAATAAATAATTGGGGACAGAAGACCAAAATAGAGAGTGAAGGTCAGCATACCTGCAGAACCTTTTCCTATTGCCAAGAAGTAGACAAAAGAAAAAGTATTAGAAGAATAAAGGTAGCCTTCCTCATCAAGTAAGGACGAAACCAATGCCTTGTGTTTAGAAATTGAAAAATTAAGAAAAGAGAATGAGGAATTGAAGCCAAAATTATCTGAGGGAAGGGAAATTCCGGTGTCAGTATGCATGACATGTTTTCAAAACTTAACAGCAACAAGATATAATGCATGTAGAGAGAATATCAACCCAATAGAAGTAGAAATAGAACAACAGGAGGCTGTTACACAAGAACCTGTTGATGATACTATTGTTACACCAGAACCAATAGTTAATGCAGAGCCTCTTGTTATAATTGACCTAGAAGCCAACCCACAAGAACCTGTGGAGGCCACTCCTATTGTAGAAGAAACAACAATGGACACAGAGGTGATTCTAGGTGAAACAAAGGGGCTGACACACAAGAACCCACCAAAGAGGCTGCTATTACACAAGAACCAGCAGTAGAGGTGGAACAAACCCATGAAATAGAGGCTAGTACACCCATTGTTGATATATATACTCAATCTAGAAGAATGCCGAGTCCCACCTTAGGATGGAACTCTGAGAAACTCTTGTTAATTTCTGAATTACAAAAATGGAAGCAAGAAGCAATCTCCCTTTGGGATGGGATGATTTTGCTAAAGGAAAATCAAAGAGAAATAG
Organism: Pinus albicaulis; assembly: GCA_034641835.2. Classification (NCBI taxonomy): domain Eukaryota; kingdom Viridiplantae; phylum Streptophyta; class Pinopsida; order Pinales; family Pinaceae; genus Pinus; species Pinus albicaulis. Next base: position 930,560,589 of record CM076579.1, on the reverse strand, counting down.
ACACTTTGCATGAAAGATGGATGGAAGCAGAATTTAATAAAAAGTGGGAGGATTACAAGAAGAAAGAAGCTCTGAAGAAACAAGAAGAACAGATGTTGTTGTTACAGGATCAGATTCGAGACCTACCCATAGATGAACATAAACTTCATGATCTCACCCTTAACTTACTAGGTTGTAGGCGACCTTCTCCATCATATCCTATTTTTCTGTGGGAATGTTACTTCTTGTTTCAATTGAAAGCCATTATGGAAGGCAAACCTTGTCTATGTTCCTCCATTCGTGCCTCAAATTTTGATGAGAAAATTTTACTGTGTGAATTGTTTTTACACATAATTATTTGTGAACATGTGAGTATGCAGATGATTGTGACAGCTTTCTCTTATATGGGAGATTTTTAATTAAGGGCTTTTGTATCCTTCATGAGGAATTAGATTGAATGGCATATAGACATTAAATCTATGGATACTAATGAGGAGAAGAAAACATTATGGGTTCGGGCAGAACCAGGATGGGCTGCTGAGTTGAGACGAGAATTTAAAAGAATGATGAGCCCCTAGGATTAAAGAACCAGCTACCACTTATCGAAGAAGAATTGTGAATTTTTTCCTCAATTAGTTTGCAATGACAAAGAGTCGAGCTTTGACAAGGTGTTTAAAATGCACAGAGGCAAGCAGTGATGAGTTATTAAAGGGAGATCCATTCTCATTCCAGAATTTCATGGTGGTTGTTACACATGTACCAGCCTACACAAAAATTGTACAATCTCTTGGAGCTCTATGGTTGGGATTGAAGTTCAAGTTTCCTTTGATCTAGTTACCCATTGAGGATTACTAGATCAATTATGAATTAAGCAAGTATGAGTCATAATCCTGGGTGCGAAAGTTGATGGCCAATCAAGGATACAGGTCTGCAGACGAGGACACATATGGTGCTTATGACCTCACTGACTTGCACTGAAGATATTCCCATAAGAGATGAGTTTTCATGAGGACATGCAAGTATTTCAGTAGGGGGGAGATGTTGGGTGCTAGTTTTGTACATTTTTCCTACACTTATCTTCCTTATTTTTCTTTATAACTATAACCAATGGGAGTATATTTTATCCCTTTTAATACCTTTTTACCCTAACTACTATTGTTTCACCTTGCTTTCGTTACTTTTCCAATTCACCAATTATTATGATCTATTATACCCTTTTTATGACTAATTGATGGTGAATGTTTGGAAAAGGTTGATGGTCTTTGTGTTGTCCTTTTAGATGTCATTTGTAGCACCAAAGATCTCAGACATGGAATTCACAGGAGCAGTTTGGATAGTGTTGTTACAACAAAGCAATGTTGTTACACCTTGCTGTTATAGACCCGCCAGAAGCTATTGTTACGCTCTGCTGTTACAGATTCATTGGAAAACTACTGATTCAATTGTACGGTTGACTACTCTTGTCTCTATTGCTACTGATATGTACTTTGGTGGTTGCACTACTGTTGTGTTTTTTTATGATAGCTGTAGGAGTTGTTAACATTGTATTTTTGGGATAACAGCCTAACGGTAGTTTCGATTGTAATCTTTTAATTTCTAATCAGAACTTTATTAGGGAGTAGTTATAACTGTATGATTTCTATTCCAATTAGCATGAGAATCATAAGATTCTCATGGCTAATCTATTCTTGAATTTTTTGATGTAACCACTATATATATCTCAGCCCTAGAGGTCGAGAGGTTAGCAAAGAACAACGTTGCTTTACCCCTGTAATTGTGTTCAGATTAATACAGATCATATTTTTATTGTTGTTACATGTGTGATTCCATTTATTTTCAGTTAAAGTTCCTTCTCTACCTGCACCATGTTAGGGAGGAAGGACCCTCCTTCTTAGCAGGGATTGCAGTGATTACAGTAGATGTGTGTGTATGTAATTGTATTTCAGTTTATGCATCGTTAGAGTGTTGTTGCTACAGTTCAGTTGAGAATATATCTACTTCGATTTCTATAGTTTATATGTTGTTACACATATGTTAATAAAGACACCAATTGGGTACGTATTGTGTGGTGAGCTAACAGATCAATTGAAGTGTGATTTCAATCTTGTGGATTATTTTATTTCTGCATGAGTGATTTATTTCCAGCATTTTACTTCAGCAACGATTTATTTTCTTTGAGATTACTTCTCGTTGGTGCATCGGCACAGAAAATGCTACTGTCATTGAATAAAAAGACATCCCTAGATTCATAATTAAATGTTTGTTGTTCAATAATTTAATAAAGGGATTTATATACTCCAACATGTCCCACTCCACCTCACATCCTCCATTTTCCACCCCCCCCCCCCATTCACCTACCTCATTACCCACATCATTTACCTATCGCATCATTACTCCCATATTATGTGCATTGCATCAAATTTCCTACTCTTATTAAACTCAAACGAGAAAAATGTTTTATTTATAAGTCTTTCCCATTACCCATCCCTTTCATACCAAAAAACACCTTACTTTCAGTGTCGAAGTCAGCTTGTGAACATCAAAATATGACTTTCACCACTCCCTTCTGGTTTTAGGTACTCATATTTCTCACTTAATCCAATTATAATAATGTTGAAGTTAAATAAGTCTAAGAAAATCACTCCAAATCCTGCAACCTCTAACCCCTCCACTCAAGGACTCCTGATGGATACTAAAGTAGAGATACATGACCCAAGGTGCTTGTTGGACTTTAACCAGTTCTGTTGTGACTCTTGGGGAAACTTTCTTAGAAAACCAGATTATTTTGACATAATGAATTTTGGTTTGTATTATATGTTAACCCCAACCACTTTTCGCTTTTATGTGTTTGTAACTTGGCTGACTTCTAGATACGTCCCTTAGAGAAATTGTGCTACATATTCCAGAGGATAAATTATCCTTGAAGTCACCTCTGACCTCATTCACAAGGATTTATTTTTCCCTAATCTCCAAAACCCAAATCCATTCAATTAATACTCACTCGCTCTAGACTTCACTCAATTATAAGAAGGGAATAGACTGACCTTGTTTGTAATAAATTCACTTCCAGGGACACCAACTACTTAGACGGTTGAGACCTATCCTATGTATATGTTTTCTCAATATTTCCATAAGGTATTTGCTCAATTTTGGTGCTACTTGGGGAAGACGAAGCCACCAATGTGACTAATTCATCCTTAGGGTTTCTGAGCCACATGTTAGATCACATTGATTATTTAGACATGCCTAAATTCCTAGCAAAATATATTAATATCCAATTTGGGAAGTTCCACATTTCTCATCTCTTCAGATATCCCTCTATTATGGTATACTTATTCCTATATGTTCATGTGGATAAATTTGAGTACCTAGGTATAAGCACTTTTGACTCTATAAACCAGAGAAAATTTGTGATTGAATAGACAAATATAGCCAAAAGAAAGCATGAAAACTAGGGAATTTCTAATTTTATATCCACTTTTATGGCCACCGTCTACACTATCCTGAATGGTACACCAACCACAAGGATCCTCCCACAATAAAAGAAGATACTACTACTCATTAAGGATGTCAAAGTGGGATATTGGTATTTGTTTGAGGACTTTACTGAGATCATGCTGTATGGATTTTATGAGAAACCCTATATATTTCCAATATTTATGCCCATGAGGGTTTTCTCTTTGGAATTTATTAGAAAGATATTTAATGTGGACCAATTTCATTTCCTTCCTAGGCATAAAGGATACATGTTCAGGTTAGGAAATATTGTGGGTCCATTCATTGTAAATTATAGAAAATATCTAACTTATATTGAAGAAAAGATTAAGGAGTTTCATTTTGAGTTGGGAGAGAGATGGAAATTTGATCCTCATCATATTGTTTTTGATATGAGAAAGAGTGTCAAATCAGCCCCATATACCCATGAAAGCAAACCTGAAATAGAGTGGAAGGAAAATCGATGGCCTTGTCCATCAGTTTAGAATTAGAGATTGAGACCCCCGCAACCAAAGAGAAAATATTAAAAATGAATACACCTAAATCAATGGGTATAGATGTGGAGGTACAAACATCAAAGGAGGCTAGGATACATCCTGAGGATAAGGAGGAAATACATGCGAAATAAACATGAAGTACCTCTAATCAACTAGGTTTTCACATGATCCTGGAAAACCCAGAGAAGATTGTACCATCCATCTCCACATACCTAAAAGTGCCTATAGTGGAAGGGATTTCTTCTATTCTATATGCAACATTAAAATATTATCACAAAATTGAATAAAACAGTCAAAGAGAAAAGGTAGTGATGATGGCTCAACTATCCAAACAAGTATAATAATCTTCTTAGACCATATTATTTTTAGCAATGGACCTAGAGAAAAACCAACTCAATCTTTCCTTATTGGATCCTACTACTCAATTAATCCACACAAGGGCTGAGTTTAAAACTGTGGACTTATCTCTTAGTTCTTGAACCTTAATCCCTTAAACTCTAACTCCTAATCCCTTAACCCTTAATCCCTATATTCCAAATCCCTAAATCCAATAATCCTCAAAGCCCCTATTCACTTGACCTAGAACACCTCAATTAATTAACTATTTAGGCACATCTGATGCTAAATACGACATAGAAAAGGGATAAATGAAGGCGGAATTTTTTGGCGTGATTCCGAACCTAATTTCTATCATCATTTCGGCGTAATTTCTAGTATTAATTTATGGTGTTATTTATGGTGTATTTTTTAGCGTTATTAGTTCATAATTTAGTGCCCAAATTTTTTTTTCCAATGAAAAAAATGCCAACAATAGCGCCATGCCGATAAATAGCACCAAATTTGTCAAAATTTGGACAAAAATACGGTAAAACAGTCCTTGGAAGAAAAAAAATGAGCAAAAACTGGAGCTAATCACAAGGATTTTTCGTAGTGAAGTATTAATAACAACTAATCACAAGGATATGGAATTAAATAAGTCATTGATTTAGTTGGATGTATACAAGAATCAACATTTCTTTTCTACAGTTTAGGTGATATTTTTCATTCAATTTAGGTGAAACATCGTAACTCTCGACTATTTGTGTGGCTATCAATATGATTAGATTCATCTCAATATTCATAATTGTATGAAGGCCATCAATATCTATAACCTTTTGTGGGCATAATCATATTTAAAATCGTCTCATGAATTTATTAAGGGTTTTAACAGTATGTGATGCGAGTTTAAGAAAAAAAGGCTTCTTATCCAAGAGGACCATCAAGATCTATTTCATAAATGATGACCAAACCACCCAAAAATATTTTATTAAAAATTTGAAAGTAAAAACATCTGACTACTTAAAATATTAGGTGAGTATAATAGTCACAAATTGTTGACCCAACAATTTTTTAAGCAGGTGAACCAATAGTGGCATATGTAGCATACACATAGGAAGCTAGTTACAGTTATGGCTATCTATTTCGATCCTTATGTTATAGTTTTTGGCATTGAATGTAGTGTTAGGATTAAGGACTCCCCATTGCATCAAAATGTGGATATGATTAGGTTTGATTTTTGGTTAGTAAATTGTGAGAAGGGTATCATGAAATGAAATGGTGTCATACAATCACTTTTCTCCAAATAGATTCATACATACTTTGGGAAAGCAAGTTTGGATACTCATCGTCTATAATTGAACATGTGTATTAGAAAAATATATGGGATATTCGAGAGACGGATCCAACCATATTATTGCATGTGAATTAGAGTGATTTTTTTGTGGGAACACCAACCCATAAGGAAACAAATTTCCTGCATATCTATCTCATGTTTTCCAGTGACAGTGAAAAAATAATTTCCCCACCATGTGATCAGAATTCAATTGAAAAAATATATCATATTTGAATATCCTAAAAAATCCATGAGCCTATGAAAAAACAATAGATGGGTTTGAGAGAATGCATAATAAAATTCCAACTTGGCTTGTCTTCAATGTAGGGACCATGTAGTGAATTATTGGCTTGAAATCTTAGTGCGCCATCAAATTTTAATTTGTGTGGGATCGAGATAAAAACTATTACACATAAAGAGTTTTCTTCTATGAATTATAGTGTTGAAACTGAAGCTCTAAAAAACTATTGGTATTGATACTAACATAAGGGTTTTGGAAGCCAAATTCAACCCAAAAAGCTTCCAACTAGATTCAATACCTTAGCTTCAAGACTCCAACAATCCATTGTCATCAAATAACCTAATACACACAAAAAATAGAGGAGGAATCAAGAAAGAAATGGGCTAGAAATGAAAGTGATGCATGCATACACAAACAATAAAATCAAAGACCAGAAAATCATCAAAGACAAGTTTCTAAGATACAAGTGGGGATACAAGGATGATGATGATGGTATATCATTGTTATCCATGAAAAAAACTTCTCATCATCTCAAAGGTGATCATGAATATTTTTTTGATATTACATCTCTTTTCCAGGCCTTTTGAGACTATAACACACCTTATCTTCTTTCACAAAGCTTTATAATGGAGGTCTTAGTGTAGTAACCTATGTTACCCTAGCTAGTAATGCACTGTCTCAAAAAAACTATGTTACAATACTTTCATATAGCCACAACAAAAAATCTTGAGTTCAGTAGTGATACCCTAGTTCACTCAAGTAAACCCTAAAAAGGTGGAATTGGATCACATCAAACTCATCTATAAATATTTATTATCTGAACAAAGCCAATAAAGTGTGATTAAGCATTAAATTTCAAGAAAATTCATCCACCCTTTGTCTTTTTCCCAAATTGCATTGAAGAGAGTTTGAGAGTCTTCATAGCCGTAATTTTCTTATAAATTGAAGGCTAAACTGTTGAGAAGCGATCATAATTATTTTATTGTTTCAATATCGAGATTTCATTTTGAGAGAGACTGTTTGGAGCTAGGAGTTGGAGGAGGTCATGCTATAACTGACATTGGTTGTAATATTTCCCATACTTACTTAATATATAGATCTACCAAGCTTTCTTGTATATTATTTTTCATTGATTATGCATCTTGTACTTGTCTAATGATGGTTTGGAAGGTGGGATTTTATTGGATTTTTTTTTTTTTTAACTGAAACGGGTATTTTTATTGATAGAGGTGGGTTGGCCGAAGCCAAATCAAACATTAAAATTCACTGCTTCATACATTACAATTCACTGCTTTTACAAGAGCGTCTTGCCCAGTTAGGGAATAGTTGCCATATTCAATGCTCCTGCATTTATGCTGATCATGCTCTTTTCTAGAGTACATCCTGTATTTGCCAATCTGTCTGCTTCTGTGTTTAATTCTCTGAGGATATGGAAGATTTGAGCTGAGGAGAAGTCCTTCAGAAGTCTGTTCACTCTTGCAAGCATTTTATTGGATTTTTCAATGATGTATAATTGATCATTTATGAATGTTTTGGATTGATATTGTTATTATATTGTGAAGGTCAATATTTTTATTTTTGTGTGCAGGATTGACGTTTGGAGTTAGCTTGGAGATCTTCCAAACTACACAGACTTCTCGGACTAATATACACAGAAGGATCAACAAGTTATTATTCACCCTTCCTTTGTCAATTCCATCTTATTGTTTACATTGGGTCTGAATATATAATAGTAGATCCCTTGATCTCTCTGAACTAGGTTCCTTGGAAAACCTGAGAGGGTTTCTTGTTTTTCCAATTTAGAATAAATCCCTATTGCAATCATTTATTGTGGTACATAGAGGAGGTTAGTCTATTCCAAAGTATCAGTGGTTTATGAAGATGAATGAGGAATGTTCAAAAATGAGAGGTGAAGATGGAAGTTTGAGTGAGGGGACTCCAGACTCACAAGTCAGCATGTGTTATACATTAGGGGAATTTTGAGGTCTGAAATGTGCCTCCTAAGAAAAATATAAAACCAAAATATACTTTATAAGAACCAATAGGATTCAATATGATGATGTAAAAAGATTAAAAGATAATAAAATAATAAAAATACTTTTTCAACTCATATTTTCAACTTATCTCCCAACGTTTTTACTAAAATTTTGAGTGGGAGAACTCATTGGATGAAAAATTTCATTCCTCATCCAAGGATTACCCATGTTGCATACTGTCGATGGACCCTTCTACACGAAAAAAGAGAAATACATGAAAAAACATGATTGCAATCACGTTTTTCATGTATTTCTCATTTTTCATGTAGAAGGGTCCATAAAAATTATGATACATGGGTACTCCTTGGATGAGGAACCAAATTATGCATCCAAAAAGTGTTTCCTCTTGAAATTTGAGTAAAACTATAGGGAGATAAGTTGAAATTTTTTTTTTTTCTTTTTCCCTCTAAAATTTGATGATGTAATCTAATATTATTTTATCATTTCCACTATTATTTTATAATTTCCTTACGAGACCCATTTTAGACATCAAAATTCCCCTAATGTCTCATCCAATTAAAACAAAAACTTATATTTAATAAATCTATTAAAAAATTAGGTGGGAAAATGTTGCTTATGGATTTCATTCAATAAAGTAATATATCTTCAATATATGCAATTAATTGTACTAGAACATTGATGAATGCAACAAAAACCCAACTTGTAGTGTTAATTGCAATGCCAATGTCAATGTAAAGGCTCTAAAATTTTCTATCAAGTGAAAATAAAATTCATGAGGCTCTAGACTTTGACGTTTCTTGTAAATTTATGAGTTAAGAAACAATAACAAGGCAACTAGGGGCCTAGACTCCAGGGGATATCAGGAAATTTTTCCAGATCTAAATTTATTTGGAAACCCTTCATGGGAAATTTTTTATTATTATTTAAATTATTTAAAAAACAAGTATAAATAAATATTAAGATTTTTTTACGCTTAATTTCCATTTCACATTTTTTTGCAACCCTACTTTACTTTATCAACCCGAGGTTTGTACAAACTTGGAGGTGACAGTGCTATATACACAGCATATGAATTCTGCTCATGTCATCCTCTTCTGAGCTTTACGAAAGGGTGCTACTTCTAGGGTTTAGGGGTGAAGTATGTCACACTTATGAAATTAGGGCTAGGGCTACAAATGATTCAAATCCATGGTGCTATCAACAAGTATAGAACTACACTACAACAAGAAAGTACATATAACTAATATACAATGAAAGAAATCTACACATTAGGCTATGATAATAAATGAAGCAACCAAGGAATCTTGCATGAAGTAAATTTTTGAATCGAAATGGCATAAAGGAAACTAATATAATCTCACTTTGTTGGGCCAAATGGGTAAACACAATCTACTTACTCTATACTCTATCTATCATGCTTTTAATCATGCAAATACTCATGACCTAATTATGCTTGTAAATGTGTTGTTTTGCAGCTAGGAGAAGAAAGTGCTAAGGTGGCTTATGGAAGGCTTGAACACATGGGTGCAAGGCTGAAGGTGTATGAGTGGTTTTTATAGGTCTAGAGGATGTGGATTGTGGTTTATGGGCTTAAGGAGGGGCCCACTGGTGTTATTTCAAGTGTTGCTACAAGAAAGTCTGGAATTGCTACAGGAAACAATCTGAGGGAAATTTGAGGCCAAAAATAGGTGGAAAAAGGGTAGGGAAGGTGGAGTGAAGGTGGATTTGGATGACTGGAAGGTGGAACATCCCTTTTCCAATCTTAGAAAATATTGGGAAGCCTGTATTTCACCCCTAGGGTTTTCTCATTGTGTAGGGATGAAAAATCCGAAAACAGGGTTGATGGTGATGTTGATGAACAGAGGGCTGATGAAGGGTGAAAGATGAAGCTGAAGGTGCTGGTGAAGTTATCCTTGGTTGTGCTACCTATACCTGCAAGAAAAATACATGGTCATGCAATAAAGGTGGACAAATTCATGACAAAGACAATGGAAAAGATGACCTGAATTTGTAAATCCAATCTACTTTAATATACAAACAGAGATCTAACACACCATTCTGAACATATCAATGGAATCACAACAACTAATATTATCCATTCCAAGAAATCATAAACTAAAAATCAATTTTTTGTCTGTGGGGAAGGTCTACCCTCCTCAAGATCCAATGAAAGAGATGAGATGGGGACGCTTGAATCATAAATTTTTGAAGTTATAACCTATTTTACCAACATTTAAGCAAGTTAAATCTACAACAAAAGTAAAATGGAAGAAAAATAAAAACAGTAAATTAAAATGCGATAAAACTAGATAATTACTCATAAGAAAACCTAGATAAATGACATGAAAGTAAAGAATGATTACACAAGAGAGACTGGGACACATGGATTGGGCCCTAACCCACAAGCCTAGCTCTCTGAAACTAGATCAGTAATGCACAATCTAAATACTCATTTCATTTCAGAAGATAGTCTCATTGCATCAACATAAAAGTCTTAAAAAATGATTACAAGAGAAAAGGGCCTAATGGATTTCTCCAAAGTTCAAATACTAATGAGCTCTTGCTCAGCCCTATTTAACCTAAATGGTAGCTACTGATAGCGCCCTAAAAAGTAGGTGATGAGTCCACTTGACTGCAAGTGAAGGATGGCTTTAGTGCACTTGGTCTTGAGTTTTCTTGGCTATCTTTGATTTCGAGTTGTTGGATGGAACCTCGAGGATCCCTTGGATTCCTTTTGGAGATAAGGAGGGTGGAAAAACCCCTAGAATCTCTCTGTTCTTTCTACTCCAAGTCTTAATGACAAAATCTTCACAAATGCAATATCTTCATGATTTTCCTGCATTTAACTCATGTTAGGTACTCTAAGTATGATAATCCTCAAGCACCATCTACACTACCATCATAAGACCATAATATAATTAAAATGAAAGAAAAACATACTTAATAAGTAAAAAAGGTGACCATTAACCCCTCCAAATTTACCTAATGATGGAGCTCATCATCACACCCTACTAAATGGTTGTTCATCCTCTGAGAAACTAGTCCTCCTTTTGCATTTATTTTAAGGCTTTGACAAACCCTCTAACTTCTTAAGGAAGAAGCGTGGGATTTCCTTCAGGAAGGTAAAAACCATCATTCTTTGCTTCCTCCCATTCTTTTTTCTTAAAATCTTGGTCCTTTCCATCACTCAACCCCAGTAGCAAGGGTGGAGTGAGCTTCAAGCCAAGCCATTGAATATTTTTGGCTTGCATGGCCCTCTTGTACAATTGTTCTCTCTCCAAGGCACCCATCAATATTTCTAGTGTCTGGTACTCCATGTTTCTAAGGCTGTGAGGGAGGTTGTTCCATCTTCTTTGGCTAGCGATTATGCACTCATCTCCTAACAACCTAGAAACATCATCAAAGTGAGCCATTGGTTGAGCTTGTGTATAGAGGTGTCTTTCTGCAAGTTCATGATCCTTCTCAATATTCATATTGTTATTGATGAATCCCCTAGGTCTGAACAATTATTCCCTAATGTGTGAGGGTTATTTGTTTTCTCTTCTCATAACCCTTCTCATCTCTTGTGCTCTTGTCTCCTCATTAACCATCCATGATGCCAAAGCCATTAATTGCATATTCCCCATCATAAGATTGGGGTCTAAAATATTTAAGTCTATCAACACAAGGTTATGCATGTAAAACTCTGCCATTTTTTCCTTGTATGCCATAATTTCTTTATTGCAGATATCAATGAACTATTTATAGTTTTGGAAAGGTAAGGATCCATGGGAGGCTAATGTTTTAATTTGAAAGAGAAGCCACTGCTCCTTAAGGTTAAATGCATATGAATCTGAAGGAAATCTGTGTTGAATGGCCTCCATGCACAAATATTCCATCGTGGCCACTTGTTTACCCTTTTGTTGAATCTTCTCTTGTAGTGCTACATTCTAAGCATGTTCCTTCTGGAGCTGCTCCTTCAAAACTGACTCTCTGAGCCTCACATCAAATAACTCGTTCCCCAACTTATCTACTTTTCCTTCCATGACTCCTGTGTCATACACTCCTTTATATGTGGAAAGCTTCATCCGATGATGAGTGCGTGCCCTCTCCTCCTCTAACTAATAAAACAAAAGAATTATGAATTTTTGAGAAATTAATCTACCCCCCTCAATGTATGTGTAGTAAAAACTGAGATTGGGTTGAGGGCTAGGGTTTGGAAGTACTGCAACATATTTGAGGATTGGTTTTGGTGAGGTGGCATCTTCCTTATCATATTTTCCTCCCTCTTTTTCATCATGTTTTTCTTCTTGTGTCTTGCCCTCATCTATCTTTACCTCTTGTCCCTCTGTGGTTGTCTTTTCATCTTCAACCAAGGCATTTTTCTCGAAATGTGTGCTAGATAGAGTTTCCTATAGAAAAATGGAGTTTCCTATATCTAACTTTGTTTTTCTTGCTGAGGACTTCCTTTTCCTTGTTTTTCACTCTTTTCAGTCCTTTGAGGGGTTGCGGCGGTTGCATGAGGTGTATGGGATGCCAATCTGGCTTAATGTCTTCTGATATATGTTAGAGGGGTTCTTATAGGTGAAGTGACCTCTTGCACCCTTCCTTCCTCTAATATGATTTCTTCCTCCTTCTTTGGTGATTCTTCAATGGTAATAGGGCTCTTGGTGGGAGTCTATGGTTTTCCCTGGCTCACCCTCTGACTCTTCCTAGTTCTGATGTACATAGGTGTCTGCCTATTTATTTTTGTTTTGACAAGTGTGCTCAAAGCAGTTAGGGTAACAACTACCTCTTGATCTGTGATGTCTAGTGACATGCTGGTGTCTTGAGGGGAGGTTTCACTACCTAAGATAGGGTCCACATATTCCTTTTCCTCTGTCATTTCTTCCTCCTTTCCCTCAACGTTTTCTTTCTCTCTCTCTGTTGTCTCTATGTTTTTTGCCTCAATTTTCATATCTTATTTTTCTTCTTTGTTTTCTGCCTCCTCTTCCTCTTCTTCTACCTCCTCTTCAACCTCCCCTTCAACCTCTTCTGCTTCTTCTCTTTCTCCAAGGCTAGAAGCAGAGGTTTTCCCTGTTTGGTTAGCTATAAAGGCTTCCCTATCCATGTCTATGAAAGAAGACCATGATATAGGTAGGTTCCTTCTTAAAGCATCATTTACAATTATTTTTATTAGGCCATGATGGGCCAAGTGTTGATATTTCATTTTCCTCACTTTATGGCTCATGTCAGTTATGGAGTTTAGGAGGAAGTGAGGGACTCTTAATCTCTATTCAAGTGGGAGCTCTCCTTGAAATATAAGTTCATTTAACAATCCGAAATGATACCCATAGAACACACTAAGTCTACCTTTACAAGAAAAAAACTTCATGATGTGGAAGGATACTTCATCCCAGGGGTATAGAAGGATTTCTCTCCTCACTCCATTTTTTTCTTCAATGTACTCCTCTGCTGGTAGAAAGAAATTATTTTTGGTTGCAGTGCTAGGTATTCTTTCCTTAACCCATTTGACTCCTAAGGGCAAGTTTGTAACTCTGATTATGATTTCAGGAGATAGTGTGATGGATAGGCCTCTAATCGTAGTGGTGGATCTCTCTTCTGAATGTGACTGCAGAGCCACTGAAAATTCTTTAGCTATCTCATCATCAGAACCTTTCAATAGCTAAAATAACCCTAACCATTGGTGATGTAGGAATATTTCCATAACCTAATGGTGTTGCCTAATTCTCTTAATGTTAGTAGGTTCTATTATGTTATATCCCCATCCCATTTTAATGGCTATGATATGAAGGTGGTGAGAGTTTTGAGAGTTATGTCCTGGAGATGGAGGTCTTAGAACAAAAAGCAAGAAAATTTTCTTTTACCCTTTAACTGTCACATTTACTTTGTTGAGTGTGAATTTTATGGATAAATTTTAGTGCTGGAGGATGAAAATCCACTTACCTTTATCCTTTGCTATTTTTTTTTTAGATATGGAGGCTTTGGGAAGCCAATTCACACATAGGTGACTCTATGTTGCCTTTTGAACCCTTGTTGATCTACTTCTGAAGTTTCCTGTAGCAAAGCTCTATTTCCTGTAGCACAATGGTGCATGCAATATAAAACCTCGATGTTGCTCTTTTGATGGCTCCCATTGCTCTCCTCCTCTTGCTGCTCTTGGAAATTATCAACACAATGGTGAAAATGAGACAAATCTTACCTTTATTAGATTTTAAACTAAATTTGGAGCATTGTGGTGACTCGTACATAACATGTGTTTCCTCTTTGAGACCGTTGGCACCACTTCAGTTAATAATTTTTGAGCCTTGTGATCACTTCTCATTTTACCCATACACTATTACTTGAATTTATTTGACTTTCTTAGGTGGCATACACTTTCACTTTTCCTCCAGTTTGACTGTATGAAGGTGGCCAAGTTAACTGGCCACCTTTTTTCCTTTTAAATTTCTAAAACTCCCATGGTTGGTGTGCTTGTCCTTCTGGATTCTGTCATTGGTCTCCTAGATTCATCCTCATTAGCTTTCCTTCATCTTTTGGCCTTGCTGTGCCACACAAAGATTTGCTACAAGAAACTTTCTGATACATGTAGAAGTTTGTTTTTTACCTCTTCTTGCTTCATTTTGCTTAGAAATGGAGGGATATGGTTCATGGAGGCTATGGAGGAAGTCGTGGAATGAATGGAGTGGAGAATAGGCAAGTGAAAGGGGTCCCATGCCAAGTTTCCAATGATTTAGCTGCTAAAGGTGAAACATAGGGTTTATATAGGGAATCCTTGTGCATGGAGTGAGATAAGGGTTTGGGAGTCATAGGTAAAGGCAAAACATGAATTAGCATGCCCTTATTCAAGTACAAAAATCCATAGGCAAAATTTTCCTTTCATGAATGAGTTTCCTGTAGCTGCTTGATTTTCCTGTAGCAATTATATTTTAGTGGAAAATATGAAATTTTTGCCTATCTGATGGGTGAAATGGATGAAGGGATGTATTATGGAGTGGATTATGGAGTGTGCAAGTAGAGAATAAGTGAAAATGAAGATAAATTTCTCCTCTGGATCCCAGAAACCATCTTTAATCAATAACCTGCAAAACAAAAAATAAATAAGTGCATATGTTTTTTCTTCTTTTTCCTTTTATTTCTTTTCCAATTTTTTTTGAAGGCAAGTGGGATGCCTCCATAGATTTTTTCAACCCATTGGCTTGCCTTCAATGCCTCAGACAGGTTTTCACGCAAGGATATTTTATTCTATGTTTTTTTCTTTTTCTTTCTTTTTTCCTGCTCCAGGACTGACTCATGGAGGTTTTCAACCCTAGAGTTGGCCTAAGGCATTTCAAAGAGGTTTTCACCCATGCCTATTTTTTTTTTCATCATTTTTCTTTAGGAGGCACTGGAAACTATGGATTTTCTCATGACGTACACCTCCCTGTTTATGGAATTTATAAACTCTTCCCTAGGCAGGGGCTTCTTTTAAACCTTAAGCCTGTAACCATTGAAAAGTATGGGAATCCCTTCCTCATCTATGGTTCTAATTTGAACTATGCCATTATCATAACATTTTTCCACTTTGTAGGGTCCCAGCCATCTTGTCATCAATTTTCCCTTGAAGTCCTTAAACCTTGAGTCATAGAACAATGCCCAATATCCTTCTTGAAAAGTCTTTTAATTAATGTTATTGTCATGCCAGACCTTCCTTTGCAGCTAAATTACCTCTATGTGAAGGAGTGCTTGCATCCTGAACTCATACAATCCATTTAGTTGCAACAACCTCTCTTTTTTGGAATTCAATAGATCTAGGTCTAAATCAGCTGCCATCCTTAAGGTGTTGAATTCAAATTCAAATGAAAGCATAGCTTCCTTGCTATAGACCAAGTCATAAGGAGTGAATCTTGTTGTTGTTTTCCAAGTACTGTTGTAGGCCCAAGTAGCTTCTACCAATCTGTCTTCCCAATATTTCTTGTTGTTGCTCACAACCTTGGTGAAGATACTCTCCAAGGCTCTGTTATTGACTTCCAATTGGCCATTCTCTTGAGGGTGCTAGGTAGTAGAAGTTTTATGCTTTATCTTGTGCCTCCTAAGAATATTCTCAATGAGATTAGATGTGAATTGTGTCTCTGATCAGTTTCTACTTCTCTGGGGTATCCAAATTTGTAAAACACATTCTCCCTTAGAAATTTTTCTACTTTATCCTCGGTTGCTACCTTCATAGCTTTTTTTCAGCCCACTTTCTCAGGTAGTCAGTGCAGACTATGATATACTTTTTGTCCAGGTGGTCGATCAATAGTTATAATGAATTCCATGCCCCATTTGTCAAATGGCATAATATCCACCTGAGGGTGAAAATGAATCTCATCCCTTTGTGTAGGTTTTCCCATCATTTTGCACTAGTCACACATGCTAGTCTATCTTCTGGAATCCTGGTGAAGGGTAGGCCAATAGTATCCTACCTACAAAAATTTAAAGGCAATCCTTTTTGCAGCAAAGTGGCCTCCACAAGGGCTATCGTGACATGCAGAGAGGATATAAAAAACTTCTTCCTCCTTCACACACCTTCTAAGAATTTGTTCAGGGCCTAGCTTGAAGATATTTCCCCCAATCCATGTGAAAGGGGCACTTTTTCTGATGATCTTGCTTTTCTCCTTGAATGAGAGATTATGAGGAAACTTTCCAGCAACCCAATAGTTAGCTATATCAAAAAATCATGGTGAGAGTGATGATATAGTGAAGAGATGTTCATCTGGTAGCTTATCATCAACCATTCCTTCTTCATCTGTAGATAGAGTTAACCTGGATAAAAAATATGTAGCAACATTCTCCTTTCCAGGTTTATCAACAATGGTTAGGTAAAACTGCTTTAAAATAAACAACCATCTAATTATCATAGCATTACCATCTAGTTTATTCATTAAATATTTTATGGTTGGATGTTCAGTGTGTACAAAGGTCTAATACCCAGTGACATAATGTCTAAATTTTTTTAAAGCATGGAAAATGGCTAACATCTCCTTCTTTGTGACAGTATAATTGAGTTTTGCCTTAGACAAGTTCTTACTGATGAAATAGATTGCATAAGGTAATTTTTCTTCTAACTGTCCTAATGTCGCCTCCCATATATTTTTTGGATGCATCTATGTGGATTTGGAAAGGTAGAGTACAATTTCGACCTCGGAGAATGGGGGAAGTAGTTAACTTTCCCTTAATGAGCTCAAAAGCTTATTGACAAAGACTTGACCAAGTAAACTCTAAATCTCTGGCCAATAAACTAAATAGTGGCGAATCCATCTTACTGAAATCTTTGATAAATCTTCTATAATAGCTAGATAACCCTAAGAAGCTCCTAACATCTCTCTGCTTTTGAGGAGCAGGTACCCTTTTGATAATAGTGATTTTTCTCGGGTCCACCTGTATTCCTACTTGGGAGATTGAGTTTCCTAATACAAATTCACAATTTTCTGGGCTCAAGAAGAGATGCATCTTAATGCACCTTCTTAGCACTTTTCCAAAATTCGAGAGAGCTTTCTGGAAGTCATCCCCATGGGGTGTGAAATCATCCATGTATATTTTAACTGAGTCATGGACTAGCTCAGAGAAAATGATCAAGATATCTCTTTGGAAGGTAGGTGGGGCATTGCACAACCCAAAGGGTGGGAATATGTAAGCAAAGGTACATCAAGGGTAGGTGAAAGTAGTCTTATCCTGGTCTTCAGGGCTGATTTGGATCTAGTTATACCCACTGAACCCATCTAAGAAGGAAAATAACTTATTTCCGGTAAGGCCATCCAGGACTTGGTCTATAAAGGGAAAAGGGAAATAGTCCTTCTTGGTGGTTTTGTTAAGTTCTGTGTTATGAAACCAGATCCAAAAATAGAAGAAAAGAGAGATCAACGCCTTATAATTCAGCCACTTCAAGGGGGAAACCTCCTTTACATTACATAAATGAAGAATTCTTGATGATACAAATGGAAAAACCTCTTTTATATATATAGGAGTCCATGGGGTCACAATATAATCCTAGCCTACCTAACAATAATAATTTAAGGGCACAATAATAACAATATGGGGGTTACAGGGGTACAACAATAACAATAAGGGGCCTACACTAACAACAATAAAGGACTAAACTAGTAATATAGGGACCTAACATGTCCCTCCCCTTCAAAAAAGTGTTGTCCTCAATGCTTGAGTAGCTCTAGATGCTTCTGTATAAAATTCTCATCCTCCCATATTGAATCCTCAGTGGGAAAGTTCTTCCACTTGATGAGATACTATGAAATTGATCCATTTCGTATTTTTTGAGTTCTTGTTTCCATGAATGCTTCAGGTTCCAGTATGATTTTCCTTCCTTTTCAAGCTTTGGAAATATTGTTTGAAATGGAATTTTGTCACCTATAACCTTCTTTAAGCATGAAACATGGAAAACTGGATGCACTTAATAAGAAGCAAGAAGCTCCAACTTGTATGCCATAGTACCAATATTTTGTAACACCTTGTAAGGACCATATTACTTTGGCGATAATTTATTATATTTCTTAGCTTGCTTGAGGGACATTTGTTTATATGGTTGTAGTCATAAAAACACCCAGTCTCCTACATCAAAACTTCTCTCGCTGCGATGTTGATCTACTTATTGTTTCATTCAATTTTGTGCCAAATCTAGGTTATCCTTTAAGAGTTGGAGAACTTGTTGTTGATGCTCAATGTGATCTTCCACTGCTTGAACCTTAGAATTTTCTCTTAAAGATGTTGTGATGGACGGTGGATGATATCCATAAAGTGCCATAAATGGGGTAATTTTTGCTGGAGTATGGAAGGAAGTGTTATACTACCATTCAACCAGAGGTAACCACTTGACCCATTGTGTTTGTTTATCAGATACAAAAAAAAGAAGATATCCTTCCAAACATTTGTTCACTATCTCATTTTTCCCATCAGATTGAGGATGATAAGATGAGCTATGAGCTAGCTGAGTACCTAAACAAGAAAATAATTCCATCCAAAAATTTCCAGTAAAAATTGGATCTCTATCACTTACAATAATCTTTGGGTTTCCATGTAGCTTCTGAATTGTTTCCATAAATGCAGTAGCAATTGTTCTTGTTTTAAATGGATGAGATAATGCCCAAAAGTGTGCGTACTTGGTAAGTCTATAAACTACCACCATGATGACACTCTTTCCTTCAGACTTAGGTAAACCTGTGATAAAATCCATTGAAATCTCCTCCCAACATCGACTTGGAATGGATAAAGCTTGTAGAAGACCCGGGGTCTTAATTGTCTCAACTTTATTTTGCTGGAAAAAAGAACGTTCTGCCACAAAATTTTGAATATTAGATATAAGGCCATCCCAAAAAAATTATTACTTAATCCTGTGGTAAGTTTTTAAAAATCATAAGTGTCCTCCTAAGGGAAATGTGTGCAATTCCAAAAGAATATTTTTTTTAGTTGGGAATTCTTACAAAGATATAAGCGATCTTTGTACCATAAGGAATCATTTTTCCAACTAAATGTATCAAATGTACTAGCATATTATTGCAACTTTTTAATGAGTGTCCACACTTCTTCTTCCTTCTTCCATTCATCCCTTGCTTCGGTTATCCAATCTAGTTGGATAATAGAAATGGAACATAGAAATTATTTCACCTCTTCATCCTTTCTTGAGAGTGCATCTACAACAACATTTAGCTTCCATTTTTTGTAGATGATTTCAAATTCATAACCCAACATCTTTGTGACCCATTTTTGCTGCTTTTTTGAAGATAGTATTTGTTCCAAAAATTATTTAAGACTATCATGATCAGTTTTTTACCTTGAAGTGTCTTCCCATTAGGTAAGGTTGCCATTTCTTTAATGCATGTAGTATTGACAACATTTCCTTCTCATAAATAGCTTTCTGTAAATAATTTCCTTTGATTGGACGACTTTCAAAAGAATTGGGTCTTCCTTCTTGCATTAAAACCACACCAATTCCATTTATGGAGGCATCACATTCCACAATAAATGCTTTTGTGAAGTCTGGCATAGCTAATACCGGTGCTAGACACATTGCCTCTTTAAGATGCTCAAAGGCCTTAGTTGCTTTAGGAGTCCACGAAAATGCATCTTTCTTCAATAATGTTGTTAGAGGTGCTTCTATTCTCCCATAATTCTTAACAAAATTGCGATAATACCCTGTTAACCCAAGAAATTCTTGAAACTGCTTTATGGTTGTGGGGACATTCCATTCCTTAATGGCTTTAATTTTTTTAGGGTCTACCTTAACACCATCATGAGATACAATATGACCCAGATATTCCACCTCTTGTACTCCAAAGAAACATTTGGAGGTTTTTTCATACAATTGTTTCTCTTCCAATAGTTTGAGCACCTTGTCAACATGTTGAACATGATCCTTCCAAGACATGCTGTAGATTAGTATATAATCAAAAAATACTAGCACAAATTTTCTAAGGAAGGCTTTGAAAATGGAATTCATCAACCCTTGAAATGTAGAAGGTGTATTGGTAAGGCCAAAAGGCATGACCAAAAATTTATAATTACCCTCATGAGTTCGAAATTTTTTTATTAGAATATCTTCAGTATTCATTATAATTTGATGATATCCCAAATGAAGATCCAACTTGGTAAAATAATTTTCTCCATGTAATTCATCCAATAATTCATCAGTCATGGGAATGAGAAATTTATCTTTAATAGTGAGCTTATTGAGCTCCTTATAATCCAGACACATGCACCATGACCCATCCTTCTTGTGCACCAATACTACTGGAGCAGAGAAAGAACTTTGACTAGGTTGAATTATACCAGCCTCTAACATTTCTGCAATCGTACGTTCGATTTCGCTCTTTTGGACATAAGGATATATGTAAGGCCTGATGTTTGGAGAAACAATTTCTGGAATCAAATGAATAGCATGATCATGATCACAAATAGGTGGGAATCCTTTGGGAGTTTAAAACAACTTGGAATGATTGTCCAAGACTTTTTGGAGATCTAGAGAAATATATTATTTTGATGTTGAAACTTCTAGTGAGCATAATTGTGAAATTACACCTCATTGTTATTTATTCAGAATATTTTTCATGACATTAGAGCTTATTATCTTTCCCGACTTCACTGTGATACCCCGTAATTCAACTTCCTTTCCTTCCGAAAAAAAAATCAAGAAAAGTTCTTGAAAATTAAAAGCTACCATCCCCAAAGATTTCAACCATTGTACTCCTAGTACAACATCAGTACCTCCCATTGGAATGGAAAGCATTGGATTATTCAATACATATTCCCCAGGGTATTTTTGATATTATGGAATTTTTTGGAGCAATTTATAGTTCCTCCATTTGTAACCATCACTTGAAATTTTGGTGCTAGGTATAGGAATAAATTCAATTCCTTGGCTACCTTACAATGAATAAAATTATGGGTACTACATGAATCAATAAAAAATTATTATTTTTTTCTTCTTGATATGTCCTTTTATCTTGAGAGTTTGAGGATTGGTAATTCCGGCCAATGCATTACATGATATGGTCGGACTCAGTTCTTCTTTCTCTAAGGTTGTTTCTTGGTGTATATCCTATTCTTTTGAATTTTCTTGTTCATTTTATTCCTCCTCTTCACAATCTATGTAAAATAATTTCTTCTTAGCACACTTACGACCTTTAGTGTATTTTCTAGCACAACTATAGCAAAGCCCTTTTGCTCTTTTTTCTTCCAATTTTTGTGGTTTCAACCTTGTAGGTTGTGGAAGTATAGGAGCATCAACACTTCCATATTTATAGATGTGAGTGTTAGGCTTCCTTGTTGCCATAATTTTACATTCATTTTTTATTGCCAACTTGAATTCCTTCTCTAATGAATCAAGTTGCCAAACGCAAACCTCATGTTGGATGTTATCCTTTAAAGTACCTATGAAGACATTAATCACGTGTTCCTCTGGAATATCATTTACCCCTATATTAAATTTTTGGAAGTCCTCAATTTTCTCCACCACTGATCCCTTTTGTTTGAGATTTATCAATTGGCTAAATAAGGTGTTTCTCTTTGTATCCTCATAATGTGTTATCATTTGCTCCATAAAAATTAACCAAGTGACAATTTTTTTACAGGAGAAAAGCCATCGATACCATACAAATGTATTTTTTTCTAAATATAAAATTGCAATTCTTACCTTTTGTGTCTTTTGCACATTATTGAGATCAAAATATTTCTCCATATGTAGTATCCATGTTACGAGATCCTTGCCATAAAACTTCCTCGTATCAATCTTTGGAATAAGGTGGGTCTTCAATCCAACATCAAAGTTTATGAAATCATGATTAAAATTTATTTTTTTCTCATCATGAGTTTCCTCTACTATATTTTCGCCACTAGGAAACAATTCTTGTTTCAAATTTGTCAAACCTTCCATGTAGGATTTTAGATCATTCTTCATGTCTTCCGTGTTGTCTTTCATTTTTTCTTCTATACCATCTATCTTAGATTCCATGTCTTCCATGCCATTCTTCAAACCATCCATCTTAACTTCCACGCCTTTCTTAAAACCATCCATATTAGCTTCCATTCCCTTCTTCAAACCATCCATATTAGCTTCCACGCCTTTCTTCAAAACTTCCATTTCATTTTTTGTTGCTCTTTGCGAGAGTGAAATTTGGTGTACTTTCTCTTGTAATTTTGATATATCATGTTGCACTTCTTCATATTCATGAGTTATAGTAGATTATTCTGAGGGCTTAATAGGTGTTGAATTATTTTTAGAGGGCATTTTAGAACCCAATACTGATATCTATGCTTCAATATGCCCTTGGAATCACTTCAAACTGATTTTTCAAACAAGACTTATGCAATTTGGAAAAAAAAATACACACTTTTTTCTTGCTTTTGAGGAGCTTGATATTGAAACTGAACTACCTCTGTGGTTTTGGATCTTCAATATCTAAAATTCAGTCTTGAGAAAAACAATAGTAGTCATTTGTCACAAGTTGGCAATGGAGACAATCAAATAGAGGTTAGTATGGATTATTACTTAAAATTCAGTCTTGGGTCGTCGGATCTAGGGATTTGATAGTTAAGATCTTTTGGCGGGTTATAAAAAATAAGGAGTTCAGAGAGTGAGGATGGAGAGGGAGAAAGCACAATCGTCGTTGGATCGGTCAAGATCAACGGTCCAGATCATATCAGGGAAAAACATGGTAGTGGAGGAAATATATAAGGGGAAAGGGCCGAAGGTAAGGTGCGGGGACAAAGTCCTGTGGAGGGAAAAAGTACCAGGGGCGAGAATGAAACGGGGCTAAGACTTTAGTCGATGGTCACGGGATGCGGTTATGTGAAGAAGAGACTGAGGGCTTAAGGCCTGATATGTTTAAATAGGGAGATATAAGGCCAAAAGAGGGTTTTTTAGGCCTTTCTGATGTTCTGATAGGTTAGAATAAGGTGTTTATAATGGTTTAAAGGGGTTTTTTAAAGGAAATGGAGGTTTAATGAAGAGGAAGAAGCCCTTCTTGAAGGGGAAAATGACTGTTGGGATAGGTGTAAATGAGTGAAAATTTGGAAGAGGAGATGGAAGTGAAAAATGGGGAATATAGCCTAAAAACAGTTTCTTTTTGAGATGGAAGGATAACTTGGAGGTTTTGAGTGAAGATTTTCAGTGAATTGATAGACTTAGGATAATGAAGGCAGTGAGATTTCTAGAACTCACAATATTTCTGCAAATATTGTTTCTAGAAATCGGAGATTTTCAACTTAGTCATATTTGGATAAGATCAAAATTATTGATGACTAACAGTGGCTCCACTTGGGGAGGGCAGCTCCTTGGAGGTGTCAAGAACCTCAGAGATAAATATTTGGAAAGTAGACTAGTGCCTTGTCCATTACACCACTTTGACAATTTCTTTATCTGTGATCATGCTACTTTAAAATATGATCAGTGTTTATTATAACAAGATGACTTTT
The DNA here is from genome assembly GCA_034641835.2 of Pinus albicaulis. NCBI lineage: Eukaryota > Viridiplantae > Streptophyta > Pinopsida > Pinales > Pinaceae > Pinus > Pinus albicaulis. Next base: position 930,536,808 of record CM076579.1, on the reverse strand, counting down.
CCCAAACTTCTGCCTGCACATCCTACTTTCCTAACTTGTTTTCTTCAGTGGGTGCACTTGGAATTGCAAACCCTTTCAACATCATTTTATTCTTTTATTTGAAAGGAGGAAACTAATCTATTTCTACTCTTATATCATCTATGAGTTCAAATTAGACTGATGAAATCAGTAATTCTCTACCTATTCTAACTACCTGTCAAGATTGAGCTGTTTGGCAGATTTTATTCTCTATTTCTAAAACAGGAAATTTAAAACACAGTCAAATCAGGATTAAACAGTCTGATTTGCCATGGGGCTATGGCATTTTGTACAAGCTGCACATAGACTTTATTTGCAAAAATTTAAAACAAACTGTGAAGGCTTAAGATCTGAAATTTCTAGACATCCTTCTTTCTTTCTTGGTTCAGATTTCGAGCTTTTTTAGAACCATTTCTTTTCTATCCTAATCTATTCTACTGATAAGCCAATATTACACTGTTTGGAAGATCTTTTTCACTAACCTATTAGAAAAAATTCAAATTTACTCAGTCATGATTAGGCTGTATGACTAAATAACAGTTCCTTCTCATAGTAGTGGCATTTGGACTTGCACACTTTTAGACTTTTCTTCTTTTTTTGGTATGTGGATATACCTTTCTTTTTATCTTCCCTCTTTTCTCTTTTTCCTTTGTTTTTGTATTTTATTTTCAAAATTTCTTTCAAGCAATGTTATTTAAAATGAATTAGAAATTTTTGAACAAAGATTTTAACAAAAATAATGTTTGAGCATCCTGCCATTGACAGGACCTCCAAGAAGTTTTGTTCCATCCATCTCCTGAAGGAAGAATGCATTGTTACCTATAGTAGACTGAATTAGATAAGGGCCTTTCCATAAATTTTCAAACTTTCCATGTTTTCCCTTATCTTCCCTTCTAGAATCCCATTTCAGTACCTTGTCACCAATGTTAAAATCATTTGCCTTTGTTCTCTTATCAAAAAACTTCTTGATATTTTCTTGTACTTGTTGTGCTCTATTGTAGACTTCCTCTCTGGTTTGTTGCAAATGTACAGTCTGATTAATTCTTATTATCATATCATCTTCTTCAGACTGTACTTCTTGGATCAAATTCATGACTGGCACTCCTAAAATGGTTGGAAATATTGCATCTGCCCCATAAACTAGCTGATAAGGGGACATCCCAATTGACTTTTTGACTGTCAATCTGTCTGCCCAAAGTGCATGTACTAGCTTGTTGTGCCATGATTTTTTATTCTCTTCCAACAACTTCGTGATTATGTTTACCAAAATCTTGTTTGAGGATTCTGCCAACCCATTACCTTGAGGGTAATAAGTTGTGGAATGGCCCAATGTAATCTGATATTTATGATAGAAATCAACCATCTTTTTGGATCCAAATGCTACAACATTGTCAGTGATAATTTTCCTAGTACAACCAAATCTAGACAGGATATGATTTTCAAGGAAAGAAATGATGACTGAGTCTGTGGCATTCCTAGGAGGGATGGCTTCTATCCATTTCCCTAATGAAGTCTAGACCCCATTGCTGAAAAGGAGCTTCAACAATGATAGGATGCAGAGGTAAGGGTAGCAATTTTCTTTTGCCTTCAAATATTTGACATTTATGATAGGCAATGACCATTTTGTGAATATCTTGAAAGAGGGTGGGTCAGTAATAACCGGCTCTAAGGATTTTGTTAACTGTAGTTTTCCAGTAGAGGTGGCCTCCAGATTCTCCTTCATGGAACTCATACTTGATCTTATCTGCATCATTCTCAGGCAAACATTTAAGCAATAATCCACTAGCATTTTTCCAATATAGACATTTATCTAAAATGCAGTAATTTATAGCTTTTAATTTTAGAAACCTTGCCTTTGTTTTAGACAAACCAGGAGGTACATTAAGATTAAGAACCACATACAAAATATCAGCATACCAAGATGAATTCAGAAAATAATCTTCAATGAGTGGAGTTTCCAACTCCTCCTATTCATCTAATGCATTAAACATGTTTATATCAAGCGCTTGTAAGTTGGATTCAGCCATAAGTTTTTCTAGTACTTGACCTTTGATAAGCTTAGTGGGCTTGATTTCCAAATCATATTCTAATATTACAGCAATCCACTTTCCCCTTTTTCCCTCAAGATCTTGTGTCAAGATGTCTTTTATCACTGAATGAGGCACAAATGCTATGATGTGTGAGTGTAAAATGTAAACTCTGAAGTCTTTTAAGGCTTTGATCAAGGCAAAAGCCTGTTTTCCATTATATTGTACTTCAGAGGTGCATCTCTTAATGCCTTGCTGAAAAATGCAATAGGTTGCTCTTGTCCCTTTATGTTTTTCTGTAATAGGACAACAACCACTGAATGTTCTGATGCAAATGAAAAAATGAAGAAATCTTTTGTAAAATCAGGACTGATAAGAACTAGTGTTTTGGTAAGTTCTTGTTTTACTAGCTCAAATTATTTCTTTGGTTCTAAGGTCCATTTAACTCCTTATTCTCTTTTAAGCATATTTTTCATGTTTCTAAGGAGTTCAGCTATATTAGGTATGAACCTTCTCAAGAAATTAATCTTCCCAATGAAATATTGAAGTTCCTTGATGTTTCTAAGATGATTGATTTGCAATATACCCTCAATCCTCTTTGGGTCTATCTTTATCCCCTCTTCAGATATGATATGACCAAGAATTTTACCTTCTTGGAGACAAAATAATGTTTTCTTTGGGTTTAAGGACAAACCATATTTTTTGCATTTCTCAAAGACTTTTCTTACGTGTATTAGGTGTTCTTCATCTGTTTTGGAATAGACTGTGATGTCATCTAAGTAAATCACGATGAAGTAACGTATTTCTTTTGAGAAAGAAATATCCATGGCTCTCTGTAATGTGACACTAGAATTCATTAAACCAAAAGAAATTTTCACATACATGAAAGTGCCCCAAGGAGTGGTGAAGGTTGTTTTAAGTTGATCATCAGGGTGTACCAATACTTGGTTGTATCTTGAGAAGCCATCTAGCAAAGAAATTCTTTTAGAACTTACCACCCTTTGTAAAATATGATCCATTTTGGGAAAGGGATAGTTGTCCTTTAATGAGGCCTTGTTTAAGTTTCTAAAGTATATACAAATCCTTATCTCTCCTATTTTCTTCCTAAAGGATACAAGATTGGATACCCATTCTGAGTATCTCACAGGGACTATAATTCCAGCATCATACATTTTTCTAATTTCTTTCTCTACCAGAGGTAATTGAACAGGGTTGATTCTGCACAATTTTTGTCTATAAGGCTTCTGGTTTTCTTTGAGGGGTATCTTATGCTGAATTATTTTTGTATCATATGATTTTAAATCTTCATAACTCCATGCAAACACATCAAAAAATTCTCTAAACAACTCAATTTATTTCAATTTAATGTGAGCTGGCAATGTTTTAGATAATTTGGTAATTTTAGGCTTTTCTTTACTGCCTATATTGCACTCTTCTACTTTAGCTTTAGTAGGTTCTATTTTTGGACTTTTTGCAACATCATTAAAGTCAAACAATTCCTCTAGTGGGACCAGTCCTTTTGGCAAGCTTTCAGTTTTGGATTGCAGCACTTCTAGATCTCCTTTTTCTAAATCAGTGTAGTTTTCTATTTTATGTTTGGATTCTTTGGTTAACATGTTTATACCAGCAACCTCAGGAGATTATTCGTCTTTAAAAGGTGGTTTTTCCTCAGTAGGACAGCCTTCTTCATACTCTGAATTTGAACTTGGCATTTCAAATTCATTTATGGACTGTAGGAAGTCTTCTATTTGTTTATCTACTTCAAAAACTTGCCATTATTTCTCATTTTATGCGACTACTGGTCTATATTTGACTTGGACTGTGTATTGTTTTCTTTCATAAAGTTTTAGACATGTACTAGAGGCAAAGGCTAATCCATTGGAAAGAATGTTTTGGTTTCTAGGGACAAAAGTAAGTTGGAATTCAGCAAATGATTTTAATAGGTCCATGGCATCATATCTATAGCTCTTAGTTTGGGATGTTTGACAGTGTATTCCCCATTTACTTGCCTAATTATCAATTCTGAATCCCCATGAACATTTATCCTCTTGGCTCCTAGTTTTTTTAGCAAGTGTAATCCTAAGAGGAGTGCTTCATATTCTTCTATGTTGTTGGTGCACTAAAAGTTTAATCTGTATGAATAACCTTCAGCATGATTTTTCTCAGTGTTGTGCACCCATATGCCTACCCCTGCACTAGTTTTAGTACAAGACCCATAAAAAAACATGCTCCAAAGAGGAATTTTTTTGGATTCATCATTAATTTCCTTTCTGTCCTCTCTGTTTTGTTTATTTTGAATGCCACTATGTTCTTTTCGAGGGTCTGTACTATATTTGTCTTTTTCTTGTCCCTCAAGTTTTTCAATGTGTTGAGGAATTTCTCTTTGATTGTTATGATTGGCACTATGTTGATGATTGTTTTGATGCTTAAGACCTTCATTTTTTTTGTTGTTTTTTCTGAATTAGCAAATTGTTTGGATGATTTTTCTTTCCCTTCCTCTTGTTCTATGACTTCCACTATGTTGGTGGATGTTTCATTTTCTAACCCTTGCTTATTAGGAATTTCATCATTGTAAATAATGAATGAGTCAAGGTCTGTGTGTATAGAATAAAGAGGGGAGTTATCTGGTCTTTCTTGACTACTCACCATGTACTTCATGTGGGTTTCCCTATAAAGTCTTCTAGGTTGACTGAAGACAGGGATGGTGGCATAAGTCATATCCATTTGCATAGTGCCTTGCAACTTAGCACCCCAAGATCTTGAAATAAGCATGCCATTTTTGGGGTGTATATCAGCCACAACAATGTCCATTACTAAGCTTTTGGCTGAGATTTTTGCTAAATTGACACAAAGATATTTTATTAGGCCTAGGCATTTAACTCTGCTGGAATCAAAGGAGTACAAATCTTTATAAGGTCTGGTTACCTCAAGGCCTAATCTTTCCATTATTACTTTGGGCATGAGATTATGTGATGCTCCTGAGTCCAGCATGGCATTGTGCAGAATGTTATCATGGATGTTTAAGCTGACATAAAATGGAGGAACTCCACCTTCTTGAAATTTTCCTTCAATTTTGGTTCCAAACAGAAGCTCAGGTTTGTCATCATTTAAGTTAACAGAGTCACTGTGATCTCCTATGTTCAAATATTTTAACAATTGGGACCTATATACATCTTGAGTGACTAACTCAGTGAGAGGGATAGAGATTTTTATCTTGGAAATTTCACTCTCTATTTTGAAAGGAGTTTGAGTTTTAGAAATGTTTAATTCAACCTTTTTAGTCATTATTTTCTCAGCAAAATCAGCTTGCTAGTTTTTATTATTTACAGCAGTTAAAATGGTTTTTTCAGGAGCATTAGCTGAGGTGTTAGTGCTGCTAGGGTCACCACTATGTTTGTCATGAATTTGGGTGTTTTTTCCCTTGTTTTGATCAAAAATTTCAGCCATTTTTTTATTGTTTTCAACTGTCTTTTTGGAAGTGCTTGCAGGGTTGGTTTTAGCAGAATTTTCAAAGGCTTTCTTCTTGGGAGTCTTTTGGTTCTTTCTACTTCTCAAGTCATATTGTTTGCATACCTTCATTATGGCATTTTCAAAGCCTAGTTTGTAATATTCATTTTCAAGGCTTGCTTCCTCATAAGGTATGTATGTGATTTGTTCTTCTTCATTAAGGAAAGAAGTATCCTCATTGTTTACTCCCAACATATTCATGTGATTTTCCTCTGTTTCTTCTATTATTCCTCCATCCTCATCAACATAATTTTCTTGGAAAGGGGGTCTGATCTGTTGATCAGAATCCCTTTGTCGGTTTTGAGGTGGATTTCTCCTAAAGTTCTAACCTTGGTTTTGGGACCGATTTCTGTTTTGAGAGCCAGTTTGATTTTCTCTAGAATAAGATCTCTCATTTAAATTCATCCTCTCCATCATCTTTTCCATGGTTTTTACTAAGTTATCAAGTTTTGTGTCAAATGTGGAGGGTGCAGCTTCATCCCTATATGATACCCTCTTCTTAGTCTTCATTCTAGCTCTTTTGGCAATTAGATTTGCCTCAACACTGACTACCCTTCTCTGCATATCTTCTAAGGTGAGGGGTTCCCTTTCTCTCAGTTGGTAGGCCATTTCAGGGTCAAATCCATCAGGGAATTTCATCAGAGCTAGGCCTTGTGGAGGTTTCATATGGATAGGTAGGGCATTGTACACACTATTGAATCTAGTGCAGTACTCTTGAACACCCTCTCCAGCATTCCTTTTAATGTTCTCATATTCTAATAGAATCTGAAGAGGGTTCTTTTTGACTTCCCATTTTTTTTAAAATAACTGATTTAAAGCAGGGAGGTCATTTATACTATTAGGGGTTAAGCCTTTAAACCATTTTCTTGCTTCTCCCCCTAAAATTTGAGCAAACATTCTAAGTTTAATGGTTTCATCATCTATTTCTTGTCTATCAAAATAGTCATTCATTTTTTCCACATGTTGTTGAACAGTAGTAGAACTACTAGCATCATATAAAGGAATTTTAGATTGATAGTTTGGTGGCAGAACAACTAAAGGTAAAGGAAGGACTAATGGAGTATACCATGTAGCCATGATATGAAGTTGTGGGAGAAATGGGGGGTTTACAGGTGGAGGATTTGTGACAGGAGTTTGATGATGAGTTGAAGTGGCTTGAACTATGGATGTGTGGGTGAGTGTAACAGAAATACTAGGAACAGCTAAGTACTATTGAGCAGATTTAGGATGAGAGGAACAAAAATTGTGAATGAAATGGCTATCAAGAGGAGTGGATGGGGAGGCTTCTCTACTGCTAGCGTGCTGTGAATTTTCAGGCTCAAAGTCTATCTGATCTATACCACTTAATGACTTAGTTCTAGATAAGTTTTTGTTATAGGATCAATCAACTTGGGTATTTTGTAGAGCTGTAAGGTTTTCAGGGACAAAGTTTGCTTTGTGGATTGGTCTGATAACAGTTGGATTTTTTGGGTGTAGGGGACTTCCTAAGAATTCTTTCAGGATTGTCAAATATTTCAGGAGGATTTGGGTCTAGATAGGCTCTAGTATGAATTCTTTTGGAAGCCAGGATTTTAGACCCAAAGATAAGAAAAGTTAGCCAAATATGACAGCATTTTAAAGGCAAACTAATTTTTGCAAGAAAACTTAATCCACAAAGTCTTATTAACTAGATTTTTGTGATATTCTAATGATAAAATAGGTTTCCCAGTGGAGTCTTTAGACCACAAATGGGATCAGCAGGTCTATCGAAAACCAATGGAGTCACCAAGTGGAGGATTTTTACTTGTTTTGTAGGACTAGTTTTTGTCCACCATCAACAATCAGGAACCACTCTTGGCAGACAGTTGATTCATTTAGGAAAGAGGTTTTCTGAGTGGTGAAGTTATCTATTACTAAATAGATTCCCCAGTATGGTCGCCACTATGTTGGCTCCCTGTGATTTACAAGAATGGAAAGAATAAAGACTGCAGGGGCCACATAAGAACCACTTTGGAACCCTAGGACCTAGCCTTCTTGGATTCAGAGAGGGATCTCTCTATTAAGTGTTTTCAAATGATATATCTTTATGCTTTGTGTATGATATTAGGCTAGTTATGAAGCTCTTAGGAACTTTTTTATTTTGGTTGGGATGGATATCATTAACTGAAGAGGTCAGTTGAAGGGTGAAGGTGAGAGTAAATTGAAAGAATGTTTCAACTGAAAAGATAGGTCATGAAACAATATTAACCCATTGGGCTATGGATTCAAAAAAGGATTTAATTGTACAAAAATTCTTCAAGGGTTTCCATACGGCAATTCATCCATATCAAAGGATATTTTAGATTGAATTGTGATATGAAACATTAAGATATTGTGAAAGAAGCAAAGATAATAATTAATTAAGAATCTATTAACTCCACTAAACAAGAAAAGAATTTCAAAGTAATTGTTTGAAGCAATCCAAAGGACAGGGCAAACCATAGACTTCTTTGGGCAGACTTGTAATAAATCAAACTTTTAAGAAAACAATTCAGTAATCCTAAGACTACTTTCAGAAAGGAGAAAACATACAAGAGAACAAAGAAAATAGCCTATGATCAAACAGAAACTATGAATCTATCTTGCTTTAGACATACTCTCAAGGGATCTTTCAAAGCAACTGTTAAAGACTAGCCAGAGGATAGGGCATACCATAGACTTCCCTGGTTGAGACTCTACTTAGAAAACTTTGAAGAAGATCTTTTAAAAAACAGTATCTCAAGTTGTACTCAGATAGACATGGGCTCACCAACATTCCTCCCTGGTTATACTCTATTGAATCATTCTTAAAACAACAATTTGGATAAAATTGGAGGGAAATTAAGAATCCTCCAACCAAACCTTAGCAGAAGAAAACATAAGATAAAGCTTTCAGACAGAAATAGGGTACTTTGACGGTAAATCCTAATCTAAATTTTCTGTTATTTATTAGAGAAAACGGACAGCATGTAAAACATAAGAAAAAAAAATACAGAGAGGAAAAACATCACCATTAACATAGACCAGGATCCTGTGAATTAGCTTGTTTTATTTATGTTCAAGCGAGTTACATACTTCAAGTCCAGCAGGTCTTTACAACTCAAAACTTCTCTATCCAACCTAGTATTCTTTAACTACTCAGTAGCCCTTCAACAAAAATCAATGACAACCATCACTCAATAATAATCCAACCAACAACAATGAGCTCCTCATACAGTATTTATAGATAAATGAGGATGTGGAGTGAAAGAAAGGGTCTCTAATTGTTCGTAAGTGACAGAGTAAGTGTTTTTGACCTTTGAGATCATGCAAGGCCCAAGGAAAAATGTATTTAAGTCTAACTCTGCATTACATTAACTCTTTTGAACTACTTAGTTGCTTTTGTTGAATTTTATGCTTTTTAGGTAGGCTGGCAATAAATTCTGATCTATCTATACAAAATATCTTTGTTTTGTAATAACTTTGTGTATCTTAGGGGAAAATAGGCTGGCAAGTGGCATTTTAATCCTTTGGAGGAGTAATTGCTTCAGTGATTTGTCATTCGAAGCATTCTTTCTTGCTAATCTGTCTGATTATGTCTTTAAAACTTTGATTAGGCCTTTGATAATGCTTTTTGGCCTTTCTTTCATCATCTTCTATTTTTTTGTCACTTTGCTGGCTGTTTTAACTTTAAATTAATTTGTCTTCAAAATGTGCTTTATCCTTGAAACATGCTGGTTAAGTCCTTGATCTTCTGAATTTCGAATTTAACCTTTAATCTTCTCTTATCTTTAATCTTCACTGATCTTCATTATTTTTCTTTTGTGTACATGTGGCTTGGCTTCCGTGCTGGGGGTTTTTCTACTCAAACAGTGTTCATGAGACATTGATAAAAATTCGAGCATTGAACCCTGGGTCCCTTTTATGTTTATCTAGCCCTGAGGATCGTCATCCTGGGCTTTGCCACTATTTTTGGTTGTGGGACAGCCTACATAATTTGCTTCCATTAAACCTATAACTCGAACATAAAACATATTAATAAATCCCGCGCTTTGGATTAAAACTGCTTACATAGGCTCGGGGAGTGTTAATGGAGTGATGCAGAGGAAGGAAGATGCACAGAGGAGGGTTCCATGACAGAATCACGAAGAAACAGGAGCGAATTTAAATATTGGCGCAGAATGATGAAGGTGGTTTTGCACAATACCAGGGTAGTATTCATGCAGGGTTTAAGTGTTAAGTGGTTTTAACCCTAGTGAACGCGATACCATACAATGGTTGACACACGTCCACAGGGAAACCGCCCATTTTGTGTTGAAATGAGGTGTTAACCTGTGTCGATAAATTGGGCATGATTTTGAACGTGGGACGTTGGATCTGGGGATTTGACGCTTAATATTTGTTGGCGAGTTAAAAAGAATAAGGAGTTCGGAGAGTGAGGATGGAGAGGGAGAAAGCACGATCATCGTTGGATCGGTCAAGATCAACGGTCCAGATCATGTTGGGGAAAAACATGGTAGTGGAGGAAATATATAAGGGGAAAGGGTTGAAGGTAAGGTGCGGGGACAAAGTCCTATGGAGGGAAAAAGGACTAGGGGCAATAATGAAACGGGGCTAAGACTTTAGCCGATGGTCACGGGATGCAGTTATGTGAAGAAGGGATTGAGGGCTTAAGCTTGAAAAGGGCTTAAGGCCTGATATGTTTAAATAGGCAGATATAAGGCTAAAAGAGGGTTTTTTAGGCCTTTCTGATGTTCTGATAGGTTAGAATAAGGTGTTTTTAAACCAAATAAGTGTGTTTATAATGGTTTAAAGGGGTTTTTTTTTAGAGGAAATGGAGGTTTAATGAAGAGGAAGAAGCCCTTATTGAAGGGGAAAATGACTGTTGGGATAGGTGTAAATGAGTGAAAATTTGGCAGAGGAGATGGAGGTGAAAAATGGGGAATATATCCTAAAAACAATTTCTTTTTGAGATGGCAGGATAACTTGGAGGTTTTGAGTGAAGATTTTCAATGAATTGATAGACTTAGGATAATGAAGGCAGTGAGATTTCTAGAACTCACAATATTTCTGCAAATATTGTTTCTAGAAATCTCAGATTTTCAACTTAGTCATCTTTGGATAAGATAAAATTATTGATGACTAACACCAGCCACCCATATTGGAGAGGAAATGATGTTGATTCGATACATGCATCCTCCCTTCCTCCATTTATTTTATGCACCAATCACCCATAGCTTGTTGAAGACCCTCCTTAGAAAGGAGGTCTGCATTTGTGTTGTGCCCGCTATAAATGTGGCATACAATTATGAGATCAAAACTCCTTTTAAAATGTAAAAATTCTTCTAAAACTAGAATCAAAATATAATTTTGACATTGTTGGACACCGTTAAACGAGTTAATAACATTTCGTGAGTCACCAAAAATTTGAATTGAGCTCATCCCCAATTTTACAAGCTAACACATTATAATTTTTAAGGATTGAAGTTCTACAAAGTTGTTTGAGTTTGAGTCGAGGCCCACCGAAGATTTTAGAATTTTTTGGTTGTTTACATGATTTTTTTTTTTTTTTTTTGGTAACTAAGAGGAACCAGCAGCCCATCTGACATGTAATTACTAGCCAACCTCTATGGGGCTATGATATGTCCTCCTCCCTACAGCCCGGGTCACAACAGGGGGATTTTAACCTGGGTCTTTCGAGTTACAAAAATTTCACATTATTGGATTAACCAATTGAGCTTCCCCCCCCCCCCGGGACGGTTGTTTACATGAATTACTAGGCCCGATCCACACTTTTTTTAAGGGTCAAAGGCCTCGTCAAAATATTCCCATGGTATCTATGCCATGATATGTTCTTCTCTAAGAATACTGGGATTTTGATTTGGGGGAGGTAAGGGAACCAATGAAAAAATAGATTCACATTAAATAGCAATAGGGTAAATTATGGGAACAATGTCCTATAAAATTATCCTGTTCCGTGCCAGCCAGGTTCCCCACGAGATAAGTAAAGGAAATTTCCTGTGTTTCTCCTCTGAAATAAAGTTCCACCATTATTTCCATGCTTCCCCAATAAAGGTCCCTTGCCATGTAGAAGATATACCCAACAAACTCAGGGTATCCTCCCATAGCTTCTATGTGAAAGAACAAGTTAAGAACAGATGAAAAAATTATTCCATCGACTTGCATAATGAGCACCAACCTAGGCATTGTTTATTTTATTTCTGTAGGTTATCCCACATCGAAGCTTTGTTTTTTAGGATACACTAGAAGAATAATATTTTTTTTTCTAGACTCTTTAATTTCCAAAGAATTTTACACCACCAGACCTGTACCCCCCATGCCCTTCTGCTCATTATATGATTGTAACCATGTTTTGGGGAGTATTTTCCTAAAGGTGCATGAACCCATCTAAGCACATCTGTCTTGTCCCTATTCCTCACATTTTTATGCTATAATTATTTTTGGAAATTATACCATTCCTCTGCCCAAGGAGGCTCCAACTTGAGATCCTTCATTTTTTTCAAGCCTTGTTTCCAAATGGTGGATAGATCTTCCTTTACAATTTGGTTAAGATAAAATCATCCTTGTCCGTGAAGGCGATTTAAAAGTTCCCTTGAGAGAGCATAAATTTCACGGCATCCCACCCATGGGTCAAATCCAATTCTAATTTTCTCCCCAGTTCCAACGTGCTAAGCCAGACCTTCTTCTATAATTTTGAAAGAATCCAATTCTCGTTCCATACAGGTGAGATGTGAGGGGATTTTTTTCAGGACTATGCATCCAGTCATCAATAGGTACTAGGTCAATATATTCTCGCTTAACAACAACCATCAACAAATTATCCATTGTTATTATCCTCCATCCTGATTTAGTAGCTAATAAGGATACGAAAGGATTGAGATCTTTGATGCCCCAGCCTCCCCATGCCTTTGGGTGGGCAATTTTTTCCCAAGCTATCCAAGGCAACACCGAGTCCTCCTTTGATCCAACCCATAGGAAATGACCACATATTTTTTGAATCTGGTTAAGGATACCCTTTGGAACCCATGAGACAATGATATAATAGACTGTGATGGAAAGAAGGACCGACTTTGTAATAACCAACATCGTAGTTCTCGAAAGCCACATATAACTCTAGTTTTTAATATGATTCTCAATTTTTTCCAAAAGACGGATCCAATCTTATTTCCTGTACAAATATGGCTTTAGGTGAAAACACATACTCTTGAAATTTTCCTTCATTTATTTTGCTTCAAAGTGGAGAAGCTCAGTAATCCTATCTTGAACATTCCCTGAAAATCCCTCCAATATTAACCAATATTTTTGCGCATTAATACTCATCCCAGTTGCTTTCAGAAATAGATCAAGAGAATACTTAAGGAGTTTAATGTAATTCCTATTACCATCCCTAAAAATAAGTATATCATCCACAAACAACAAGTGTGCGATATACAAGTTGATAACTATTTCAATTCCTTTTAAGTCCTCCCTTCTTTTCGCAGCCAAGATTAATTGACCAAGGCTTTCATCCGCCAATAAAAAGACGAGGGGAGATAGAGGGAAACCCTGTCTAAGCCCTCTTTAGCTATGGAATAAGGGGGATGCAACTCCATTTTATAAGGACAACAAATATAATATTTGATATGCATCCCATTATCCAATTGATGAAACCAATACTAAAGCCCAAATGTGTCATCAACATTCGAATGTAGAGCCAACTTATGTAGAAATTATATGCACTAATCATGCATATGTCCTAGATCCACCTGATCTCACACTATTTAACTTTATGCAAGATACTGAATCTATTCCACTTGTTAATCTTTTGCAGAAAAATTAATTTCACACACATGTGAAGCATAAACAAAAATATTCAATCACACATAACACAGTTTTTAACCAGGAAACACTGAAGCTGAAAACCCCAAATATTTATTATGTAACATGGAGATCATATGAAAATCTCATACAAGCATACAAATCTTAAGACAAGCTCTCAGTACAGTACAATCTTCATACACTAATCAGGACCAATCTTGCAAATCCATGCACCGATCTTTGCCTCCTGCTAGCCTTCCTCCACTGCGCAATCCCTGTTGAAGAATAGATCTGAATGAATTCGAATTACCCTTGCCTTGACTGCACAATCCTCATTGGAAACTCCAATGTGTGTGTGATGCAATAATTGCATCACTATAGTCACAACAGATAGTCCATCTTGCACTTTCACCTATCTCTTCACTGGGTCTCCACTGGATCTGACATGCACTGTAGTTAACTGTTGTATTTTTCATTTGATTAATGAGTTATTATTTGTGAATTAATTAACTAATTAATTCACTCCACTCTCACTAGTGTATCATTTAGTTATATTAGATACAACTAGCTCAACTGAGTTAAACTGAGTTAAACTGAATACAACTCCATGAACTACTCTTCCAACTCTGTCATAACTTTGCCACTTCAGTTCTAACTGAGTCCTCCATGCATGAACTCCAGTAAACCCTTATGAATTGCGTAATTTCTTGACCCTAATTTTACCATCTTTCGTCAAGTGCTCCCAAAATAAGTCATTGTTTGATAGATTATTGTCCAGGCTGTATGTCGACATGCATCTATTTTTAGATTGACGATCTATAAATAGACTTCACCCAATATTATAAAAATAGAATTTCATCTATTTTTCCAACTTGATCAACCATCCACAAATAGCATCCTACAACTTCTAAAATATGATCATCATGTCTAAAAATAGACATAGTCTAAAAATAGACTTGCGCCAAAAATAGCCTATGGGCCCACTTAGTGAAGGCGACTCTTTTCACTAAGCTCATCATCTTGTTGAATCTCAACACTCCCTCTCAACAAGATAGGGATTATCCTTCACCCCGATCCTGCCTCTATGGTATTCGAATTTTCTCCTGGTGAGCGCCTTCGTCAGAATATCTGCATCCTGATCCTCCGTAGGAATGTACTGAAGCAACATGATCTTCTACTGCACACAATCTCTGATATGATGATACTGGATATAAATATGTTTAGATATATCATGAAACACAGGATTAACCAATATTTTAATGCAATTCTGATTATCACAGTGTATCACTGTGGGATCTATGTAATATCCCGTTTCAGGGATATCTCTAAAACACAAGCAAACTCCAACCAGAGATGGACTGGGAGGGCATTTACCAGATATTTCACCTTTGAAAAGAGGATGATACCTGGAGGCTACCTGGCCCTTTCCAGACTCTGTCTAAGAGTGTGGGGCAAAAAACAACAAGTGGTATAGAAATTGAACTGCAAAAGGGGAGAAATAACAGTAATGCAAACATATAATAGCGTGTATATAAAGCATGCACAAATAATCAAGAAATACTAAGAGAACGTTGAGCCATTTTATTATACTGATAAATATAGGGGAGTGCAATAGGTGATCAAAGAGATAGCACCTAAACTTACACAAGGAAAGTTAAGAACTATTCTTACAACGCTGCATGGAATGGCTGTGTTTCTGATTTGCATTCCAGCTGTTGAAAACGGTCGTGTAGCTGTCCCGAAATACCTCCTTTCGGATCTATGCTTTCCTCCTAATGATCACACCGCCACTATTTGGGATCCTCAATAATATTTTCATCACTCAACCAAAAGTCCCCAATAGACGAGGCTATTCCTGCGCTCAACCTTCTGACCAAATCCTCCAAAGAATACCAACCGTAGCTTCCCCAATACGGACTGCATCCTCCCTCTCAGGACTGAGCAGCCAATAAACGTGCTGCTTCTCCACAAATACAATGAATTGATCCTCCTACAAAAACACTGATAGGACTACCTCACCTGAGCAGGCACTCAAATTCCCCCAGGGCTGAGTGCGAGATCTCCAAACGGAGACACTCAATGCGCTAAACAACACTGCAGACAGGCTAAACAGCCAACGTGCTCAAAGTCGCAATGACCAACTTCAAATGCATAAACTTCAATAACTAAAAATGAGGAGGCTATCCTCTATATATATCATTGGCCTCTCTAAAACCCTAAGGCCCACCACCACCAACATCACCTCCTTTTGTTGCGTGCTCAACTTGGCCCCCTTGGTTACAACGTTGTGTCTACTAGGGAGTGCACTTTATTTTTAGAGTGAGTTATGTTCCCCTCTACTCACTTTTATTTATAATATAAATACATAAGGCAAAATTGACCAAAATTGAATATTCTAATTAGCCATTTCTAATTGGTAATATTACATAAATGAATTTAGACAAAATTAATGTTCCAATTTATTGAAGAAAATTTTGGAACATTACAGTCCTCCCTTCCCAAATGTTGCTTGTCCCGAAGCAACTGCAAGGATAGAACTGAAGAATCTCTACTCAAGGCATGGAGTCTGGAAAATAATGAGGAACATCTCCCTCATGTGGATCCTCCATCCCCAAGCAATCATCCAAACAAAATGAGCCACCTCCCAACAAGGCAACTCCTGAAAATCTCCTTCCACCTCAAGCTCCGGAAATGAATGTGGGCTGAAAATCTGATCATGGTAAGCATCATAGCCTACCCCATGCTGTCCTTCTCTCCACTTATGACAAGTGTAGAGTGTGTGCTGATCTTGGGCTGAAAAATTATTGCCCTCAAACAGCAAAGTTAAGAACAATCCTCCAAAGAAGGTTCCTCCAACAATGAAGAACAAGCTGGCCCAAAACAATCCATCCATGAAGAATAGGACATGGTCATCATGGAACATCCTAATGAGAATTTTTC
This sequence comes from Pinus albicaulis, assembly GCA_034641835.2. Classification (NCBI taxonomy): domain Eukaryota; kingdom Viridiplantae; phylum Streptophyta; class Pinopsida; order Pinales; family Pinaceae; genus Pinus; species Pinus albicaulis. The sequence continues at coordinate 930,520,522 of CM076579.1, read as the reverse complement.
TAAAGGTTTTACATGATGATACATGATGCAAACAATTTCTCACAAGGATACAGTGCAGTCCCATCCACTGAACTTCGGAAAATTACATGGCAAGCAATGTACATGATTCATCACATCTACTAAAGGATAGTAAATGGCTGAATGTAAAAGCAATACATGATCAAGCACTTGCCCATGGATGTAAAATGGATGAATATCAGCCTCATGGCCCACCTCAAAAGGAAACAAACATGTGGCTATGGTGGCCATATCTCCTCCCATGCTCCCATTAGAACATGTAGTGCAGAAAATGTGAGAATTTTTCCCACTTAAAGACACATCCAACTCATGTGTCTCCATCATAATCATGCTTCTCATACAAATCTGATCTATATCAGAAAATTAAGTCATGATCAGCAATAGAATGAAGTGAATGCTGAAGGTTTCATGTGTTGTAAGAAGGTACCAACAGCTTCCCAAACAAGTACATCACAGTTTTACAAGTTGCTGCTTGAGGAAAGTGCAAGGCAAAATGTTTCTTCTTACATGGTTAATCATGCATGTCCCCTTATGATACATGTTAGAGTGCATAAACTGAATATACAAGTGATTATAAAAAAATTTCCCATGGCCACAAAAAAGATGGCTGCCTCCATCATGTATATTGGCCCAATACAACTCATGGAGCAATGTGACAAGCTTACCCTCTTGTGAAGCAAAGCACTGCATAAGAATGGTAAGAGTGTGCAAATCAATGAATGTATATACAAAATTATCACCATATGCTGGAAGTAAGATGGTACATGGATCCATGAATGAGTCCTCCATAGTGTTTTGGCATGCTATGAAGAAAAATGAACCATGTGCTGCAAGAAGGTGCTTGGAACCCCAAGTCAAGAAGAACATGACATAGTGGTAGATGGATCTATCATCATTACCTCTTCTTTTATCATCAAGTGCAATAAATATGAAATGATCCTGGGACCTGTAGGTTATGGATCCTCCAAATTTACACTGGGCACACTTCATCCATAAGGCTCTGCTCCAAAGTGACAGCATTGTGAGCTTATGCAAATAAGCCCCTATCAATACCAAACTATGTTATTTGACATGCTCCTTGTCAAATATCCCTCTAATAATGCTGCAAAAAATATGGAATACTCCCCAAGATGGAAGAACTCCCAAATCATCAAAGACCAAAGAGATAATTCCATCTCCTCTTCTTGTAACATCATGCAAAGTGTGAGAGAAAATCTGCTCTTGCTCTCCCAGAAATGATCAAAGCAACAAGACATTTTGATGCCTCCCCATACCTCCATCATACCGATCATGTGATGAAGACATGATGAATGATATGAGTATAATATCAACACCATGCATCCCTACTCTATGCTGCTCAATGATGTAAGTATCCATCCTCTTACTCTTAGGAAGAGTGTTTGCCAAGTGATAGCCAAACTCTTTCAAGAGTAACCAGCGCAGCCAAGACTCCTTCTGCCCAGTATCATAGATCTGCAAGTATCCTTCTAGCTCCTTGCTCATCAACCAGATCCACTCAATCACTTTTGGATGCCTCCTTCTTCTCCTTATCTTGGTACTCCTCCTGTGAGGGCTATCATCCTTCCAAATCAAATTCCTGTCTTTGCACTTCATGGGATTTTGAAATGAAATCTTCTCAAGGATCAATGAGACCCTATCAAGACCCAAATAGGTGGTAGGAAAAAACCTCCCATCATGATGTTTATGGCTCAAGGGATGTCCAACACAAGAATGAGAGATGTTATCCATCCTAAGATGTCCTCCATCTTCTATCTGATCTTGTGAGAAAGGAAGAAAAGCATTGCACTCCACCGTGTGTTGAAATGCACCTCTGATGAGATCTCTCCTTGAAACATCCCTTTTATCAATAGTCTTCCAAAACCAATGAGGTCTTGGATCTGAAAGTAGAAATTCCTCTTTGAGCTAAGAGGATCTCATTGAGAAAGTGTCATATTTAAGGGAGAAAGGGTTTCTTACTCCAAGATGTCTACCATCAATATTCAAGGCTTCAAACCCCAACCTCCAATGTGATGTACAATCCAACAATGGCTCATGAGAATGATGGTTTGATTCCTTCTTGAGTGTTTCCATGTTTCACAGCGCAGTGCAACTAAGCTGCTCTATAGTAGCAATGGGATTTGACCCTTGGTCATGCAAAAGTAGATCTCCACATTGATCAAAAGAATTTGCTGCAACAATGGAATGTGGAAATATTTTCATACCTTGATGTGCATTTGGAACTTCTTGCAGGGCTGCAAGATTCGCTTCCTCAAAAGCATTGGCTGCCCCAACTGTTGATGCATGTGGCTGCTCCTCCATGAGTGTGACAACGTTATCACAAGCCTCCTCAAGAGGTGATGTGATCTTTTCTTCCTTTTCTCTTTCTCCATCAAAGGTTTGGATCAACCTTTGAGTGAACTCTGCAAAAGTATTCACCCTTGCATGGCTCAAGTGGCTACACTACCAATCATAGGCTTCACCCTCCAAGTGCAACGCTGAGATTTCAACAGCTTCTTTCCCTGCTACAGGATGTAGTAGGAAAAATGCCTCCAACTTGCTCACCCAAGTTCTTACATTAGATGACCCATAAAAGGTAGACAACAAAAATATATTTCCTTTGATTTCTTTTTTGCTACATGGTCTCTTCTCTTCCTTCAGCTGGATGAAATGAGGAAAATATAGAGTCTCCCTGAAGGCTCTAGGTTGAGATCTATACTCAACAAGGTAATCACTGAGGATCTAATGATCCAAGTATCTTCCATGCTCAATATCTTTTCTTGATGAGAATAGGAAGTGTGTGGTACTTCCTCTTCTTCTTCTTCAGTATTCTTGACCTCCTTGGAGATGTCTCCTCTGGATCTGAAAATAGATGAGAATAAACTCATCTTTTTCAATGTTCTGATCTTCTTGGGCTTAGACTCACAAGATGAGCCAAGAAATTTGCTACCACCCGAAGACTCGGACACTACCCTGATCATCACCTCAATGGATGGCACTACTGGGGTAAGCTCTACTCTCTCTACTGAGGTGTCAACCGATATGGTCAAAGAAGTCTCCAACAAAGGTGACCCCTACGTCATACTAGGTGTATCCACATGCTCCCCATGATCCTATGTGCCCTCATCCTCCAAGTGCGAGGTAGCCATTTTGATGGCTTCCCCCTCCGTTATTCAGTCAAGCTAGAAAGAGGTATCCAACTTTTCCACTCGATCTCGAACTGTGAAATCAGTGGATCCATCATATGTGGAAAAAGGTGACCTCCTAGTGGTGTGCTGCAACTTTGAACTCCACATGCTAGACCCCCCATTGTTCCTTCCTCCTTCATCCTGCGTGAGCTGACAATAATATCTGAATGAAAGGGCATCCCTGAAATCTTGCACATATGCCTGATACTCAGCAAAATAGTCACCCACGTGGCCCGGCTCTGCCTCCTACTATGCTCCTGCCCCTGTATCTGCACCCAGAAAAGTGGGCATAGTGGAACGTGTGGGTGCATGTGGTGCCTGGTGCAGAGTGGCATCCCGCTCCTACAAATGATGGGATGTGCCCGACCCCTCACCAACATGGAAACCCCTTGGATTTTCACGCTGTCTAGCCTCCACAGCAGTGAAACTTTGACCCATCATCTCAATATACCTCGCCAGATCCTGCATTGATTTGAGGAGTGCTTCCCCAAACTGTTTTGCATCACTATCATCTTCCATTGGCTCTTCTTGTTCTGCATCTACCACAGGCTCCTCCTGTTCTGCGTCCACCACCCAAATGTAGTCACCCTCTCCGTAGGTTTTTTCCAACCTATGCTCAATATCTCTGTACTTCCTACCTCTATAGCAGATGTATGATTTCTCCCCCGGTGTCATAGACAACTAGCTCCACAAGCTAAGCCAGATCTAAGCTCTGATACCACTATAATATCTCGTTTCAGGGATATCTCTAAAACACAAGCAAACTCCAACCAGAGATGGACTAGGAGGGAATTTACCAGATATTTCACCTCTGAAAAGAGGATGAGATCTGAAGGCTACCTGGCCCTTTCCAGACTCTGTCTAAGATTTTGGGGGAAAACACAACAAGTGGTACAGAAATCGAACTGAAAAAGGGGAGAAATAACAATAATGCAAACATACAATAGCATGTATATAAAGCATGCATAGATACTCGAGAAATACCAAGAGAACGCTGAGCCATTTTATTATATTGATAAATATAGGGGAGTACAATAAGTGATCAAAGCGATAGCACCTAAACTTGCACAAGGCAAGTTAAGAACTATTCTCAGAACGCTGCATGGAATGGCTATGTTTCTGATCTGCATTCCAGCTGCTGAAAACGGCCGTGTAGCTGTCCCGAAATACCTCCTTTTGGATTTGTGCTTTCCTCCCAATGATCACGCCACCACTGTCTGGGATCCTCAATAATATGATCACTGCTCAACTAGAAGTCCCTAATAGACGCAGTTATTCCTGCGCTCAACCTTCTAACCAAATCCTCCAAAGAATACCAAATGTAGCTTCCCCAATATGGACTGCGTCCTCCCTCTCAAGACTACGCAGCCAATAAATGTGTTTCTCCTCCAAAAATATAGTGAATCGATCCTCCTACAAAAACACTGATGGGACTACCTCACCCGAGCAAGCACTCGAAGTCCCCCGAGGCTGAGGGAGAGATCTTCGAATGGAGATGCTCAATGCGCTAAACAGCGCTACAAATAGGCTAAACAGCCAGCGTGCTCAAAGTCACAATGACCAGCTTCAAATGCATAAACTCCAATAATCCAAAATAAGGAGGCTATCCTCTATATATATCATTGGCCTCTCTCAAACCCTAAGGCCCACCTCCACCAATGTCGCCTCCTTTTGATGCGTGCTCAACTTGGCCCCCTTGGTTACAACATTGTGTCTACTAGGGAGTGCACTTTATTTTTAGAGTGAGTTTTGTTCCCCTCTACTCACTTTTATTTATAATCTAACTACATAAGGCAAAATTGAACAAAATAAAATTAAGGTTCCAATTTATTGAAGAAAAATTTGGAACATTACAATCTAAATGTGAACCGAACAAACCAACCAGGATCTTCCTCATCCAGATATCCTCACATGTAGCTTGACTTGATGCCATGTATTCTGCTTCTGCTGAACTGAGTGCCACGGATCTTTGTTTCCTGCTGTACCAAGAAACTGTCGTAGATCCGATACTAAAAATACCTCCTGATGTGCTCTTTCTTTCTGTTGGACTTCTTGCCCAATCTGCATCTGTGAAGCCATGAAAATTCACTTCATCCGTCTATCTGTACCATAAACCATACTCAGATGTGCCCCTGAGATATCTCAGGACATGCTTGCCTGCCTTCCAAAAGAGCTTGGTAGGCTTAACCATCACTTGTGAAAGATGGTTCACTGCATAGCATATGTCCGGTATTTTATTGACTAAATACATGAGCGAACCCACCAACTGTCAATAAACAGTGGCATCCACTACCTCTGCCGATGTAGCATCCTCTTTCTTCCAATTTCGTAGAAGAGGAGTGTCGATAGGTTTGCAGCCTTGCATGTGAAACTTCTCCAGTATCTCCGGGGCATACTTTCCTTGAGACACAAAGAGTTCACCTTTCCGCTGCCATATTTCCAATCCAAGGAAATAATGAAGGAGGCCCAAATCCTTCATCTCAAACTCCTTTGCAAGATTTGCCTTGCATGAGTGTATCAACTTCTCATCACCTGTTAGTATTAAATCATCAACATAAAGTACAATGATTAAAATCTTACCCTCAACCACAATCTGGTACAGGTTTGCATCCGCCTCACTCTTGGTGAAGCCAAGTCTAATGAAATAGTTGCCGATCCGAGTGTACCAAGCACGGGGTGCTTGTTTAAGCCCATGCAGTGCTCTTCTGAGCTTGCACACATGCGACTCGCTGCTGAAGATCTCAAATCCTTTAGGCTGCTCAATTTACACCTCTTCCTCAATGATCCCATTAAGGAACGCAGTCTTCACATCCATATGATGAATGTGCCAACCCATCTGCACTGAGAGAGCAAGGATGGTGCAGCCATGGAAAAATACCATCTGTGGTCTGAAAGGTTTCTTCATAGTCAATCCCCTCAATCTGTGAGAAGCCCTGGGAAAAAAATCTTGCCTTATACTTCTCGACACTCCCATCAGCAGCTTTCTTTACCTTGTAGATCCATATTGATCCTACAACTGATTTTCCCACCGACCTTGGAACAATATCCCAAGAACTGTTTCTGACAATGGATTCATACTCCTCCACCATGGCATCTATCCATGTGGGCTCCTGCATTGCTTCTTTGAAAGAATATGGCTCTGTCACAATACACTTGCTCATAAGAGCCATGTATCCAGTATATCGGTCAGGTGACTATCTCTGTCTACGTTGTGATGTAGGGACTCCTACATTCTGTGCCGCATCCAGCTTCTGTGGTACGCTTTCTGCCTTGTCTGATGTTTGGTTCTGCATGAGTGGACTCCTCCACTCCATGAATCTCCTCCTATGGCTGATCCACATCTAGAGGCTCATATTTGGGAACAAGAAGTTCCTCCTCCGCATGCAAGTGTAGCTCCCTCTCAAGCGACAACTTCATGTCTTTCACCTCATTGAATTTTATATCCCGTCGCACAACAGTCATCTGAATGTCTGGAAAATACACACGATAGTTATGGGGTGTTTCTGTGTACCCAAAAAATATCCCAACTTCTGCAATCAGCTCCAGCTTCTTCCTGGTGTCCTTCGTCACATGAATGTAAACAGGTGAGCCAAAAATATTCAAATGAGAAATATCAAGCTTCTTACCAATAAAAACTTCTTCAGGTGTACTCATGCCAAGTACTCTATGAGGACAATGGTTTTGCACATAAACCGCAATGTTGCATGCTTTCGCCCACAAGTGCATCGGTAGGCCCTGGTCATGTAGCATCACTTGTGCAGCACCCATGATCATTCTGTTCTTTCTCTCTGTGACCCCATTCTGCTGTGGGTTATGAGGCGCTTTGAGTTCTCTTTGAATTTCTTCTTTTCTATAGAAGTCTTTGAATTCTCCTGAGATGTATTCACCACCATTATCGCTCCATAGAGCTTTCACTTGCTTCCTCGACTCCTTCTCCACCAATGCCTTGAACTCACAGAACTTTGAGAACGTTTCACTCTTCTTCTGCATGAAGAAGATTCAGCATCTACGAGGATAATAATCAAAAAATATCATATAATACCTATGTTTTTCTATTGAAGCAACTGAGAATGGTCCACACACGTCTGTGTGAATTCTCTCCAGGATCACTGAAGCACGGTTCTCCTTCTCATGAAAGGTGGTCTTCACAAACTTACCCATAGTACATCCCTTGCACTAATCTGACTGAGCAAGAGTACCCTTGGGAATTCCAGTAGAAATTTTCTGAAAAATCTTCAAAGCGCCATGGTGAAGATGGCCCAATCCCCTGTGCCATAATTCGCCCTCATCCTGGCTCACCACACCTTCTGCTTTTCCTACCATTGCAATGCAGCCATCTACCTCCAACTTGTAGAGATTCTTAATTTGAACCCCTATATTCTTGGTTTGACCCATTGTTTTATATCTAAGGAAGGATTTTCCCTCACTAAAAACAACATCATAACCTCCGTCTTCCAACATTGCGACTGAGACCAAGTTCTTCTTCAGACCTGGAACATGCATGACATTCTTCAACGAGAATGGATTACTAGACTCCCTCTCAAAGGTAATGTTCCCAATGCTAGTCGCATTGTACCAACCATTGTCGCCCATCTCTATATGCATCTGTAGGTCCTTCTCCTCCAAGCCACTAAACAACTCTTTGTCTCCCGTCATATGGAAAGACGCACCACTATCAAGATACCACACCGATCCCATGCAGCTTGAAACCAAGCAAGATATCAAGGATAAATCAAGCTCAAATTGTGAGGCTAAGGCCTCTCCAGCTGTAGATCCAGCAGCCTGCTTTTTCTTCTTCTTCTGTGGACAGTTATTGGCAAAATGTCCATGCTCGTGACAGTGAAAACACTTCACTTTGGACGAATCCTGCTTCTTGCCTTTAGCACCGGATTTTGAAGGATTTTTCTTCCCCTTCCCTTTCCTTTCTTTGGCAGCCAAAGTGAAATTCTCTTCATCTTCATTCTTCGATGAATATCCATCCCTGGTACCTCGCCTTTTTTCCTCCTGCACAAGATCCGACCAAAGTCGCTCCCATCCCGGCAGTTTCTCCTGTCCATTGATAGAGTCTTCGTAGCTATGCCAAGTCTTCAGAAGCCCAAGGAAAGCCTAGCTCACCAAGTTTTTTTCATCAACAGTAACCCCCACACTTCCCAGTTCATCCTTGCAGTGGAAAAACTTCGTGAGGTATTTTGGAACACTGTCGCCTTTCTCCATTTTTATTTTTCTGAGCTTGTCTTTAAGCGCCAACTTCCTCTGGTCACTTCTGCTTTGGAAAAAGTCTGTCAAAGCCTTCCAAATTAAGAATGGAGTGGCTTTCCCATGAATTCTGGACACAATATGGTCCTTCACACCTTCCAACAGAATCCTTCTCATCTTTTCTGTCTTCTTTTTCCATGCATCAAGTAATGCAGCATCGCTAGATCCCAGCTTAGGAACATCGCATTCGATGAACTCCTTCAACCCATTATCCTCCAGCACTGCCTCCATCCTGTCCTTCCAGGCTATATAATTCGAGCTCCCATCAAGGGGATACTCCAATCTGAACCTGTTGAAAGACATTTCAATGTATACTCGATTTTTGCACCAAGAATCTTCTGTAGCAAATTCGAATTGTCCACCGGCACAAACTCACTTCACAATTGAAATATTCAATCAAAAATGCTCCAATACCATGTAGAAATTATATACACTAAGCATTCATATGTCCTAGATCCACCTGATCTCACACTATTTAACTTTATGCAAGATATTGAATCTATTCCACTTGTTAATCTTTTGCGGAAAAATTAATTTCACACACATGTGAAGCATAAACAAAAATATTCAATTGCACATAACACAGTTTTTAACTGGGAAAACCTGAAGCTGAAAACCCCAAATATATATTATGTAACATGGAGATCATATGACAATCTCATACAAGCATACAAAGCTTATCACAAGCTCTCAGTACAGTACAATCGTCATACACTAATCATGACCAATCTTGCAAATCCATGAACCGATATTTGCCTCCTGCTAGCCTGCCTCCACTGCGCAATCCCTGTTGAAGAATAGCTATGAATCAATTCGAATTACCCTTGCCTTGACAGCGCAATCTTCATTGGAAACTCCAATGTGTGTGTGATGCAATCAATGCATCACTATAGTCACAACAGATAGTCCATCTTTCCCTTTCACCTATCTCTCCACTGGGTCTCCACTGGAACTGACATGCATTGTAGTTAACTGTTGTATTGTTCAGTTGATTAATGAGTTATTATTTTTGAATTAATTAACTAATTAATTCACTCCACTCTCACTAGTGTATCATTCAGTTAGATTAGATACAACTAGCTCAACTGAGTTTAACTGAGTTAAACTGAATACAACTCCATGAACCACTCCTCCAACTCTGTCATAACTTTGCCACTTTAGTTCATACTGAGTCCTCCATGCATGAACTCCAGTAAACCATTAGGAATTGCGTAATTCCTTCATCCCACTAATTTTACAAAAAAATTCACTAAAATAAAGTGCTCCAAGAGAATAAGTTGTTGTTTAGAGTCTAATTATTGTTAAGAGCTAATAATAATCGACATGCATCTATTTTTAGATTGACGATCTATAAATAGACTTCGCCCAATATTCTAAAAATAGAATTTCATCTATTTTTCCAACTTGATCAACCATTAAAAAATAGCATCCTGCAACTTCGGAAATATGATCATCATGTCTAAAAATAGACATAGTCTAAAAATAGACTTGCGCCAAAAATAGCCTGCGGGCCCACTTAGTGAAGGCGACTCTTTTCACTAAGCTCATCATATTTTTGAATCTCAACAGTTGATTCTATCATAATCCTTTGATAGATCAATTTTGACTATTACTAATTTTTTCCTACTCCTTTTCATGTTGTTTAAGGTTGCTTGGGTAACCCTGATTGCTTCATGAATCTGTCTCCCATCCAAGAAGCCAAACTTTTCTTTTGAAATATTGGATGAGAGAGTTGGATTTAAGCGAACCACAATTACTTTTGTTATAATTTTGTATATGCAGTTACATAAAGAGATGGTTATTAAATTCTCATAAACCAATTTGGTGTTTGGTTGAGTTGTGGCCTTAAAATTATATATTCAAAATTATAAAATGAAGAAATAAACTAAATTTTCCAATTATAGATACCCATAATAAAATGACACATCCAAAATATAAATGTTGAAAAAAAACATTTACATGAAACCCTTTGTTTCCATCACCTTAATTATCTTATTTGCTTGGAAATATAACATTGTTTCTTTTGAAAATATGTTTTGATCGAGACAAATTATGTCTCAGTATGAACTACCAATACCCATCTAACACATCCAGGTAAAAAAAACACTTGGTGCCATTGTTTCTGGAAAATATAAACCTTCTTAGTTTCAACTCATATTTTTTTAGAGTCTATACATATTATCCCACTTTAGTGATCTTCCTTTACAGATCTCTAGTGAAAGGAATCCCACCACTTGCAACTAAAAATAACACATTGAAAAGATAAGACACCCACTTGCATGATCTCTTTTATCTTTCCAATATAACCTATTTTCCCATCTATTAGGTTTTGATCATGATGGCTAGCATGACTAGATTGGTTGAAGTTGACCTCTACTCCATAGTCTTCTTTTAATCCATCATTAACATCCTTAGTGTGAAAATGATGTCTATATGCCCACATATATGGGAACAAATGCACCTGTAAAAATGTGAACAATGTGTAATGTCATATGTCCTATAACCCAAAAATTAATAAAAATATAATACTTGTTACAATTCAAATCTGCATTATAAATTGAACGTGGTTCTTAGAGATATTATTACAAAGTTTTTGCACTTGATCCCTATGTTTAATTCATCCATATCTTCTCCAAATGGATAACAATTGGGCATGCATATTTCTATGTGATCTAATTAGTCACCCAACTATTGGGACAAATCTTTGGAATCTTTTTTTTTTAAATAATTAGTATAAGGCATGTTTTTACCATTCAACCATATGAATTCTTTTCTATCACTATCGATTTCCTTCTTTTAACTTCATACAACTCAACCCATGAATTCATTTCCTTCATGTTGTAATGAATGAAATTATTGATGAAATTCATTTCCAAATTTGTTGGTGTGGACAAAAATTCAAAATGAATAGTATGTGATTAAATATATATTATCAAATTTATTGTAAATAGTGATAAATACTTTGGCAATGACTGGGGAGGTGGCGGGTGAATCTGTAATTGTATCTTTTCAATTAATCAATTCAACTTGATTTCATTTTTCAAGTATTTTATTTTGGAGCTAATGGATTATGTATATGTTCATCTTTTAATTGTTTCTTTGCAATCACTAGAGGGATATTTTCATACATAAACTAAATTGAAAGGAATTCAAACAAATGAGACATTCAACATGCAACACATGAAGACATCAAGTATAAGTGGAAATCCATAAACAAAGAAAACCATGAATTATTGGCTGAATTGATGTGAAGGAAAGCTCCTACTCTCTTATTACATCATATTTTTTGTAGGCTCCAACCTATAGGAGGTTGCTACCTCAATTCTTCTACAAGCTTCAACTTGCAAGGAAGCTCCAACTCCCACAAAATTTCTACAAGCTACAATCCACAGAATGATGCTACCTCAACAAGGTCAAACCTTTTATTTATCAAGCTACAACTTGAAAGGATACTACAATCCCATGATCAATGTATAAATCAAATTTATTGGTTACCTAGTCTTTGTCTTAGTTATGCTTCTTATCCTCTTTTCTACAACTTATCCTCTTTGCTTCTCTTCTTCAAGTCCGCTCTCCTTCTGCTACTTTGTCTTCCTCTTTTCTCCTTATCAGGCTCATTCCAAATATTTCTCATACAAATATTCAATTCATAAAACTTAGTTCTCATTCAACATTGCATATTTTATAAGCATGGATCTCTACCTGTTTGCATTCTATGCAGGAATTTGAAATGAGGAGTTGTCTCTTGGTATTATGGGAATATTTTCATCTTACCTCTTCATTATCAGTTGAGTTTCAAATAGGACAATTTTTCTTTCCACTAATTGTACATTCAAAGAATCATGGTCAAGGATTCATTATTAGATAATACAAGGGTCAGATAGACAAACTTGTTGGAACGAAAGATAGTTGAATCTAGGGTATGTTACTATCTAGGGTAAATGATGTTAAACCCTAGATGACCTTCATTATAACACTAGTATTGAGAGCAAGGGGAGTGTTACTATTGTAAAGAGGACAAAAATATAAACTATTTTGTACAATTTCTTATGCTCAATCAGAACAATATGTTTTTCAACCTTTGTTATTTGCTTCTTTGGTTCTGTAATGTTCCTAAATTAGCTTCAGCTAATTGGAACATTAATTTTTCCTTATTTATTTGTTATTTCATGATTAATTATTAAATTGTGAAGGAGGACATGTAAAACTCCTAAAAAATAAGAATAAATCAATGCCTATGTGAACAGAGACATATCTGGGCTATTTAAATTATATCTTGCAGGTGTGAAAGGGGCTAAATCACAAGAGGGCATCTTAGACTGCGCAGTTCTAGAAGGAGCTTCTAAATGTGAAAGGGGCTAAACCAATGAAATGGTTTAGGGTTTTGCCAAGACTAAAATATTATAAAATAAGGAGGAGAGAAACAAGCAAAGTTTGTTGTACGATTTTCGAAGTAGAGGTTTCTTGAGCAACTCTATCTCTCTCGGCTGTTTAGCCTAAGGGAAGAGAATTTCCTATTTAGGATTCCTCCCTCCTTCCTTGAGTAGCTCATGGAGGAGAATGCACTGAAATGAGCCACTATCCAGCATTTTTTCCAAGCTCCATATATTAGCAGCGCTGGTCCTGTTGAGGATTTTGTAGCTGCTTGAGTTGCAGCAAGTGGTAGTCTAGATCTGCAGAGATCTAGTTGTTTTGGAGAAGATTTATCTCAGGGAGGGTGTCCTGTGACCACCCGGAAGAGGATCTCTCTCCCATTTTGTATTCAGATCTGTATTTTATAGTTTTTACTTCATTTCCATTGAGCTACAGCATAGTCCCTTCCATGAACTGCATTTTCTGCATTGGGGTTTAAATGTTATTCCATTTTTGTGCAAATCTTCTTTCAAGTGTTTGAGGCTTTCCTCTCACTTTGTAATTATTTCAAGTAGCTATTGTTATAATCTATTTCAGATCTTATTTCATGTATAATAAAATTAATCTTTAGAAATTCTAAGTTTTCTGCAGTTCTGTAGCTTTAAATTTTAGATCTACTCTTGTACATGCATTATTTTGATGAAATCCCAAGGGGATCGGACATAGGAGGTTGAGTAGTTTCTAGATATGGTATGGATCTGATGTTTCAGCCATATATCTGTCATACATCTTATTTTTCACTTAGAGCAGCTGAAACCCCTGAAAAATAACATTGATATAGTCTGCATTCTTTCTCCTATGTTGCAACACCTCAATCTTGAGGGTTATTTCATGTAAATCTCTGTTTTTCTTACATATTTTTATTAAGCTACGAACCCAAGCTTATTTTATGATTATTGTGTGATATTCCAACTAATATCTTCAGAAAATCACATTTCCTTAGCTTTAGTAAATTCTGCATATTCAAAGTCATGGGGATTAGGTGTTTTTCTTGACTAGTCGGGAAGGAGGAACTGTTTAACATAGAAAAAATCATTTTTTTTGCTGAAATTATACATGGGAGTCCCTAATAACCCTATATATTAGATCCAACCACTTTCCCACCTTATTTTTACGCATATCTCTTATTATAATCTTTTTAGGGCCTAAATCCTCACTTTTCCCCAACCCTTGGTTCATAAAACACTGTATAAATCATTGATGTAGTTAAAGACATGTATTTATGTCTATTGCATATTTTTTTAAGCTTATTCATCATGTCAAGACCATTATACAGTTTCCAAATTGCTGCAATCCCTTATCTCGGCAGTTTTCAAGGCAACTAGGTGTGGGAGAACTGTTTAACCCACCTAGTCTGATTTTCTTCTAATATCCTATTGGAATTTGGTTTTATATTATCAGATCTAAGGGATCCAAGATTTGATATTATATCCCCTCTTGGAAGTATTAGCTCTTGACATATTTATATAGACAGAGTCTGCTAGTGGGCTAGCTAGCCTCTGGGTCTCATCCTTTCTTGTAAAGGTGAAATACCTGGTAAATTCCCCTACAGTAAATCTCTGGAATATTTAAGTTGTTTGTTTTTAATTTTTCTGAAAAAAAATGGAATATAATTTGTCGAATTCATGAGCAGTTCCCAATTTGGAATATTACAGTGGTATCAGAGCATGATCTCGAGCTCAACCTGTGAGATCAAGCTATTAGAAGAAGCAAGAAGAAAACCAGAGAGAAGAAAGCTGAAGGATATGAGTTTACTCTCATCAATATTCAGATCCATTGAATAGATTGTACAAGAAGAAGAAAGCAGAAGCAGTGAAACTTCCGGGAAGTTTCAAGAACAAGAAGATCTTCCGATCAGATCTCCGAGATGTATACATGAGGAACATTTTGAATCCTCATCTCATGGATATGTGCACTTAGCCATATCACTTAAGCCTCAGAATTCTGTTAATGACTTCTTCATGAAGATGAAGAAAGAAGAAGTGAGTTTGTTGGATGCATTGCCAAGGGCCAGATCTCCTTTGGGTGAAGGATCCTCTTCTCAAGAGGGAAGCATGAAGGTTTCTCCTTCAAAAGATGACCAAGATCTAGGGTCTCTTGTTGATGTTGAAAAAATTTAATTTTTGAAGAAGGGTAGAAGGCAGGATATACTAATGCAGTCACAACAAATGCACCTCAAATACCTCATGAAGAGGAGAATGGAGCACTTGCTCCAAGGAGGGAAACTCTTGCATTCTTGCAAGGAGTTCCAAAAAGGTCTCACACATCAAGATCTTGGCACAATGCATGGGCAGCATGTATTATCATTACCAAGTGGTGAGATATTTAAGGTAGAAGGAGGAATAAAGGAGGAAGAGAATCTCAAGAGGAAGAGCATACACCCTTCTCTGTTCCAAGGGTTGGAGAAACAAAGAAGGTAAGAGAACCCATGCAGCAATGGTAGGGGCAAATCTGTCCACCTACATCCACAATCTTCTATATGCCTTGATGTCTCTTTGAAAAGAGGCATTCCACCAGGAAGACCTCCTGATTGGAGGATAAATAAAGTGTTCTCTCAACTACGGGCAACATTTGCATACCTGGCTAAGAGAGGAGCCTTAAGAGAAGCAAGCACAGTGCAGAGTATTTTCCATGAATTCAGAAAAGAGGTATGCAATTTTTTGAATAAAACATTGTTATTTTCCATTCATTCATTTGTGCTGAGAAATGAAGAAACAAAAATCTATGATGGTATGGGTATGAGGGCACATGGCACATCCAAGCCTTTGGAACAGCTCATTGTTTTCTCATTGATAGAGGATATTTCTGAACATGGCAAGAAGGTCTCAATACTCTTGCATGCAGGGGCCAAATTGAGGAAGTATTGGAAGGCAAGAACTTTCCAAGGGGGAGTTGACTTCCACATGCTTCAATCTTGTCTTGGGAAAGATTAGCTGCAAGGGAGGTAGCAAAAGTAAAGTTTATGGGGCTCTAACATGTGAAATTGGCATCAATTATGTCAGAGAGGAGGTGCACACTCATGAGGAGGAGTGCATGGGCCATTTGTTAGATGAGGAGGAACATAGCTCTTGGGAAGAATTATCATCTACACTTCCTTATTCATTGAAGTGTGAGAGGAGGCTCACCCATGAGCAGCCTTGCTGATTTTGAACAAGTATATAATGAATATTATATTGTTGGATCTCATGATGTATACTTGTATCTTTTTTTACACTCATTTGCAGGGCTTTTCTCCAAGAGGGAGCACTATTTATGATGGGCTTCATGGGCCACTTGAGGCCATGAGCTATGATGATCATCATCATCCTTTGAAGAACCTTGGAGGGGAGATGCTCTTTCCATGGTGTGATTCTTTTACACCAACTTTTATGCACCTTCTCCAAGCACACAAGAAGGATGAGGTAGCAAGCAAGTGTTGGGGAGGACACTTGACACTTTCTATTCCATGGCAGTGAGGGTAAGACTACACTGGTTGCACATGAGGGAACACCTCTCTTCTCATTTATCATACATGGAAACTAGCATGATTCTAATCATGATTCCTTATGTTGAAAATGTTCTTACTCTTGGGAACATGGTTGGAAAGGAGGTACTTTGGTTGGGTGTGTCCTTGGGGAAGGAGCCCTCCATTATTTTTGCATTGCATGCTTCCATGGGAGCATGAGATTTTGTATGGCCAAAATGATAAATCACTTGCCTCTTTGTAAAGTGAGCCATATGTTTGTTGGTAACATGCCTCTCATATGTATTGGGGAGGAGTTCTTCTATGGATTGCCAAGCTGGGAGGTGATCCACTTCATTTGGATGATAGCATGGAGATGGGAGTCTTTCATGGATCATGAAAATCCCCATGATTGTCATCACTTCTATATTGAGGAGGCCATGGATCAGCAAGAGGGTTTCCACAACAACCTTCCATTTCTTCATGATGAGAGCCCTTGGGTTTATTCACCAAAGGCCAACTTGCATATTTAGGGAGGACCATTGGAATAAAAAGCTATTGCAGAAGATTCAGAGAAATGGTGGAGACTAATAGATGAGGAGGCCACAAGAGAAGAAGGGAAATTTTTGCAGCACCCTTTCAATTGCTTGAGGACAAGCAACATTTGGGAGGGGGAGAGTGTAATGTTCCTAAATTATCTTCAGCTACTTGGAACATTAATTTTTCCTTATTTATTTTGTATTTCATGATTAATGAATAAATTGTGAAGGAGGAAATGTAAAAATCCTGAAAACTAAGAATAAATCAATGCCTATGTGAACAAAGACATATTTGGGCTATTTAAATTATATCTTGCAAGTGTGAAATGGGCTAAATCATAAGAGGGCATCTTAGACTGCGCAGTTCTAGAAGGAGCTTCTAAATGTGAAAGGGGCTAAACCAATGAAGTGGTTTAGGGTTTTGCCAAGACTCCAATATTATAAAATAAGGAGGAGAGCAACAAGCAAAGGTTGTTGAAGGATTTTCGAAATAGAGGTTGCTTGAGCAACTCTAGCTCTCTAGGATGTTTAGCCTAAGGGAAGAGGATTTCCTGTTTAGGAATCCTCCCTCCTTCCTTGAGTAGCTCATGGAGGAGAATGCACTGAAATGAGCCACTATCCAGCATTTTGGCCAAGCTCCATATATTATCAGCGCTGGTCTTGTTGAGGATTTTTCAGTTGCTTGAGTTGCAGCAAGTGGTAGTCTAGATCTGCAGAGATCTAACTGTTTTGGAGAAGATTTCTCTCAGGGAGTATGTCCTGTGACCACCCGGAAGAGGATCTCTCTCCCATTTTGTATTCAAATCTATATTTTATATTTTTTAATTCAGTTCTATTGAGCTACAGTGTATTCTCTTCCATGAACTGTGTTTTTTGCATTGGGGTTTAAATGTTATTCCAGTTTTGTGCAAATCTGCTCTCAAGTGATTGAGGCTTTCCTCTCACTTTGTAATTATTTCAAGTAGTTGTTGTTATAAGCTATTTCAGATATGATTTAATGTATAATAAAATTCATCTTCAGAAATTCTGAGTTTTCTGCAGTTCTGTAGCTTTAAAGTTCAGATCTACTCTTGTACATGCATTATTTTGATGAAATCCCAAGGGGATCGAATAGAGGAGGTTGAGTAGTTTCTAGATCTGGTATGGATCTGATGTTTCAGCCATATATCTTTTATAGATATGAGTTTTCACTTATAGCAGCTGAAACCCTGAAAAATAACGTTGATATAGTCTGCAGTCTTTCTCCTATGTTGCAGCGCCTCAATCTTGAGGGTTATTTCATGTAAATCTCTGTTTTTATTACATATTTTGCTTAAGCTATGAAAACAAGATTATTTTATGATTATTTTGTCATAATAAAACTAATAGATTCATAAAATCACGCTGCCTAAGCTTCAGTAAATTCTGCATATTCAAAGTCATGGGGATTGGGTGTTTTTCTTGACTAGTCGGGAAGGAGGAACTGTTTAACATAGAAAAACTCATTTTTTTTTTCTGGAATTCGACATGGGAGTCTCTAATAACCCTAGATATCATATCCAACCACTTTACCACCTTATTTTTATGCATATCTCTTATTATACTCGTTTTAGAGCCTAAATCCTCACTTTTCCCCAACCCTTGGTTCATAAAATGTTGTATAAATAATTTTTGTAGTTCAAGAAATGTATTTATGTCTATTTAATCTATTTTTAAGCTTTTTCATTGGTTCAAGACCGTTATACAGTTTCCAGATTGCCGCAGTCCCTTATCTTAGCAGTTTTCAAGGCAACTATGTGTGGGAGAACTGTTTAACCCACCTAGTCTGATTTTCTTATGATATCCTCTTGGAATTTGGTTTTATATTATCAGATCTAAGGGATCCAATATTTTATATTAGATCCCCTCTTTGAAGTATTAGCTCTTGACATAGTTCTATAGACAGAGTCTGCTAGTGGGCCAGCTAGCCTCTGCGTCTCATCCTTTCTTGTAAAGGTGACATACCCAATAAATGCCCCTATATTAAATCTCTGGAATAGTTCATTTTTTTATTGTTAATGTTTCTAAAAAAAAGGGAATATGATTTTCCGGATTCATGAGCAGTTCCCAATTTGGAATATTACAGGTTCTTCAGGCTTCGTTCTCTAGTTCTTATGTGTCATGTATTCATTTTTCTTGAAGTATAAACATAAAAGTAATCATAAATTTTCAAGAATAAAATATTTTTCATCACATCACTTTGATCAACCTTTGCACATCAAGAAATCCACACAATCAACCTTGAGCAATCCACCCCATCAACATAACAAACTCATCAAGATGATGAACCTCATCAACACGACAAACTCATCAACATGAAAAACCTCATCCATGAAAAAATCATCAACATGACTATGATAATTTTATATCAATGCAAATGTTTCCAACATTAATAGTTTATTTTTACAAATCTGAAAAAATACAAGTGACTTACTCTTTATCATGCACATTTTTCTAGTTTTTTGTAGTATCTCCCCCTTCCCCTTTGTCCTCATCTCACTGTTCATCCAAAATCAATACCCCTAGTGGGTCTACAATTTGATTGATATATTCAATTTCATAATAGAATGATTCACATACTATGTACCCTTTACATAGATCCCTTTATTTTTTCCTTTTATCAAACACATACCTTCAATTTTTCTTGTACCTCTATAAGAAGTGTTGATTTTTCATAGGTATACTAGCTGATAATTACTTATATGATATCCACTTTAAATTATTTCATACTAAAATTAACCATTAAGAAATTATGCTGAATATATTCAACAGTAGACAGTATGATCATAAAGAGATAACCAAGCAAGAAACACAAGAGTTTACCTTGGGAAAACCCACATGGGGGAAAACCGTGGAAAAAATTTCCTTAGAGAAATTGTTCATTTCAACAAGAGACAAACCTATATCTTCTAGTCAATCACAAGTTCAAACTGACAACAAAGTAGACTTGGTAAAATCTAGTCGAACTCCTTCATATTCAAGTCAAACATCTTCCTAGGAACTTCAACCTAATCTGGTCTACTAGGGAATAATTTGAGCTTGCATCTTCAACCAAGAATATTGATCCTACTACCCTGGTATGCCTCAAAAAAAAATTCCTTTCACACATGAGAAGTTAGTTGCAGTGAGTAATTTCATGTGAGAGAGATAGAGAGAGAGAGAGAGAGAGATTTTCTTCTTTTTCTAGACAAAGTCGTTCTCCTATTCCTTTCCTCCAATGAAAAATATACTTATTTATATGTGTGATTCAAATTGTGCAAAAGATACTTTTTCTAGTTCAATGGGTTCCTCTTTGGCTACGGCTGACTTGACTAGGAGGAGGGCCAACTTGGTTTGTTTGGAGCCAAAAATTCAACTTTGAAAATTCAAAATTTCTCTTTTGAAAAGGAAATGAAGAACATGCCTTTAAATTTCTATTTTTAAAATTACGATGAAGAACATGCTTTTTGTTTATCATTACAAATTATGGGTACTACCTGAATCAATCAACACTATTACCTTTTTCTTCTTGATATGTCCTTCTATATTGAGAGATTGAGGAGTGGTAATTCCTGCCAATGCATTACATGATATGGTCGGACTCATTTCTTCTTCCTCTAGGTTAGGTTCCTGGTGTATATCCTCTTTTTTTGAAGTTTCTTGTTCATTTTCTTCCTCCTCTTCACAACCTATGTAAAATAATTTCTTCCTAGCACACTTATGACCTTTACTGTATTTTCTATCACAACTGTAACAAAGCCCTTTTTCTCTTTTTTTCTTCCAATTGTTGTGGTGTCAACCTTGTACGTTGTGGAAGTCTAGGAGTAGCAACACTCCATCTTTATAGATGTGAGTGGTAGGTTTCCTTGTCGCCATAATTTTGCATTCAATTTTTCTTTCCAACCTAAATGCCTTCTCCAATGAATCAGGTTCCCAAACGCAAAATTCATGTTGGATGTTATCCTTTAAAACCCCTATGAATACATCAATCCTATGTTCCTCTGGAATACCAGTTACCCTTATATTCAATTTTTGGAAGTCCTCAATATGCTCCCCCACTGAACCCTTTTGTTTGATATTTATCAATTTGCTAAAGAAGGTGTTGCTCTTTGTATCCTCATAATGTGCTATCATTTCCTCTGTAAAAATTGACCAAATGACATTTTTTTACAGGAGAAATGCCATCGATACCACACAAATGTATTTTGTTCTAAATGTAAATTTGCAATGTGTACCTTTTGTGTGTTTTGCACATTATTGAGATCAAAATATTGCTCCATCTATAGTATCCATGTTACGGGATCCTTGCCATAAAACTTCCTCATATCCATATTTGGAATATGGTTGTTCTTCCATCCAAAATCAAATATTTTATGAAATCACGTTTAACATTTCTTTTGTTCTCATCATGAGTTTCCTCTACTATATTTTTGCCATTAGGAAAAATTTCTTGTATCAACTTTGTCAAAACTTCCATGTCTACTTTGCTAACGAAGGTGTGCTATCATTTCCTCCATAAAAATTGACCAAATGACATTTTTTTACGGGAGAAATGCCATCGATACCACACAAATGTATTTCGTTCTAAATGTAAAGTTGCAATGTGTACCTTTTGTGTGTTTTGCACATTATTGAGATCAAAATATTGCTCCATCTGTAGTATCCATGTTACGGGATCCTTGCCATCAAACTTCCTCATATCCATATTTGGAATATGGTTGTTCTTCCATCCAAAATCAAATATTTTATGAAATCACGTTTAACATTTATTTTTTTCTCATCATGAGTTTCCTCTACTATATTTTTGCCATTAGGAAAAATTTCTTGTATCAACTTTGTCAAAACTTCCATGTCTACTTTTAGATCATTCTTCATGTTTTCCATGTTGTCTTTAATTTTTTCTTCCATGTCATCCATCTTTGCTTCCATGCCAAATTCCATGCCATACATCTTAGCTTCCATGCCTTTCTTCAAAACTTCCATTTCGTTTTTAGTTTCTCTTTGGGAGAGCGAAATTTGGTGCACTTGCTCTTGTAATTTTGATATGTCATGTTGTGTTTCATGAGTCATAGTAGAGCCTTCTAAAGGATTAATGGGTATTGAATTCTTTTTAGGTGGCATTTTAGAACCCAATACTGATATCTATGCTTCAATATTCACTTAGAATCACTTCAAACTGATTTTTCACAAAAGACTTATGCAATTTGAAAGAAAAGAATACACACCTTTTTCTTGCTTTTGAGGAGCTTGATATTGAAACTGAATTATCTCTATGATTTCGGATCTTCAATATCTAAAATTTGGCCTTGCAGAAGCCATCTGAATCTTCTTTTGAATTTCACAGGTCTGACCTAATTTGAATTCTTCAATATAAAGTTATGCCCAATATCCCACAATGAACTAATTATGGATTGGTTTAGTAGAGCGAACTTGTATGACGTGCCATGTGTCATTGTTTCCTTCGTCAACTCTGAAATTGATACAAAGAAAACTAAATTATGTGTACTTGCGACCACTTTTTACATAATTCCAATCCGATGCTCAGAGAGAGAGTTATGATGATTTTCCGATGGTCACCTTTTTGAGATGAAATTCGGGAGCCTGAAGCATCCCTAGCTTCCACAGATCATATCTCCAAAAATATTGCGAACCAAGCTCTAAAATGTTTACAGGAATTTCCCTAGGAATTTGGCTTCGCTCTGTACAAATTTCAGCTCCTGAAACTTCGTAGAAAAGAATTTATAGCACAAATTCCACGATGACCTGTTTTAGGTGAAATTCGGGAGCCTGAAAAAATCCTAACTTCCATAGATCATTTCTCCGAAAATATTGTGAACCAAGATGTGAAATTTTTACACGATGTTCCTGTTTGGAGCAGGTGAACCCTAGAATCCAAAGCTTTGATACCAAATGTTATGAAACCAGCTCCAAAAATAGAAGAAAAGTGTGATCAATGCCCTAGAAATCAGCCACTTAGAGGGGGAAACCTCCAATACAATACATAAATGAACAATTCTTGGATGATACAAATGACCAAAACCTCATTCTATATATAAGATTCCATGGGATCACAATATAATCCTAGCCAACCTAACAATAATAATGTAAGGGCACAATAATAACAATATTGAGGTTACATGGATACAACAATAACAATAAGGGGGTTACACTAACAACAATAAGGGACTATACTAGTAATATAAGAACCTAATATTTGAAAAATATTTTATAGTGTATTTATGATATTGATACATGGAGGAGAGCTAATGATAGATAATATCAAGATGGAGGCCATGAAGTGGATGTTTCCGACCAATGTTTTTTAGGTTAGGAGTTTCGTTGGGGTAAAAAAGTACCTAAGGAAATTCTTAGACTCATTTTTAATAGTATAAACACCACTCCACATGACCATAATAGTGAGTGGTAAGAGTTTCTAGTGGGGAAGGGGTTAGCAATAGGCCTTTGAGAGTTGAGAATAAAATTAGCCATGTATCGGTTCTTGCATTATCAAACTTTCACCAACCCTTCAGAATGGATATATATGCAAGTCAATATGCTATGGGAGCGGTCTTGATGTAGGGAAGAAGGCCTATATACTACCATTCTGAAGTGTTTCATGTCACATTTCTCAAATACCCCACGTATGATAAGGAGCTTTATGCTTTGGTGCAAGGTGTGAAAAAGTGGAAAATATTTAATACACTCAAGGAAAATACCTTCTAGAGGAGGTTATAATGGGGGTTTTTAGTGTTATAAAATTGGAAAAATTTGTCAAAATAACATCCTATAAAACATATATTTGTGGTATCATATGTTTTAGAAGATATTATAACAAAACTTAATCACAACTAAAAAAAATTGGGCAGTTGAAGGTTTTAGCAAATGCTTTTTTAGTAGTGCACTTCATGGAACAAGTAGCACCAGTGTGCTTCATATATAAAAGCACTAGGGATGCATACATAACTAAAATAACCAAGGTGTTGGATGAAAAGAACACCAGTTCCTAAAATGTATATTGTTTCAGTGCATGTATATCAAAAAACGACCGAGGGCGTTCTTTTAAGGAATGACACTAGGGCTAGAATAAATATATTGCAGACCCAATGTTTTTATTTAAACTTGTAGTGATGCTACATGTGATTTGCATAAACGCATCGGTGCATTAAGGATATAAGAGAACCAGTGACGTTAATTTTAATAATGCACTAAAGCTGGAAATAATATTTTGTAGCACCGAGGCATTAGTTCTATGAAATAACTGGTGCTTTTAGAATTACAATGCACCAAAGCATTAATTGCAAACAATATCGGTGCTTGAAGAACTAAACCCACCAGTATTTTCGTTTTCCGAAAAGGCACCAGTCATGAAAAAAATATGTTGTAACGATGATTTTATATAACATAACAACCCAATGCATGTTCATATTATGGATGCACCATTTTTTGTCTCATATTTATTCTTTTTTAGAAACATCGACTTGTGACAGTGCAATTATTGTTATTTTGTAAATCTGCTATTCATCAAAAAATCAACATATACCTTATAAAAATATTCAAATAGATTTAAATTTTATTAGTGCATTTGTATACAATGTTTGGATTAATTTGTTATATTATCAGATTCTACATCTCTAAATTATAATATTTAATCATTCATATAACATTTCAAATCGACATTAGATAATGCAATAGAATAAATTAAAATGCATTTTATTATATATCAATAAGAGGCTCTTTTTCATACAAAATGGGATTGTTATTGGTAACCCCTTGTCTTTCAATTGGGGGACTATGTCCATTACATTAAATAAAAAGTCTAATTTTCACAGAAAATTATTTCAAAAAATACAATAGGTTTCATTGATATCCAAATAGATCATCATTCTTCGTTGGAACTGTTGTCAGTACTTGAGCTACTTCCATGACTTGGGTTATTTAGACAAATGTTTTGTTGACTGCATCAATTTTTTTCATCTTCTTGATCTTGTTCCATCTGCAAACATTAAAATAAAGTGTAATGAGTGTACATTAGAGAAATGTTTAGGTCTACAATGGGCCTCCTAAGAAAAATGTACAACCAAAATAAAATTTATAAGAGAAAATAGGATTCAAGATGATGATGTCAACCATGGGGATGATTCACCATTTTTGGAGAAAATAAATAAAAAGATTAAAAAATAATAAAATAATAAAACTACTTTTTCAACTCGTATTTTCAACTTATCCCCCTCAAGGTTTACTCAAATTTCGAGTGGGAGTATTTTTTAGATGAAAAATTTAATTCCACATCCAAGGAGTACTCATGTTACATACTTTCGATGGATCCTGCTACATAAAAAATGAGAAATACATGAAAAAACGTGATTGCAATCATTTATTTCATATATTTCTCATTTTTCTTGTAGTAGGGTCTATCAAAATTATACAAGATGGGTACTCCTTAGATGAGGAATCAAATTCTGCATCCAATGAGTGTTCCCACTCGAAATTTGAGTAAACCCATACAGAGATAAGTTGAAAATACAAGTTGAAAAAGTATTTTTTCTTTCCATTTTCCCTCTAAAATTTGGTGATGTAATATAATATTATTTTATTATTTCCACTATCATTTTATAATTTCCTTATGAAACCCATTTTATACCTCAAAATTCCTCTAATTTCTACATTGTTGAGAATAATGAAAATAGAAATAAATATTATAAAGAAATGCAAATCAAATATCAATGTGTCATAGAAAGAAGTGACTCATAAACTATACACATGGTTTCAAAACTAAGTCTCGTGCCTTGTTGCAACACATCTTCTGTTGGCGTAGTTCCATACTTTTTTGCCTGCATGTTTTAAACCCCATTATAAATCATAGATTTAATATAAAGGATTTTTTTTGTTCTATTAATTATAAACACAAAGAAGTAAAATAACATAGATGCTTACAAATTCCACAATTATTTTTTGATATTCCAACATATACTCACTACCCATATTTAACCCAATGTCAAGAAATTATTTTAATGGATCTTCTTTGTATTTTAGCACCTATTTGAAGACATTCAAGGATGGTTGTTTTAAACAACTTAAAATATACAAAAAAGAAACCTTGAGTTGTTATAAGGAAATATTAACAATTACTCACAAACATTGATATCAATACTTTTCTTCCTTGTAGTCTTGTTTTATGTGTTGAATGAGTTCCATTTTGTTTACTTTTTTTGGAAAAAGTATTTGAAAATTATTATTTAATGCTAAATTATTATTTTAAATATGTACAAATTCAATCATGATTACATACATTTGAAGCACATTCTTGTTGAGATGGCTCCTCCTGTAATACAATTATGTCCATTTCTTTGACCATATCCTTGTACACTTTTTCAGACATTCCTACTGGCATGTTTTGCATATTAACTCATTGATCCTTTGGGATTATCATAATCTTCTTTAAAATAGTAATAAACTATTTTTATATTGATATATGAAAACTAAATATAAAAATTGATATTAATAAATGAATGGTTTGTAGTAATATATAGATATAGTTCTAGAAAATCATTTTAATTAGGAATATTACCTATTGAATTTTTTATTTTTTTTTGTATGTTTATGCTATTGCAAGCCTGACATGCCTCACTGAATATTGCTCTAGAAACTCTTCTTGTAGTTTAGATATAATTTGGTTCTTGGAATCATTGGATTGATTTTTGTATTGCAAGTGGAAAGTATGTTTATACGTTCGTTCCACTATATCCCTCTTATTTTTGTAACACCCCCCCCCCTTCCATTCATTAACCTCCAACACCACTACAGACGATTTAAGGACCAATTCATCGTCATTTACATGTTTTATATTTTTTCTTTTCTTAGAAAGACATTGATATTTTCCTTCGTTGTTGCTCCCTGTAGAACATTAAAAATATATGAATTAATAGATTGTTTGAAACATGTTATCTAATATTATTATGTATATTATTAATCAAAATTTAAAAAAAAAACGCATATTGAATATTATTTTTTCATTCACATGATTCATCCTTCTGCAATTTTTCTATCGATATTTTACACTTTTATACAATTAGATTAGAAATAACCTTATCAAACTTCTTCAATTTGTGGCTCTACATGACACACACTAACCACGAAATATTAGTTAAACTTAAATATAATTCAAACATATTAATTTTTTAAATAATTTATAAATAACTTTCCTTATCTTCTTTTTTCTATGTGATATCATGGTGTTGAGCAGTATTTTTGTTACTTAACAACTTCTCAAACATTTTTTTTATCAATATACAATTTGTACCATTCAATACAAAAGACATTAAATATATTTTATACATAAATCAAATATTTTTCAGCCAAAAAAAGCTATGGTAACTGGTGCATTTATTTGAATCAACACCCTAGTGTGTTTAAGTCATTAAATGCACCAGATGTTTAATTGTTTAGCACTGACAGTGAAAAATATTTTTTCAAAATAATTTTAAATTATGATGATACAATTTTTGCTAGGTCCCTGTAATACTAGTGTAGACCCTTATTGTTATTATTGTGCCCATGTAGCCCCCATATTGTTATTATTGTGCCCCATAGAAGCCCACTATTGCTATTGTTGTGGCCTTACATTGTTATTGTTATGCCGGCTAGGATTATAGTGTGACCCATTAGAATCCTATATATAGAAAGGAGGTTTTTTCATTTGTATCATCCAATAATTGTTCATTTATGTAATGTAAAGGAGGTTTCCCCCTTAAAGAGGCTGATTTCTAAGTCATTGATCTATCTTTTCTTTTATTTTGTGAGTTGGTTTCATAAAATTTGGTATCATAGCTTTGGATTCTATGGTTTCGCTAATGCAAGAAGGTCATCTTGCCATTTTTTCTATAACATTTTTTCTACGAAGGTTCAGACGTTGAAAAAAAAACCCATTTGATCTGAAATCCTGAGGAACTTTGAGTAAAAAATTCTGATATTGTTTCACTACATTTTCTGAGATATGATCTGAGGAAGTTATGGTTTTTGCAGGCTCCATAATTTCAACTCAAACTGGTGGCCAAGGGAAAATCGTCATAACTTTCGTTTCAGATATCCGATTGGAATTCTGTAAAAAGTGGCCGAAATTGCACGGATTATATTTCCGTGTGCATCTATTTCAGAGCTGAAGGAAGAAACAGTGACACGTGGAATTCCATTAAAGTTTTCTCTACTAAACTGGTCCATAATTAGGTCATTGTGGGAGATTGGGAATAACTTTTCCTTGAAGAATCCAAATCAGGCATGACCTATGGCATTGGAAGGAAGCCTCATAGGGATACTACAGTACCGAATTTGAAAGATTGGGGATCTGAAATCATAGAGATACATCAGGTTCAATATCGAGCTCCTCAAAAGAAAAAAAATTGTGTTTAAAAAAAAATTTATTGCATAACCTTTATTTAAAAAATCATTTTGAAGTGATTCCAAGGGCATATTGAAGCATTTTTATCATTATTTGGTTCTATAATGCCTCCCAAAAATAATTCCAACCCATTAAGCCCTCATAAATCTCTACTATGATACATGATGAGGAAGAAGTGCAACATGATATATCAAAATTACGATACCAAGTGCAACAAATTTTGATCTCGCAAAAAGTAACTCAAAATGAAATGGAAGCTAAAATGGATGGTTTGAAGAAAGGAATAGAAGCTAAGATGAATTGTGTGGAAGCTAAGATGAATGGAATGGAAGCTAAGATTTATGGTATAGAAGAAAAACTGAAAGGCAACATGAAAGACATGGAGAATGATCTAAAAGCAGACATGGAAGGTTTGAAGGAAGTTTTGACAAAGGTTCTACAAGAAATGATTCCTAATGGAAAAAAGGTGGTAGATGAAACTCATGATGAGAAAAAAAGAAATGTTAATCATGATTTTACATAATTTAATGTTGGATTTAAGACAAATTATATTCCAAAGATCGATATGAGGAAATTTGATGGCAAGGATCCCGTAACATGGATACTACAGATGGAGAAATAACTTTATCTCCATAATGTGTAAAACACGAAAAATGTACATATTGCAACTTTATATTCAGAACCCAATACATTTGTATCGTATCGATGGCTTTGCTCTCGTAAAAAAATTGTCACTTGGCCAATTTTTATGGAGAAAATGATAACACATTATGAGGATACAAAGAGAAACACCTTCTTTAGCCAATTGATAAATCTCAAACAAAAGGGTTCAATGGTGGAGCACATTGCGGACTTCCAAAAATTGAATATAAGGGTAAAGGATATTCCATATAAGAATAGAATTGATGCCTTCATATGGAATTTAAAGGATAACCTCCAACATGAGCTTCTCCTTTGGGAACCTGATTCATTGGACAAGGCATTCAGGTTGGAAAGAAAAATTATGGAGACAAGGAAGCCTACCACTCACAACTATAAAGATGGATGTGTTGCTACTCCTAGACTTCCACAACCTACAAGGTTGAAACCACAACAATTGGAAGAAAAAAGAGCAAAAGGTATTTGCTATAGTTGTGATAGAAAATAAACTAAAGGTCATAAGTGTGCTAAGAAGAAAATATTTTACATATATTGTGAAGAGGAGGAATAAAAGGAACAAGAAACTTAAAAAGAAGAGGATATACACTAGAAACCAACCCTATAGGAAGAAGAAATGAATCTAACCATGTCTTCTAATGCATTGGTAGGAATTAACACTCCTCAAAATCTCAAGATAGAAGTGCATATGAAGAAGAAAAATGTAATAGTGCTGATTGATTTGGGTAGTACCCATAATTTTATTCATTGTAAGGTAGCCAAGGAATTGAATTGCTTCCTATACCCAACACCAAAGTGTCAAGTGATGGTTGAAAATGGAGGAACTATAAATTGTTGTGGAAAGTACCATAATATCAAGCTAAAAATGGGAGGATATGTATTGAATATTCCAATGCTCTCCATTCCAATGGGTCGTGTTGATGTTGTACTAGGAGTACAATGGTTGCAATCTTTGGGGATGATAGCTTTTATTTTCAAGAAATTTTCTTGATTTTTTTTCTGAAAGGAAAGGAAGTTGAATTATAGGGTATCGCAGGGAATCCAATAAAGATAATCAATTATAATGTCATGAAAAATCTTATGAAGAAGTAAATATGAGGCGTAATCGCACAATTATGCTCACTAGAGGTTCAAACATCAAAATCATCTATTTCTCTAGATGTCCAAAAAGTATTGGAAAATCATGTGAAGGTTTTTAAGACTCCAAAAGGAATCCCACCTATTCATGATCATGATCATGATATTTTATTCCAAGAAGTGTTCCTCCAAACATCAGGCTTTATAGATATCCTTATGCTAAAAAAAGTGAAATTGAACATATGGATGCAGAAATGCTAAAGGCTGGTGTAATTCAACCTAGTCAAAGTCATTTCTTTGCTCTAGTAATATTGGTGAATAAGAAGGATGGATCATGGCATATGTGTCTGGATTATAGGGAGCTCAAAAATCTCACTACTAAAGATAAATTTCCCATCCCCGTTATTGATTAATTATTGGATAAACTACATGGAGAAATTTACTTCACCAAGTTGGATCTTCGTTCTGTATATCATCAAATTATAATGAATACTGAAGACATTTCGAAAATAACATTTAGAACTCATGAGTGTCATTATGATTTTTTTCTCATGCCTTTTGACCTTACTAATACACCTTCCACATTTTAAGGTTTGAGGAATTCCATTTTCAGACCCTTCCTTAGAAAATTTGTGTTATTATTTTTTGATTATATACTAATCTACAACAAGTCTTAGAAGGATCATGTTCAACATGTTGACAGGGTGCTCAAACTATTGGAGGAGAAACAATTATATGAAAAAACCTCCAAATATTTCTTTGAAGTACAGGAGGTGGAATATTTGGGTCATATTGTATCTCATGAGGGTGTTAAGGTAGACCCTAACAAAATTAAATCCATTAAGGAATGGAAAATCCCTGCAACCATAAAGAATATTCGACGATTTATGGGGTGAGCAGGGTATTATCACAAGTTTGTTAAGAATTATTGGAGAATATCGACACCTATAACATCATTATTGAAGAAAGATGCATTTTCTTGGACTCCAGGAGCAACTAAGGCCTTTGAACATCTTAACGAGGCAATTTTCCAAGCACCGGTCTTAACTATGCCATATTTCACAAATTTTTTTATTGTGGAATGTGATGCCTCATGAAATGGAATTGGTGTGGCTTTAATTCAAGAAGGAAGACCCATTGCTTTTGAAATTCATCCAATCAAATGAAAGTATTTACATAAACATATTTATGAGAATGAAATGTTGGCAACACTACATGCACTAAAGAAATGGCGACCTTTCCTAATGGGAAGGAAATTCAAGGTAAAAAATATCATGATAGTCTTAAATACTTTTTGGAACAAATTATCTTTAGAAGAGCAACAAAAATGGTCACAAAGATGTTGAGTTATGAATTTGAAATCATCTACAAAAAAAGGAAGCAAAATGTTGTTACAGATGCACTCTCAAGAAAGGATGAGGATGTGGAAGCATTGCTTTGTTCCATTTCTATTATCCAACCTGAGTGGATAACTGGAGAAAGGGATGAATGGAAGAATGATGAATATGTATGGACACTTATTCAAAATTTGCAGAAATATCCTAATACATCTGGAAAATTTAGTTGTAAAAATGATTCATTATGGTCCAAAGATCGCTTATATATTTTTAAGAATTCTCAACTCAAACAAAAGGTTCTTTTGGAATTGCATACTTCTCCCTTAGGAGGGCACTCAGTATTTTTAAAAACTTACCATGGGGTCAAGAAGGATTTTTTGGGAGATGGCCTTAAATCTGATATTCAAAAGTTTGTGGAAGAATGTTTGGTTTGCCAAAAAAATAATGTTGAGACAATTAAGACCCCAGGTCTATTACAACCTTTATCCATTCCAATTCAATGTTGAGAGGAGGTTCCAATGGATTTTACCACAAGTTTACCCAAGTCCGAAGGAATGACTGTCATCATGGTGGTAGTTGACAGACTTACCAAGTATGCACACTTTTGTGTATTATCTCATCCATTTAAAGTCAATATAGTTACTACTTCATTTATGGAAACAATTAAAAGCTACATGGAAACCCAAATATCACTGTAAGCGACAGAGATCCCATTTTTATAGGAAATTTTTGGATGGAATTATTTTCTTGTTTGTGTACTCAATTAGCTCATATCTCATCATATCATCCTCGATCTGATGGGAAAAATAAGATAGTGAACAAATGTTTGGAAGGATATCTTAGTTTCTTTGTATATGATAAACATACACAATGGGTCTAGTGGTTACCTCTAGTTGAATGGGGCTATAACACTTCCTTCCATACTATAGCAAAAATGACCCCATTTATGGCACTTTATGGATATCATCCACCATCCATCACATCATGTTTAAGAGAAAATTCTAAGGTTCAAGCAGTGGAAGATCACATTGAGCATCAACAACAAGCTCTCTAAATCTTAAAGGACAACCTCACTTTGGTTCAGAATCAAATGAAACAACAGGTAGATTAACATTGCAACAAAAGAATTTTTGATGTAGGAGATGGGTATTTTTACGGCTACAACCATACAAAAAAATTCCCCTCAATCAAGCTAATAAGGATAACAAATTATCACCAAATTATTATGGTCCTTACAAGGTGTTGCAAAATATTGGTACTATGGAATACAAACTAGAGCTTCTTGCATCTTCCCGAGTGCACCCAGTTCAAACAATATTGGTTATAGGTGACAAGCTCCCAATTCAAAAAATATTTCCAGAACTTGACGAAAAAGGAAAAATCATATTGGAACCTGAAGCAGTCACAAAAGAAAGAACTCAACAGCTACGAAATCGATCAATTTCAGAGTATCTCATCAAATGGAAGAACTTACCCGTTGAAGATTCGACATGGGAGGATGAAAATATTATAAAAAAGCATCCAAGAACTACTCAAGCATTGAGGACAACACTTTTTTGAAGGAGAGGGGCATGCTAGGTCCCTATAGTACTATTGTATCCCATTATTGTTATTGTTAGTACAGCTCCCTTATTGTTATTATTGTGCCCCATAGAAGCCCACTATTGTTTTTTTTATGCCCTTAAATTTTTATTTTTATGTCGGCTAGGATTATATTGTGACCCATTGGAATCCTATATATAGAAAGGAGGTTTTTTCATTTGTATCATCCAAGAATTTTTCATTTATGTAATGTAAGGAGGTTTCCCCCTCGAAGAGGCCTATTTCTAAATCGTTGATCTATATTTTCTTCTATTTTGTGAGTTGGTTTCATAACAATTTCTAATGATAAAAGCACCCCAATGACTTAATGATGCTATTTAGAAGAGGCGTACTGGTGCATTATATTACACTAGGAGCACTGATAAATAGACTATAAATAGTTGACATGGGTATAGTACACCAATGCATTGTATTACACAGGGCGCACTAGTGCATTATATTACATTAGTGCATCGTGAAACATTTGTCGTTTAAAAAAAATGGAAAAGGACGACAAGGTTTGGATCTAATTCAATAAATGATCCACCTATTTTACGTGTCAAATTCCCTATATATAGTAAGTACACAAACCCATTAAATCTAAAATGCGTAAAATGAAAAACCTTAATTGTGAAGTGGTATAGGGAATTAAACCCTAAGGTGAGATTTTGCAGTCACATAAGCAATAAGAAGGGTTTAAGGTAAGTATTGATTTTTTTTGTTTCTTTTTCTAAATTTTAATTAAATATAAATATGAAGAGATATTGTAAAAATAACTACTAATAAAATCAATAGTAAATTTTTTATTATATAGGGAACTCTTTTTTTTCTGAATTTTGAATAAATCTAACAGAAACTGTAAAAAATTTTAACAGTAAAATTTAATTTTTTTGCTATGCAAGGTTTTTGAGTGAATTGCCATACCATTCAAATTCTGATCTTTCTATCATTTCAAAATATTTTGTTGTGCTACAGTGCTTCTAGTATATCTCTCTTGCAAATGATCTCTCTTTTAATTAAACCCTAACAGAAATTGTAAAATTATTTATTAGTAAAGTCAACAATAAAATTTAAAATTTTTACTATGCAGGGTTTTGAGTGAATCACCATACCTTTAGCTTCTGATTTTCTAAATATTTTTTCTCCTCTAAAGTATTCAGTTGCTACACAATGATCCTCGCATTTCTCTCTTGCAAATCACTCCCTTGAAATTTTAGGAAAAATAATGAAATAGTGGATAACTTTTTTCTATTTAAAATATTTTATGACATTAGATTTTGAAAAATCAATTAATGCTCATTTTCCAATTTAAAATAAAATAAAAAAATAAACTCATTTTTTTCACTTAATTCGAACTTCGATGTGTTTGATAGTAAAAAAAGACTGGTGCGTTTACAAGTAAAGCACACCAAAATTGTCGGGGCGCCAAATTTTTTCAATGCACTGATATGATATATTTTCTTCTTTTTTTTCAAAATATCGAAACGATGCAGTTAATATTTTAACACAATGGTACGATTTTTATTTGTAATTTTTATAAGAGCACTGACATGGTAGAATTTGTTTTTATTTAAAAATCCTAGAAAGAAGTGCGCATTGGTGTTATTTTTATTTAAACGCATTAGTTATGTTTTGTACAAGAGCACCGATATGATAACATATTTTATATTTTCGGAATGTTGGAAATTGGTGCAAATTTAATTTGAGCGCCCCAGTGTCATTATGATTAAACACATTGGTGTTATTTGTCCTCATAAGCACATCATTAGGGTTAAAATCTATCCGAAATTTTACTTTCACATAAAAGAGCATATTCATCTCAAATTGTCCTCTAGAACACATCCACGTGAATTAATGTATTTCATAGTATACACTTTCTGCTTAAAGTCACCTTATTCTTGAAAAATGGTTTGAAAACTATATTGAAATTCAAATTTTGGTTATATGGTTCTCGAAATTAATTTTAGATATGTACACAAAATTTTATTTCTGGCTTTGCTTAAACATAGGGAGAAAATTTCAATAATATAAAATGGAAACTTCTTCCAATTCCAATTCATTCCATATTGTTGATCAAACTCCTTCGCGGAGTTCTCTCTTTCCATCTCTAGTAAGTTCAGATTTTATTTATATTTCAATTATCTAATTGATTTTTTTAATCCATGTTCATTTGAATAAAAATGTATTCAAATTTGCAGGATCTTGATTCAAAATCGAGTTCAGATGTAGAAAATATTCGTCCATTTCAAAAAAATTGGAAGTTCTTATTAGGAGTAGCGTATCGCAAGCAGTTGGTAGATGAAAATAGACAACCTCTTTTCCCTACTAGTTTGAACATGGCATGTTGAAATCGCAATCCTAGATAAATGATGGTAATAATTTTTTGGTATAATGTAATTTCAAGAAACCAATTTCACTGACATGCTTACTAATATCATTGATATTGTACTAACGATATTCAATATTTTTGAAATTAGGATTCTAATTATGATGAGCGGCCCACCTAGCATCTTCCAGTGCACCCCAATACAACATCAAATAGAGAGAAGGTTTCATTAAAAGCAAGAATCAGAGAGGAATCAGACAAAGAATGGTTGAATCAACCACCTATTCAATTCCTACTATTTCCAGATCCACCAATTAGGAATAACTAAAACAATAGTAGTCATTTGTCACAATTTGGCAATGGAGACAATCAAATAGAGGTTAGTATGGATTATTACTTATGGATGTTCAAAATCGCACTCAATCACACACTGAAAATTCCACCTAATGAACTCTTTTGGTCGGAAGGACTCCCTGCTCAATATGCATTTGTGAAGCCACAAAAACTTCACTCCCTTTGTCCTTGTGTACCATAATCCATATTGGGTAGTGCATTTTAGGTACCATAAAACATGCTTCGCATCCTTTTAATACAATTTAGTTAGCCTAACCATATGTTGGCTTAGATGGTTTACTACATTACAAATTTATGATCGTGTGTTCACAAATTACATTAGTGAACCCACTAGCTACCATTAAATGGTAACATCCACTTCATCACGTGAATTGGTATCCTCCTTCCTCTAGTTGGTTGCTAGAGGTGTCTCCATGGGTTTACAACTCTCCATGTGAAATATTTGTAGTATCTCATTTGCATACTTTTCTTGAGACACAAACAATTCCCCATCTCCTCCCCATACTTCCAATTCGAGGAAGTAGTGCATGAGACCCATGTCCTTCATTTCAAATTCCCTTGTAGGAGTTGATCAAATACTCATCACCAGTTAATATTAAGTCATCAACATATAAGAAAATGATAATAAATATACCTTCAACTAGAAAATGATAGAGGTTCGCATCTGCTTCAATTTTGGTGAAGCCCAAACCAGTGAGATAATTATCGATCTTGGTGTACCAAGCACGAGGTGCTTGTTTGAGACTGTATAATTCTCGCATGAGTATGCGCACATGATACTCTCGATCAAATGTCATAAAACCTTATGGTTTCTTCATGTACTCCTCCTCCTCAATGAACCCATTAAGAAATGTATTTTTTACATCCATCCAGAGGATCTTCCACCCCATCTGCACAACCAATGTAAGAATTGATCTAATGGATAAATACCTTTCTATTGGAGAAAAGGTTTCCTCATAATCAATTCCCTCAACTTGAGAGAATCCTTTGGCAAAAATATGGGCTTATAATTCTCTATGCTTCCATTTGTTGCATGCTCAACCTTGAAGATACATCTTGAACCCAAAAATGATTTATATGTCGATCTTGGACCACTTCTGAAACATTTTTATTTACAATGGATTCATATTTTTACACCATTTCATATTCTCAAAAGAGGATGGCTTAGTCTCTACAAGCGCAGTAATTAGAGCCATGTAGCTAGTGTACCTCTGAAGTGACCTCATTTTCCTATGAAAATTCGAAGGAGCTCCCACATTCTTCCTTGCATCTTGCAAAAATATATCAGCTTCCCTGGTTCTTTTTCTACCTTCTCTGGATGGTTCTACTTCAGTAGATGTCTCAACTCTACCTCCTCTCTTCTCCTCAATTTGTGGCTACTCAAAACCTTCCTAAGGTTCCTGCGTTGGAGCTAAAAGCTCCTCTTATGGTGGGATCTAAAGCCCCCTCTCAAGAGATAATTTCATCTCTTTCTCCTCATAAAACTTTACATCCCTTCAAACAACTGTCATTTTGAGGGATGGTAAGTAAACACAGTAATTATGTGGAGTTTTTGTGTAACCCACAAAAATACCAAATTTATTGTTGGCTCAAGCTTCTTCCTTGAATATTTGGAGACATGGTAGTAAACAGAAGCTCCAAAAATCCTAAAGTGAGACACATCTGGTTTTCTCCCCGAGAAAGCCTCCTCTTGTGTAATCATACCAAGAATACAATGAGGACTTTGGTTTTGTGGGTATACTGTTGTGTTACATTCCTTTGCCCACAAATTAATTGGAAAAAATTGGTCATGTAGGATAGCACTCGCAACTTCAAAAATGCTCTGGTTCTTTCTCTCAGCTACCCCATTCTATTATGGATTGTTGGGTGTTTTCAAGTCTCTTTAAATTACTTCTTTCACGCAAAAAATCTTGAATTCATTCAAAACATACTCATCTCCATTGTTGCTCCTAAGAGCCTTCACCTTCTTTCTCATCTCTTTCTCAACTAATGCCTTGAATTCTAGAAACATGGAGAATGTCTCATCCTTCTTCTGCATGAATAGGATCCAACAGCTCCTTAAGAAATAATCAATAAAAATAACAAAATATTTACGTCTAGAAGTTGAGGTTTCTGAGAAAGTTCCACAAACTTCATAGTGGACTCTTTCCAAGAATGCATGTGTTTGTTGTATCGATCATGGAATGTGTATTTTACATACTTCCCCAAGGTATAACCTTTGCAGAAATATTGATTCTCAAGTATTACTTTAGGGAGGCTAGTGGTTATTTGTTGCATAATCTGTAAGGTGCCATGATGAAAATGGACTAATCTCTTGTCACAAAGTTCAATGAAATCGTGGCTATGCACGTTCTTTTCCTTAATTATTAATGCAACACAATCTTCCACATCAAGTTTATACAGGTTATTCACATGAACCCCAATTTGCTTCACCTGTCTAGTGGCTATGTGTCTCAGGAATTATTTCCCTTTACTAAAATCACGTCATAACCACGATCTTCCAAAACTACTACAGAGATGATATTATTCTCTATGCATAGCAAAAACTTGACATCTTTGAGGAAAAGAGAGTGTTGGGTACCAAATCTGCATACTTTTCTCTTCTATTTTCACCCACTCTTATATCTCTTTG
Source organism: Pinus albicaulis (assembly GCA_034641835.2). Classification (NCBI taxonomy): domain Eukaryota; kingdom Viridiplantae; phylum Streptophyta; class Pinopsida; order Pinales; family Pinaceae; genus Pinus; species Pinus albicaulis. The sequence goes on along the minus strand of CM076579.1, from coordinate 930,482,313 downwards.
TATCATTAATTGTTCTAAACATGCAATTTAAACCCATTTCCACCTTCTTAGATGCTATGCTTGATTGATGAAGTAATATTCATGGATATTTTACCTACGCAAGTATTAATTCTGTTATTTCCACAGATCCAACAGTTAAAAGGTCACATATGCAAGGTTATCGAAGAAACTCCAAATTCTCAGCGTTATTTCGATATATTGTAACAGCACAACATATCCAAACCTACCCGAGATCTATTTCATACCTTTCTTGGTTTTCTCTCGACAACTAGTTTGGTCGTTGTAACAATTGTATATTTGTAGATATTGGTTCTCAGATTGGGAAGACGGGGGTTGCCTGAAAATTTTTATAATAAGGGTCTCAGGATGTGAGTCGAGGGTTAGCGTGTAAGAGACCAATTTTGTAACAGAAGAACTTTTAATTAGTTGAATGCAAGTTATTTTTTTGTTCCATCTTTAAGCTTCGAGTTTACCGCAGTCCTGGTTAGAGATTTGGGCCCGCTCTTCTCATAAGGTGATGTGTTATTCCTTTTGTTGCTTTCGCACTTCTATTTGATTATTATAACTGTTGTTCTAGAATGTTTCTTCAATTGTTGTGAATGATTTTATAATTCTGCAATTTATCTTTAATTGTTGTTACAGTAGTTTTGGTTGTTTTAATTGTTGAATTTGTGATCAATATCGGACTGTGCCATTTCTCTTGCATATACCTTGCGTGTTACCTTCAAATAATGTATGCACCTAGATTGATAAATTAAATTTGAAAAGGGTGGAATATAAGTTCATTCACACTCAGACACCAACATTTTGGCGCATTTCCAAAGAAGGCTAACAAGGTGCAAGAACATGGTCTGTAATTGATCCAAGGATCAATCTCTCATCTTAGGGAGGGAATTTGTTACCCTGCTCTAAGTCCTAAGCATAGTGTTCTGATTTTCTACTTTTCGATTGTTATTTTTTAGAATCAATCTCTCGTCTTAGGGAGGGAATTTTTTTCCCTACTCTAAGTCCTAAGTGTAGTATTTTACTTTCTCGATTTTTGATTATTTTCCTAGGGGCCAATTTCTCGTCCTAGGGAGGGTATTTGATTTCCCTACTTTAGGTCCTAAAATTTGAATTTCTTGGTTTGTTTGTTTTTCTGCTTGAATCCAATCTCTCGTCCTTGGGAGGAAACTATTTGTCCTGCTCCAGGTCCTGAGCACTTTTGTTATTTTAATGATTTCTTCCTACCAATTTCATGAACAAAGATTCGAATAATAGGGGCAGAGGAAGACCCCTAAAGAAAGGAAGGGATCTAGGAAGGAATACATATATCCAGGAGATCATCGCAAAGGCTGAATCAAAAGCATCTTCTCGAGCTGCTACCAGGGTAAGGGTTCAGATGAAGTCCGAGGGTCTTTCGGTTGAGCAGTCAGTGCCATCCATGGTACCGGAGGAAATCCTTTCAATAGTACAAGAAGAAGTAAATAAAGCATTAGTAGAATAAATACCCCTGTTGCCCGCAGAAGGAGACGAAAATGCGAGCAGAGGGTTAGAGGAATTGAGAAATTCCAATTGGGAAGAAGAACTTCTGAAGGAGTTTGCATCACCACGAGATCGAGGGAGTGTTGTGAAACCTCCTGCAATTGAATCACCCCAATTATTAGTTGCAGAACCATTCGAAATCCCAGTTAAGTATTGGAAGATATTTATGGCACCTACAAGCTCTTCCATTGATTTCCCAATTGGAAACATTATAGGTGATGTACCAATGAAGCCCATCCATTTAACAACTCTGCCTAATTTTCATGGGATTTCCTCTGAGGACCCTAATACATTCCTTTTTTAATTTGATATTGTCTGTCGGGGGTATGACTATATCGCAGATGCTCAAAAATTAAAGATATTTCTTGCTACTTTAAAGGGAACATCCCTGCGATGGTTCATGGGTTTAGGGGGAAAGAATATCCCCTCATGGGATGCAATGAAGGAAACCTTTTTGGAGAAATACTAGGATTACTGTAAATCTTCTGACATCAAGGAGGAGATTTTTAAGTTTGCGCAGAAAGAAGATGAGAATATGGAAGATTGTGTGGAACGAATTAAACACATACTGTAGAGGTCAGGCCATAGTGACCTATACAAAGATATTCTGAATATTATCCTTCTCTGAGCACTCAGGGAAGATTCTCTGAAAATTTTGAACATATTAGGAAAAGGAGACGTCTTGAAGGAAGACTTCGATACTATCTGTGGGTTGTGCATTCAATGTTCAAAAGGAGCTGCAAGAAATGGGCAAGGGATTCGGTCATAAAAAACTTCTGGTGGAGGGGTCACAAAGGAAGAAATCAGAAATCAACTAGATAACTTGAGGATTGATATATTAAGTACATTATCTGCCCAGATGGACACTTTTCAAGCAAAATAGAAACAAATGGAGGTTGAAAATACTATGCCTACATTCTGCCCACAGTGCAGAAAGAAGCATCCGCTGAAATAATTCCCATTGAACACAGTTGAAGCCTATGAAATTTGTGAATAGACCCATGCTACCATCTCATGCCCTTCATTTCCAGGATTGAAGGCATTTTTTCAGGGAGCAAGTGAAGAGAGTGCGGTAGATAAACTGTAGCTCATGGGACCGAAGAAGCCATGGTAGCCTCAACCACCATTTATGAATCCAGGTATGCCTGAGGACTCGTCTCAATATTTTAATAATTTCAAAATGGGTCCCGAGCCTGTACCTTTTTCACCAATGTGGTCTCAATACCAATATCCACCCTGGCAACAATGGGTTCCTCAGACTAGTTCAAACCCTTCGTGGACTAAGAACTGGCGTGGATCCTCTCCTACTGGACAGTTTCCCCAATCCATGCCTCAACAGTAACTTCATTTGCCTTCCAATGTACCTCCAGGTAATCCATCCCTTTGACCTAAAATTCCTATCCAACCTAACCTGAATCCTAATAATAAAGGGTTCCAACAAGCTGACACTCTTAACATTCCATCATATAGCACTTCTACCGTAGGACTCAATGAGATAAACTTACGATCTGGGCGGGTAGTGAATGCTCCAACTTCACCTATTATCATAGAACATATTTACAATGAATTTATAGAACCAGAACCAAAAATAGTTGGGGATAAACCAGACCAAAACATTATAAATCAAACACCACCCCAACCTGCTATTAACCAGGGTCATCCAATCAATCCGCCATATCCTGAAAGATTGACCCTGAGTAAACAAATCCCTCAAGCAGAGTTCGACTTTCTAGGAGAATTACAAAATCTTTCTGTTAAAATACCCCTACTCCAAGCTATGAGGGATGTACCTATATGTGCAAAAAATCTCAAATAATATTGCTCTAAGAAATCTGGGAAGAAATCAAGGGATAAGAAACCTGGGAAGAAATCAAGGGATCCATTAACCATCCACGTGATGGGCAGACTGTCTGACATCATCTGGGAAAAACCATGCCTGTAAAATATGGGGACCCAGGGAACCCAATTCTAACAATAAAAATTAATGGGGTTTAAATCCCAAATGTACTGGTAGATTTGGGTGTTTCCATAAATATCATTACCTCTGAAACAATGAATGCATTAGGTCTTAGAAAAATTAATCCAACCCCTACTGTCTTGGAATTGGCAAAGAGGTATACAATTAAACCAGTAGAGAAGTTGGAAGATGTTACTATTTCGGTGGACTCATGGCACTATCTCGTGGACCTCCTCGTATTACAGACACGATCCCCAGTCAGTGATCATCCCTTGATTCTAGGAAGACCTTGGCTCGCAACCACGGATGCTTATATCAGGTGTCAATCTGGACATATGATCATATCCAACGGGACGGTTACAAAAAACCTCACTCTCTATCCTCTTGTGAAGCCGATCCCATCAAAGAAGTTATTAACGAATTAAAAACCTCTACCAATGGAATAATATAAACCTGAAAATGAAGAAATTAGACCGATCCTTACCATTAGGTAGGCCCTTCAATTCAAAACATAAACTCAGGATGATACCATTAACACTTTTATTAATGATCCTTGTTTTGTCTCTGATTCTACCCGTCAAATTTTAGAGTCTTCCATGAGTTGTGAAACACAGGAAAATATTGAACCAAAAGATAAAATTGAAGACATCCTACAAATTCATCCCATGATAGTATTCCAATTGAAATTGAACCAGGAAATACACTCAACATCAACTCGGATTTGTTAGAATCCCGGACAAAGCAACTTCTAAAAGTCTTTCAAAACCATCAGGAAGCTTTCACCTGGGATTATACCGACATGAAGGGGATTCCTGCTAGTTTATGTACTCATCATATCTACATTAAGGAAAATTTTCGTCCTATGAGGCAGCCCCAATGAAGAATGAACCCTTCTCTACAGAACATTGTCAAGGACGAAATTTAGAAATTTTTGGATGTATGTTTTATTTACCGCATCTCGGATAGCCAAAGGGTTTCTCCGCTGGTTATCATTCCCAAAAATAATGGTAAGTGGCGGATCTATGTGGACTATAGGGAATTAAACAAAGCAAATAAAAAACACCATTTCCCCTTGCCATTCATTGACAAAGTCCTGGACACCCTGGCTGGGATGAATTTTTTCTCCTTCCTAGACGGGTTTAGCGGGTATAATCAGATCCAGATAGCCCCAAAAAGCCAAGATAAAACAACCTTTACATGCCCATGGGGGACCTTTGAATACAGAGTTCTCCCATTTGGTCTGTGTAATGCGCCTGCAACATTCCAGAGGGCAATCCTGGAATTTTTCTCTGATTTAGTTGATGACAGTATTGAAATCTATATGGATGATTTTACTCCATATGGAAATTCATTTGAAGAAGGATTGGAAAATCTGGAAAAAGTACTCGAAAGATGTAAACAGACCCATGTTTCTCTGAGTACAGTTAAATGTCACATGATGAGGGAAGAAGGAATAGTATTGGGAAATTTTCTCTCGACTGCTGGAATTTGAGTTAATCCGGCCAAAGTAGAGGTAATAGGGCACTTTCCCATACCTAAGACACCAAAGAAGGTACATATTTTTATTGGTTTTTTTGGTTATTATAGACATTTGATATAAAATTTTGCTAAAATAGCACATCCACTTTTTCAACTGCTAACAAAAGATGCAGAATTTTTGTGGACAGAGGACTGTGAAGCAGCTTTTGTGAAGATCATGGGACTGGTTTGTGAAGCTTCGATCCTTCAAGGACTTAATTGGGCCTCCTAAGGAAATTATAAAATAATAGTGGAAATAATAAAATAAGATTAGATTACATCATCATAATTTTGAGGGAAAAATAAAAAACTATTTTTTCAACTCGTATTTTCAACTTATCTCCCTATGGGTTTACTCAAATTTCAAGAAGAAACACTCATTGAATGCATAATTTAATTCCTCATCCAAGGAGTACCCATGTTGCATACTTTTGATGGGCCCTGCTACATGAAAATTGATAAATACATGAAGAATGTGATTGCAATCACGTTTTTTTCAAGTATTTTTCATTTTTCGTGTAGAAAGGCCCATTGAAAGTATGAAATATGAGTACTCCTTGGATGAGGAATTAAATTTTTCATCCAATGAGTAATCCTGCTTGAAATTTGAGTAAAAACTTAGGGAGATAAGTTTAAAACACGAGTTGAGAAAGTAGTTTTATTATTTTGTTATTTTTTATTATTTTTACTTTTTTACTCCAAAAATGATGAATCATCCCCCATGGTTGACATCATCATCTTGAATCCTATTGGTCCTTATACATTTTATTTTGGTTGTAAATTTTTCTTAGGAGCCCCATTTTAGACCTAAAAATTCCCCTAATGATCTTGCACCTATAGGATTAGAACTTACCTCTTGAAAAAACCTTTGTCAAGGTGTCAACATCTTGTTCCTCTGTCGAAATGTATTAGAGAAAAATTATCTGCCTCTACACATAGTCCTGTAAATGGTGATACTGAATATCTATATGCTTGGATCGATCGATAAATACTGGATTCTCATAAATCTTATTGCAAATCTAATTATCACAATAGATTGCAGTTGGATCCATCATCTGAAAAAACAGTCCCACACGTATCTTTCTCATCTAGATCGCCTCACATGTTGTTTGACTTGAAACCATGTATTCTACTTCTGTCAAGCTGGCCACCACAGGTCTCTCCTTCCTGTTGTACTAGGAAACCACTATAGACCCAACATTGAAAATTCCACCTAATGAACTCTTTTGGTCAAAAGGGCTCCCTACTCAATATGAATTTGTGAAGCCACAAAAACTTCACTCCCTTTTTCCTTGTGTACCATAATCCATATTGGGTAGTGCATTTTAGGTACCATAAAACATGCTTCGCATCCTTTTAATACAGTTTAGTTAGCCTAACCATAGGTTGGATTAGATGGTTGACTACATTACACATTTATGATCTTGTGTTCAAAAATTACATTAGTGAACCCACTAGCTACCATTAAATGGTAACATCCACTTCCTCACGTGAAGTGGTATCCTCCTTCCTCTAGTTGGTCGCTAAAGGTGTCTCCATGGGTTTACAACTATCTATGTGAAATATCTGCAGTATCTCATTGGCATACTTTCCTTGAGACACAAAAAATTCCCCATCTCCTTCCCATACTTCAAATTCGAGGAAGTAATGCATGAGACCCGTGTCCTTAATTTCAAATTCCCTTGCAGAATTTGATCAACTACTCATCACCAGTTAATATTAAGTCATCAACATATAAGACAATGATAATAAATATACCTTCAACCATAAAATGATAGAGGTTCGCATCTGCTTCAATTTTGGTGAAGCCCAAACTAGTGAGATAATTATTGATCCTAGTATACCAAGCACAAGATGCTTGTTTGAGACTGTATAACGCTCGCTTGAGTCTGCACACACGATACTCTCAATAAAATGTCTTAAAACCTTATGATTTCTCGATGTACACCTCCTCCTCAATGAACCCATTAATAAATGTATTTTTTACATCCATCCAGAAGATCTTCCACCCCATCTGCACAACCAGTGTAAGAATTGATCTAATGGATGAATACCTTTCTATTGGAGAAAAGGTTTCCTCATATTCAATTCCCTCAACTTGAGAGAATCCTTTGGCAAAAATCTAGCCTTATAATTCTCTATGCCTCCATATGTTGCATGCTCAACCTTGAAGATCCATCTCAAACCCAAAAATGATTTATATGTCGATCTTGGACCACTTCTGAAACATTTTTCTTCAGAATGGATTCATATTCTTACACCATTTCATATTCTCAAAAGAGGATGGCTCAGTCTCTACAAGCGCGGTAATTAGAGCCATGTAGCTAGCATACCTCTGAAGTGACTTCATTTTCCTATGCAAATTCGAAGGAGCTCCCACATTCTTCCTCACATCTTGCACGGGTCTATCAACTTCCCTGGTACTTTTCTACCTTCTCTAGATGGTTATGCTTAAGTAGATGTCTCCACTCTGCCTCTTCTCTTCTCCTCAATTTGTGGCTACTCAAAAAATTCTTGAGGTTCCTAAGTTGGAGCTAAAATCTCCTCTTATGGTGGTATCTAAAGCCCCCTCTCAAGAGATAATTTCATATATTTCTCCTCATAAAACTTTACATCCCTTAAAACAACTGTCATTTTGAGGGATGGTAAGTAAACACGGTAATTATGTGGAGTTTTGGTGTAACCCACAAAAACTCCCAAATTTATTGTCGGCTCAAGCTTCTTCCTTGAATATTTGGAGACATGGTAGTAAACATAAGCTCCAAAAATCCTAAAGTGAGTCACATTTGGTTTTCTCCCCGAGAAAGCCTCCTCTAGTGTAATCATACCAAGAATCCAATGAGGACTTTGGTTTTGCGAGTATACTATTGTGTTACATGCCTTTGTCCACAAATTAAGTGGAAAATTTTGGTCATGTAGGATAGCTCTCACAACTCCAAAAATTCTCTGGTTCTTTCCCTTAGCTACCCCATTCTATTGTGGATTTTGGGTTATTTTCAAGTCTCTTTAAATTACTTCTTTCATGCAAAAAATCTTGAATTCATTCAAAACATACTCACCTCCATTTTTGCTCCTAAGAGCCTTCACCTTCTTTCTCATCTCTTTCTCAACTAGTGCCTTGAATTCTAGAAACATGGAGAATGTCTGATCCTTCTTCTGCATGAATAAGATCCAACAGTTCCTTGAGAAATAATCAATCAAAATAACAAAATATTTACGTCTGGAAGTTGAGGTTTTCGAGAAATTTCCACAAACATCAGAGTGGACTCTTTCCAAGAATGCATGTGCTTTGTTGTATCGATCATGGAATGTGGATTTTACATACTTCCCCAAGGTACAACCTTTGCAGAAATATTGCTTCTTAAGTATTACTTTAGGGAGGCTAGTGGTTATTTGTTGCATAATCTATAAGGTGCCATGATGAAAATGGACTAATATATTGTCCCAAAGTTCAGTGAAATCGTGGCTATGCACTTTATTTTTTTTAATGCTTAATGCAATACAATCTTCCACATCAAGTTTATATAGGTTCTTCATACAAACCCCAATTTTCTTCACCAATCTAGTGGCTATGTGTCTCAGGAATTATTTCCCTTTACTAATATCACGTCATAACCACGATCTTCCAAAACTGCTACAAAGATGAGATTCTTCTTTAGGCATATCAAAAACTTGACATCTTTGAGGAAAAGATGGTGTTGGGTACCAAATATGCATACTTTTCTCATCTATTTTCACCCACTCTTCTATCTCTTTGTATCATTAATTTTTCTAAACACGTGAGTTAAATCCATTTCCACCGTCTTATATGGAATGTTTGATTAATGAAGTAATATTCATGGATATTTTACCTACGCAAGTATTAATTTTGTTATTTCCACAGATCCAACAGTTAAAAGGTAGCATATGCAAGGTTATGAAAGCAACTCTGAATTCTCAGTGTTATTTTGATATGTTGTAACAACACAACATATCCAAACCTACCCGAGATCTATTTCATACCTTTCTTGGTTTTCTCTCGGAAACTAGTTTGGTCGTTGTAACAATTGTGTATGTGTAGAAATTAGTTGTCATATTGGGGTTGGCGTGTAAGAGACCAATTTTGTAAGAGAAGAACTTTTAATTAATTGAATGCAAGTTATTTTTTTGTTCCATATTTAAGCTGTGAGTTTACCACACCCTTGGTTAGAGAGTTGGGCCCACTCTTCTGATAAGGTGTTTCTTTATTCCCTTTTGTTGCTTTCTCACTTCTGTTTGATTATTCTAACTATTATTCTGGTATTTTTCTTCAATTGTTTTGAATGCTTTTATAATTCTGCAATTTATATTTAATTGTTGTTACAATAGATTTGGTTGTTTTAATTGTTGAATTTGTGATCAATATCAGATTGTGCCATTTCTCCTGCATATACCTTGCATGTTACCTTCAAATAATGTATGAACCCGGATTGATAAATTAATATGGAAAAGGTTGGAATAGTTTATTCACACTCATACACCAACATTTTGGCGCCATTGCCTAGGAAGGCTAACAAGGTGCGAGAACATGGTTCATAATTGATCCAAGGATTAATCTCTCATCTTAGGGAGGGAATTTGTTACCCTGCTCTAAGTCTTAAGCGTAGTGTTCTGATTTTCTGCTTTTTGAATGTTTTCTTTTTAGAATAAATATCTCGTCTTAGGGAGGGAATTTTTTGCCCTGCTCTAAGTCTTGAGCGTAGTATTCCGCTTTCTCGCTTTTTTATTATTTTCCTAGGGGCTAATTTCCCATCCCAAGGAGGGTATTTTATTGCCCTACTTCAGGTCCTTAACTTTGAATTTCTTAGCTTTTTTGGTTTTTTTCTTGAATCCAATCTCTTGTCCTCGGGAGGAAACTATTTGTCCTGCTCCAGGTCCTGAGAACTTTTGTTATTTTAATGATTTCTTCCTACCAATTGCATGAAAAAAGATTCGAATAAGATGGGCAAAGGAAGACCCCTAAAGAAAGGAAGGGATCTAGGAACGAATACATATATCCAGAAGATCATCGCAAAGGCTGAATCAAAAGCATCTTCTAGAGTTTTTGTCAAGGGAAGGGTTCATACAAAATTTCAGGGGCAGCCGGTTGAGCAGCCAATGCCATCCATGGTACCACAGGAAATCCTTTCAAAAATAGAAGAAGAATTAAATATAGCATTAGTAGAAGAAATACCCCTATTGTTGGGAAAAGGAGACGAAACTGCGAGTAGAGGGTTAGAGGAATTGAGCAATTCCAATTGGGAAGAAGAACTCCTGAAGGAGCTTGCATCACCACGAGATCGAGGGAGTGTTTTGAAACCTCCTGCAATTGAATATCCCTAATTATAAGTCACAGAACCAGTCGAAATATCAGGTGAGTATTGGAAGATATTTATGGCACCTACAAGCTCTTCCATTGATTTCCCAATTGGAAACATTATAGGTGATGCACCAATGAATCCCATCCATTTAACAGCTATACCTAATTTTCATGGGATTTCCTCTGAGGACCTCGATACATTCCTTTTTGAATTTGATATTTCCTGTCGAGGGTATGACTATATCGCTGATGCTAAAAAATTAAAGATAGTTCCTGCTATTTTAAAGGGAACATCCCTCCGATGGTTCATGGGTTTAGGTGGAAAGACTATCTCCTCATGGGATGCGATGAAGGAAACCTATTTGGAGAAATACTAGGATTACTGTAAATCTTGTGACATTAAGAAGGAGATTTTTAAGTTTGCGCAAAAATAAGATGAGAATATGGAATATTGTGTGGAGTGATTTAAATACATATTGTAGAGCTCAGGCCATAGTGACCTGGAAAAATATATTCTGAATATTATCCTTCTTCGAGCACTTAGGGAAGATTCTCTTCAAATTTTAAACATAGAAAGAAAATGGGACGTCTCGAAGGAAGACTTAGATACTATCTATGGGTTGTGCATTCAATGTTCATGAGGAGCTGCAAGAAATGGACAAGGGATTCGGTCATCAAAAACTTCTGGTGGAGGGGTCACAAAGGCAGAAATCAGAAATCTACTAGATACCTTGAGGACCGATATACTAAGTAAATTATCTGCTTAGATGGACACTTTGCAAGAAAAACATAAAAAAATGGAGGTTGAAAAGACTATGGCTACATTATGCCCATAGTGCAGAAAGAAGAATCCACTGAAAGAATTCCCATTAAACACAGTTGAAGCCTATGCAATTTGCAAATAGACTGATGCTACCATCTCGTGCCCTTCATTGCTAGGATTGAAGGCAGTTTTTCAAGGAGCAAGTGAAGAGAGTGCGGTAGATCAATTGTACCTCATGGGACCAAAGAACCCATGGCAGCCTCGACCACCAATTATGAATCTATGTATGCTTGAGGACCTGTCTCAGTATTTTAATAATTTCAAAATGGGTCCCCAACTTGTACCCTTTTCACCAATGTGCTCTCAATACCAATATCCACCCTAACAACAATGGGTTCCTCAGACTAGTTTGAACCCTTTGTGGACTTAGAATTGGCGCGGAGCCTCTCCTACTAGACAGTTTCCCCAATCCATGCCTCAACAACAACTTCAGTTGCCTTCCAATGTACCTCCAGGTAATCCATCCCTTCATCCTCAAATTCCTATCCAACCCAACCCGAATCCTAATAATAAAGGGGTCCAACAAATTGACACTCTTAACCTTCCATCATATAGCATTTCTACCGCAGGACTCAATGAGATAAACTTACGATCTAGGCGGGTAGTGAATGCTCCAACTTCACCTATTATCATAGAACATATTTACAATGAAGTTACAGAAGCAAAACCAAAAATAGTTGGGGATAAACCAGACCAAGAAATTATAAATCAAACACCTCCCCAACCTGTTGTTAACCAGGGTCATTCAATTAATCTGCCATATCCTGAAATATTGACCCTGAGTAAACAGAGCCCTCAAGCAAAGTTCGACTTTCTAGGAGAATTACAAAATATTTTTGTTGAAATACCCCTACTCCAAGATATGAGAGATGTACCTATATATGCACAAACTCTCAAAGAATATTGTTCTAAGAAACCTGGGAAGAAATCAAGGGATTTTTTAACCATCCACGTGATGGGAAAACTTTCTGACATCATGCTGGGGAAAACCATGCCTGTAAAATATGGGGACCTAGGGAACTCAATTATAATGATACAAATTAATGGGGTTAAAATCCCAAATGTACTGGTAGATTTGGGTGTTGCCATAAATATCATTACCTCTGAAATAATGAATTCATTAGGTCTTAGAAACATTAATCCAACCCCTACTGTCTTGGAATTGGCAGAGAGGTATACAATTAAACCAGTAGAGAAGTTGGAAGATGTTACTATTTCGGTGGACTCATGGCACTATCCTGTGGACCTCCTTGTATTACAGACATGATTCCCAGCTGGTGGTCATCCCTTGATTCTAGGAATAACTTGGCTCGCAACTATGTATGCTTACATTGGGTGTCAATCTAGACATATGATCATATCAAACGGTACGGTTACAAATAACCTCACTCTCTATCCTCTTGCGGAACTGGGCCCATCACAGAAATTATTAGCCAAGAGAAAACCTCTACCAATGGAATAATATAAACCTAAAAATGAAGAAATTAGACCGATCCTTACCATTGGGTAGGCCCTTCAATTCAAAACATAAACTCGGGACAATACCATTAACACTTTTATTAATGATCCTTGTTCTATCTCTGATTCAACCCGTCAAATTTTAGAGTCTTCCATGAGCCGTGAAACGCAAGAAAATATTGAACCAGAAGATAAAATTGAATACATCCCTGCAAATTCATCCCATGATAGTATTCCAGTTGAAATTGAACCAGGAAAGACACTTAACATCAACCCAGATTTGTTAGAATCCCAAACAAAGAAGCTTCTAAAAGTCTTTCAAAACCATTAGGAAGCTTTCGCCTGGGATTATACCGACATGAAGGGGATTCCTAATAGTTTATGTACTCATCATATCTACATTAAGGAATATTTTTGTCCTATGAGGCAGTCCCAATGAAGAATGAACCCTGCTCTAAAGAACACTATCAAGGACAAACTTTAGAAATTGTTGGATGTAGGTTTTATTTACCCCATCTCGGACAGCCAATGGGTTTCTCCGCTGGTAATCGTTACCAAAAAGAATGGTAAGTGGTAGATCTTTGTGGACTATGTTATTCATCAGTAAATTTTGTTTTTTTTAGATGACTAAATACTTATCCTATATTTCTAAAAACAAAATTCATGAACATTGTGAGTTTTAGAAATCTCACTGCCTTCATTATCCTTAGGATAATGTTTTTCACTATTTCTCTATCCTATCATGCCATGGTCAGCCCACCATTCCTAGAAGACCCATCATGGGCTCATGCCACTCATTGTCACTATGTTTTTCCACCTTTGGCCTCAGCCCTCTGTTTTGTTTTGCTTAACTCCTCGATTATCCATCTAGGGTTTTTTAGGGCATTTTTCTTGGTTTCATGACATCCATGGTTAAAACATAAACAAGGCTTGTATCCTGATGCTATTACACCTCCTCCTATCCTTAATATACCTTCATAAACACTTCCCATCACTCTTGTCCCTCAAACTCATCATTGTTTTACAAAACCTAGCCTATTGCTACAATTTGACACTTTTTGAGACTAGGCTTGTGTTTTTCCCTTTTGGGCCCCTTCCCCTCACTCAATTATTGAAATTATAATTTCCACTACTCTCTAACATCTATCCCTATTTCCCAAAATTTCCCCAAGAATTTAGACAACCCTTAACCCCTTCATTCCCCTCCCTCTATAAGGCAGCCCTAATTTCCCTACTCCAAACCCTAATTTCCTCTTCAAACTAAGCTAGGGTTTGCTATGGAAAGGAGGAATAGGATAAAATGATTCATATGATATATCATGTCATCAAAAATAAATCCATACCAGCTCATAAACATCAGGCGTCCATCATTTTCCAAGAATTCATTCCAAGGGCCAAGTCATTTTCCACACCTAGGGCCAGTTTTTCTTAAAAATATGTTTCTGAGAAAACAAAGATGAATTTGGAAAAATTGAGAGATTTTTTTGTCCATAATGGGGCCATGAAGAAAAACCTCCTTCATTTATTACATAGGTATCATGGTTTGGGAGCAATTTAAAAAATATAGGTGTCACGGGAGAATTTCTGCACTGCTAAAGTGACCTTGGGAAAATACGATTTTCTCACAGCTGGAGTGTCCAAATGACTTGCTTGATAGATAAAAAGAAAAATAGACTTGAATACATTTCCAATAATCTATCCAGAGCTCAATTTGGAATTGTGTAAGGCATCCAAAAGTGGTCTGCACCAGCACTCTGCATTTCTGCACCATCATTCAACACTTTTTGACCAGTCTTGGGAGAATAAACTTTTGGCAGATCAAATCAACTCCAATTAGAATGCAAGAGGTATATTTGGATATTTTACAAGATATTATTTCCAAAGAGATATTTTGGGCTCAATTTGGACACCGAGAAGGCCTCCAAACTCCCTCTTCCAAATGGTGTTGCGCTCCTGGGAGGTGCTGCTGCGCTCCTAGCCAGGAGGGCCTCCTCAACCCTAAAAACACTCAATGCACTCCTAGACTCTTACTGAAGGTCCTCCAAGAATATTTAAGGTTAATTACCATCACATCAACCCATTTCCAAGCATGAATTGAATATTTCTAGAAACTATAAATGAAGAAGGGAAAAAGCCCTAAAAGCCTAAAGTTTGAGAAGGTAGGCAAAGAAGTGAAATAAAGACCATAAATCTCCATGATGACAACAGGAAAAGGGTTTCAAGAGGTTGTGTTTGGTGGCCTCCAAGGTTTTCAAAGTAAAGCCATCATGCCTTAGGAAGCAAGAGCAGAGCCAAGTTAATGTTTTTTGTTACCAACAAGGAAAAAGTAAAAATATCAATGATGAGAGAAAAGAAGGTTTAACACAGTAGGAAATGGGTTTCAAATACCAAATTAAACCTCTATCTTCCCATCAAGCACATCTAACACTTCACCAAGTTATTTTTTCACCTGCAAGGTCATCAGAACATTCAGGAGAAGAAAAACTCTGAGTTTTTTCGAGGGAAAATTCACTAAGTATGTGGCGTTGCGCACCTGGAAACTGGCGCAGCCCGCCTGGCATGTCCCCTTGTGTGTTTTTACACAGGGTGCTATGCACCTGGCTGCACGCTACCTGTGCCTTACCCGACTGGCCTGAGTGCTGCGCATTCAGCCAGAAAGCCTCTGAAGCCAGTACAAGCCTCATATTTGCCTCAAAGCACCTCAAAAACTCTGCTTGATGCCTAATGAAGAAGAGACAAGTAATGAAGAGACAAATCATTAAGACAAAGGCAGTGAATAGTGCAATGGTGAAAGGAACAGTGGCAAAGGTAGTAAGCCAAATATTCAGGGAGAAACGGATGAAGAACAAACTGAGACAAATGATAGTGGGGAAGAAGAAGCAAATGATGAGGCAAAAGGTGACAATCATGAGGAAGAAAAATACAGTCAAAATGAAGGAGAAACTAATGAAGATGCCTTTAACAATGACCCCAAAGAAAATGAAAGCAATGATACAGAGGCTGAAGATGATGGAAAAATAGAGGCAAATTCTGAAGGCAAAGACAGTAAGGATATAAATGATGACGAAAATAATGAAAATACAAAGACAGAGGCAGAGTTTGAAAGTGAAGAAAGTGGGCAAAATAATGTGGAAGAAGAAACCAATGATAAGGAGGATAATGATGAAAATCAAGAGATAAGTGAAGAGGAGGATGAAGAAGACACCATGAAGACTGATAGCCTTGAAAATAATAACAGCAGTGACACTATGAACCCAAAAAGAAGTCAAGACATGGATGACAGTGTTAAAAGTCAGGACAGTGATGCTAGCATGGGTGAAAATGAAAATGCCTCCCAAAAAGACAGTTAAGAACAAGATGAAGAGGACACAAATGCAGATATCATTGATAAGAAGAAAGGTAGTCTTAAGGTCACCAATGATGAAATGAAACATGTTAAACCTTTTCCTCTCACTTATCAAAGAGGATCAAGGCAAGTGTTTGCTACCTCCAAGAGGCAAGGGACCTTGCCATCTACATCAGCTCAGCCACTGGACAAAGGGAAACAAGGGGTAAATTGAAAATGGCTCAAGACAAGCTCCAAGCACTAAAAGAAGAAAAATACCAAGCTAGGCTTGGAATATTGGCACAAGCTTCTCTACATGTCTCCTAAAACCCATGAGGCACTCATCCACCAAATTTGGGAAAATTTTGCCAAGTTTTTTTTTGCAAATTTTGAGGATAGGAGCGCAGCACACCTGGTGCTACGCTCTTTCTCAGAGCATCTTCAGGAGGAAAGGCTTGCATTTTTGGGTTCCTAATCACTCATATAACGTGCTCAAGTATACATCAATCAAAAACCAAAAAAAAAAAAAAAAAAAAAAAAAAAATCATTTTCTCAAGTCAAAACAAAGAAAAACCAAAAATCAAAAATCATTCCCCAGTGGAGTCGCCAATTTATTGGCCGGATAAATCGATCTTGCGGATAAGATCGATCTCCCTAGTATCAGAAGGTAGTGTAGCAACAAACATACAATTAAATCTATCTTTATCTATATATATCATGATTTATAAGTAAATGCTACGAAGGTGTTACGATCCTACCTTGATCCAATGCTTGTTTGTAGTAGTTTGTCCTTCAGTCGTCTGAAAGAGTTATCTTCGAAGATCTGCAATCACAAACAAACAAACATCAAATAGAACCTACATAGCATATATTCATAAATCATATCTATTATGGTGATCAAGGAATCCATAAAATAAACAATCAAATGACAACATATTGAGAAAAACAAAAGTATTTGTATTAACTTTGAAATAATAGAAGAACCTTACAACCAGGGAAAATTTTAGGGGCGAATTTTAGCCCAAAGGCGAATTTTAAGGGATTTTAAATTTTATTAGGGCGAATTTTTTATATAAAACCCATTTTTTATAGTTTAATAAAGTTAGCCCAAAAAAGATTTTAAAAATAATTAATTATTTAATATTAGCCCACCAAAAAAAGGGCGCAAAAAACTGGAAACATCAAATTCGCCCCCGATTTTCCAGATTTCCATGGCATTCGCCCCATTTTTTCAACCGATTTTACAGATTTCCATGGCATTCGCCCCATTTTTTCAGTGGTTCGGAGAGGTGGCTGGGCTTTGTGCACACCAATCTTCTAAGTTTTTGCTGGCTGAGCGAGGCCGAGTCGGAAAAAAAACAGTCATAGGAATCCCATCATGGTCCGTTAGGGCCTGGCCGACTCTCTCTGGTCTGTCCCTCTCTGGTCCGGACTCCGTTAGGGCCTCCCATAGTTCGTATATAGCAGATAATCGAGATACACTTCGAAGAGATGGTGTTGTGGGAGATAACACTCGCCACAGCCTACGTGCTTGACCTCAAGCACATGTACAAGCTCGCTTTCAGACTCCAACGCCGACTAATAACATAGAGGCACAGCGCTTTTCGCCAGTTTTTTCAACGGTATGCACCTTCCTTCCCTTTCTCGATTTCAAGATCTCTGTTTCAAGATGACGTTGGTAAGTATTTCTGAAATTTTCAGCAAAAGATATTTCAAAATTTTGATGTGTTGGTAAGTATTTCTGAAACTTAAGAATCTGATAAGGCAGTGTCGATGAAGATGACAGAACTTATCTGAAAGAAAATCTTGGATGGTCGCATTTCTAATAGTATTCCTTGGTGTATTAAATTTTTGAGTTCCAAGTTAGGTCCAATAACATTATATATGACTGCTCATGAAAGACATGATGCTTGAATGGAAATTGACAGCATGGTAGTAATAGTCGTATTGCTAATAGTACGCCTTGGTGTATTAAATTTCTGAGTTCATATTTAAGTACAAAAATATTATATATGTTGCTCACAAGAGACGTGATCCTTAAATGCAAAGAGAGTATGACAGAATGGTTGCATCGCTAATACTGGATCTTCATATATTAGATTGATGGGTTCAAAACTAGATGATAAAATATGCTGGGTTCAAACAGTAACATTTACATTGTTGATAGTATGCTTTGATGCATTAGATGAGACCTCTGTGGGCACACTCTCTTGCAATGATGCTAGAAACCAAAGATTTCAACCAAATTATCCTCACCACTGTCAAGGCCAAATAGATAAGGTTAGGATCTACAAATAAAAGGTGCTCTGCCATGTATATATAACAGGTTGAGTAAATAGAGCCTCCAGGTAATGAGAACGTTGTTACGCATATATGAGAAGAATTAGGTGATCTTTCTGTGATCTAGTCCAATGGGTTTTGGCTTAGGAAGAGAGGGATCACCACACTGATAAAATTGCTAAGGGATACAATGAAGATCAAAGATAACCCATAACACATGCCATACATCATGGAAGTAGGTATGCTACTGGATCTAAAGAAAATAAACAAGTTTAATATGCAATTGAGAGTAAGAACCTAAACCTAAATTCCACTGTTATCTACCGTACCAAAGTTTTATTTTTCCATAAAAATGAAAACAAAAACCAGTCAATATTTGAGAGACTACTAAAATATGTTTGCTAGAAGGGCACTTACAGTAGGTATGGCCAATGCTAAACCTGCATTGGTACCTCTCCATAGGCGAGAGAAGCCTTCCTACAAATGTCAATGCAACACAATTAGAATTCTCTGTAGAATCATATGCCTTCTGAAGTGGCACGGCAGACAGAACATCAGTCTGTGATAACAAAAGCAACATTTCAAAATTGGTAACGAACAAAAAAAACACACATGTCGAATGATCTTGTAAAAAACATCTAGAGTTCCTTTATACTGAAAACAACCAGGAGGACAAAGTGTAGTCATCCCAAATGCACCTCCCCGAGGACAGACGGGAGGACACTTCACTTCAGTCAACACCTGCAGAAACAATTTGGTAAAGGAATGAATCTTGAAAAATTATATATTCTATCATAGTGCAACATAAAGTAAGGGTAAGAAATAAAACAAAAGACCAGTGAAATATTTACAACATATGCACATTGTAAATTCCAAGCTAAGTTCACAGGTTAAAACATGAACAAAGAAAATAATAATGAGTTTCATAGAATAAGAAGACTAATAAAGCTTTGATCAATCCACCAAACTACATGGGTCAAGAGATTTAAGATTTAAACTTGGGTTAATGAAAATAAATTTCCCTAACATTAGATGGTGAAGCCATCAGCACTTATTGTTTTCACTTTTTTTCACTGTTGCAGCTGAAGCAAGGCTCCATGACCTTTTTCAGATAGAATTGCAGCTTAGAGCTGGTCATCTTGGTGATGTAGTTCAGAGCAGGCAGTGCAAGGGCTTTCGAGAGAGAACAAATGAACAAAAGACTGTGAAAAGACATTTACAATTCTTCTACCATGATCACTAAACAGTGGAGCCATTTGGAAATGCAACCATCACAATGTAATAACATTTTAAACAATGAATGCTTGAAATAAAATTTAGCATTAACACTTAACATAAAATTCATCTTACACTTGCCATTTTTTTCATTTTTCAGAGTGGAAAAAACAATATTTAGCTTTAACACTAAATGCAAAAGACATCTTAGACCTGCCAATTGTTCCATTTTTCACTATGGCAGCTGCTGTAATTCTCTAATCCCACATGAAAATCATGTTGAAGCTCAAAACTGGTCATGTTGGACTCATGACACAGGTTAGACTCCAGAGCAGGTTATGGAGCTCAAGTCATAGAGAATGTATCCACTGTAGTAGGATGTTTGTTTTTCAGTTGAGGTAACTTGGCAGTAGAATCATGGAAGCCTATTCCATGATACTTTTATGTTTCCCTCTCTTACTAACGAATGTGGGTATGATACTATGAAGATAGACTTTATTGTACATGCTATCCTTGGTGTATTAAATTTATGAGTTCCAAGTTAGGTCCAATAACATTATATATGACTGCTCATGAAAGACATTATGCTTGAATGGAAATTGACAGAATGGTAGTAATGGTCGTATTGCTGATAGTACGCCTTGGTGTATTAAGCTTCTGAGTTCATATTTAAGTACAAAAATATTATATATGTTGCTCACAAGAGACGTGATCCTTAAATGCAAAGAGAGTATGACAGAATGGTTGCATCGCTAATACTGGATCTTCATATATTATATTGATGGGTTCAAAACTAGATGATAAAATCTACTGGGTTCAAACAGTAACATTTACACTATTGATATTATGCTTTGATGCATTAGATGAGACCTCTGTGGGCACACTCTCTTGCAATGATGCTAGAAACCAAATATTTCAACCAAATTATCCTCACCATTGTCAAGGCCAAACAGATAAGGTTAGGATCTACAAATAAAAGGTGCTCTGCCATGTATATATAACAGGTTGAGTAAATAGAGCCTCCAGGTAATGAGAACACTGTTACGCATATATGAGAAGAATTAGGCGATCTTTCTGTGATCCAGTCCAATGGGTTTTGGCTTAGGAAGAGAGGGATCACCACACTGATAAAATTTCTAAGGGATACAATGAAGATCAAAGAGAACCCATAACACATGCCATACATCATGGAAGTAGGTATGTTACTGGATCTAAAGAAAATAAACAAATTTAATATGCAATTGAGAGTAAGAACCTAAACCTAAATTCCACTGTTATCTACAGTACCAAAGTTTTATTTTTCCATAAAAATGAAAACAAAAACCAGTCAATATTTGAGAGACTACTAAAATATGTTTGCTGGAAGGGCACTTACAGTAGGTATGGCCAATGCTAAACCTGCATTGGTACCTCTCCATAGGCGAGAGAAGCCTTCCTACAAATGTCAATGCAACACAATTAGAATTCTCTGTAGAAGCATATGCCTTCTGAAGTGGCACGGCAGACAAAAAATCAGTCTGTGATAACAAAAGCAACATTTCAAAATTGGTAACGAACAAAAAAAACACACCTGTCGAATGATCTTGTAAAAAACATCTAGAGTTCCTTTATATTGAAAACAACCAGGAGGACAAAGTGGAGTCATCCCAAATGCACCTCCCCGAGGACAGACAGGAGGACACTTCACTTCAGCGAACACCTGCAGAAACAATTTGGTAAAGGAATTAATCTTGAAAAATTATATATTCTATCATAGTGCAACATAAAGTAAGGGTAAGAAATAAAACAAAAGACCAGTGAAATAATTACAACATATGCGCATTGTAAATTCCAAGCTAAGTTCACAGGTTAAAACATGAACAAAGAAATTAATAATGAGTTTCATAGAATAAGAAGACTAATAAAGCTTTGATCAATTCACCAAACTACATGGGTCAAGAGATTTAAGATTTAAACTTGTGTTAATGAAAATAAATTTCCCTAACATTAGATGGTGAAGCCATCAGCACTTATTGTTTTCACTTTTTTTCACTGTTGCAGCTGAAGCAAGGCTCCATGACCTTTTGCAGATAGAATTGCAGCTTAGAGCTGGTCATCTTGGTGATGTAGTTCAGAGCAGGCAGTGCAAGGGCTTTCGAGAGAGAACAAATGAACAAAAGACTGTGAAAAGACATTTGAAATTTTTCTACCATGATCACTAAACAGTGGAGCCATTTGGAAATGCAACCATCACAATGTAATAACATTTTAAACAATGAATTCTTGAAATAAAATTTAGCATTAACACTTAACATAAAATTCATCTCACACTTGCCATTTTTTTCATTTTTCAGAGTGGAAAAAACAATATTTAGCTTTAACACTAAATGCGAAAGACATCTCAGACCTACCAATTATTCCATTTGTCACTGTGGTAGCTGCTGTAATTCTCTAATCCCACATGCAAATCATGTTGAAGCTCAAAACTGGTCATGTTGGACTCATGACACAGGTTAGACTCCAGAGCAGGTTATGGAGCTCAAGTCATAGAGAATGTATCCACTGTAGTAGGATGTTTGTTTTTCAGTTGAGGTAACTTGGTAGTAGAATCATGGAAGCCTATTCCATGATACTTTTCTGTTTTCCTCTCTTACTAATGAATGTGGGTATGATACTATGAAGATAGAATTTACTGTACATGCTTGCGTAGTATTATGACAATTCTTTTCAACTTTTTGACAATCATTAATTTCTTCAGGAATATTTTCTTATCACAAGAAAACTCCAAATTGTGCATGGTGACTTAGATGCTAACATCTAACGAAACATGAAAAATATAGGTAAATGAGATCAGGTGAAAAAGAAGAAAACTGACAATTGCAGATGATACGATAGTTCTCTCAGTGATGTTAATACAAAACTCTAAGTCCTAGAACTTTACAATGCTTTTAGATGTACGAATATATTGAAAGAACCTAAACCTTTATATGGTGGTTCAGAAGGTCTTATGCAACCTAAACTACCTAGGTTTAGCCTATGTGTCATTAAGGCCTCCCTTGCAGTAGACCTGTAGATGCACCAAGGGTGCTGGTGATAAGAAAGTTTTGTGGATATTCATTGACAAATCTTGTGCAAGCTGGACAACTCACAAGCATCCATGCTGGTCTAGCTACTAGTCAGCTGTGCATACACATGTTATATATGTGGATATCCGATATGCAGTTAGGACGGGAGCCATTTCACCTGAAAAGAAAACAGCTTAAGTTTCAGGTCTCTGTTCCTGCCCAGGATAACACACATAGAACAGATTTAGAATAAATTTGGATGCTTATCCTTGGCCATAATATGGGCCTTATCCATTCCTCAATGCTATGGTAAAAACCAGGCATGAAAGCCTCTAGTCAAGCCCTTGTGCCCTCCAGATTTTTCAAAAAGGAATACTGTGGTACTCTGCCCTCAAAATCCATCAACCTGTCTTCGAGCAGGACAATTCTTGAAATTGGTTCTATACAATATTAAGGTTAGGATAGCTACCCCAATGAACAGAAATTGAACAAGTGCAGGAGAAAAGAAGAAGAGAAATAAAATACCCTGCACCATGGGGGAACGTCCCATTCACCAAAAACAGTAACAAAAACCCCTTCATTGCTCTCTCAGTGATCTGGATACTCAACATCTTAGTTAACAGTGCATAGTATCTGAGAGAAAAATTTAAAGTAACCCTGAACCATCTAAACCTGGGTTAAATCTCATGGTTACAAAGCTGAAAGCTGAATATATTAAGTTTTAACTTCACAACCTCAACCTCCATATGCATATCAGAGAAGAGTTTAGCTGGGTTTGAAAGTGTTCGAATTCAATGAACCCAATTCACCATCTAGATTCAAACTAGTATTACATAGACACAAAAAAGAGTTGATTGCACTGAGAGAAGCAAGATGCTCCTACAGCCTAGGATGGGAGAGAGTTTCAATTCTTTAACAGTGCATACAATTCAACTGAGATGATAAAAATTTGTACAAACCCAGACCCATCTAAACATGGGTTTGTTATGGAGCTTGCAATGCTGAAGGTTGCATATATCAAGTTCCAACTTTACAACATCAAGGTGATATCAGAGCAAGGTTTACATGGTTTTATAACAATATCTACATTCAGTGCACACAATCCATCATTTATATGCAATGCATTGTTACTTGCACAAACAAAGAATTGATTGCACCAAGAGAAACAAGGTACTCTACAGCTTTGGGAGTGTAGATCTTCAAAACTGTTTCCATGAGTATAAAACTGAAAAATAAGCTAATTAAAATTGTAAAAAGTTAAACATCATATGTATTTCACGTATTTAAAAGAAAACAATAAAAATTACATATTAAAAATAGCAATAAACGAATTGCATATTTAAATAACAAGGTTTTTATATTGACAAATCAATGAAAATCTTAACTCTGCATTAAGGGAGTATAAATACTCATTTGACATGGAGAGAGAATACCAACTTTAATATGAAGAAAGAGATTCATACATGAAAAAACCTAAAGGGGACATGAAAGATTTATGCACTCTACCAATTGTTCATGAGCTAACCCATTGCATAGTTAACAAATAGTAAATGAACTAGTAACATAGATGAGAGGGAATTGGTAGTTTTTCATTTTAGGGTTTAATAGATACACGATTAACATGGATCTATGCTAGTGGATCCCCCACCCTAAAACTGATATTTTAAATAAGGGAAAGATAAAATGCAAGGAGATTATGTATCTAATTTAATAGGTAAAGATTTAAGATGGGGATCCTCCACCCAAAATCTTATATCTTATATTCCTATATCTAATGTAATAGGTAAAGGTTTAAGATAGGATTTATGTCAGTGGATCACCCCAAGCAGAAAACAGTCACAAACCCTACAAAACCATATGGAGAATCAACCAATAAGAAAGCTAATTGAAAAATTACAATCATAACCCATAATTACAAACATGGAGTTTTTTATTTCAGGGTTTAATAGATACCATGAGTTGGGAATGTGTATCCAGTAAAATTACAAACATGGTATTTTGCAATTCAAGGTTTAATAGATAGAAGAGTAAGATGGATCCAAGCTAGTGGATCATCCCCCCAAATGGGCCATGCTAGTAAATCACCCTCCCTAAAACTGATATCTTAAATACAGGAGAGATAAAATACAGAGAGATTTCCATCTCTAACTTAATAGGATGGATTTATGTTGGCGGATCTCCCTAAGGAAAAAAACCCAAACCCTACAAAAACATATGGAGATTCAATCAATAAGAAAGGTAATTGAAAATTTACAATCATAACCAGTAATTGAAGGCAATACAGAGAGGGCAAAGCTGGACTTAAACCCAAACTCTACAAAACATATGGAGATTCAATCAATAATCAAAGTTATCAAAGTTATTGTCAAAGATTTTAGCAAGAATTTTGAATCCTCCTTCAAGAGTTACAGTGTCTTCCTCAATACTGCCAACATCATCCATATCTTCCTCACAACCTTCAACTTTGCAATCATAGTCTGCTAAATCTGAACCTTCCTGTTGTTTATTCCTATCATTCTTTTTCTGCAAGATGTCTTCTACCAAAATAGTAAAACCATTAACTATTAGGAAAAGATAGATTTCTAAAGGACAACAAAGTCTCAAAATATTTTCAACTTTAGTAAGATAAAGTGGTAATCCTGAGAATATTGATATTTATAATTTTGTTCTAGGTTTCACTCACAGTTTACATTGCAATATTCCCTATAACTACATAGAACTGTCATATCCCAGAGTCACCAATCACAATAAGGGAGGAAACAAAGAACTTGCAAAGCATGGTGATTAACCACTTCAAGCACATCTTCCAGACAAATATAGGACATTAACCCAGATGACAGGACTGTTATCTCTTGTTTTGTAGTGTTATCCCAGTACAGGAGATAATATAGGCAGAAGACTTTTCTCTGTTGGATTGTTTATCATCTTTTATTTGATATCAGTGCTCTAAGCACCTTTAGAAGGTAACTTTCTTCTTGAATACAAATCTACAGTTTTTTCCTTGGAAAAAAGAATACCAAGACATCCACACACACAACACACACCATGTGCAATTAAATACATTTATTTTTATATTGATACTTATCGTAAAGATACTTGTGTAATCTATTTATAATATGTATTTATAAATATATACAGCTGAAAATATCTACAAAACATATATAGATATATATATATATATATATATATATATATATATATATATATTAAAACTTAATTAAAATATATCAATGTAAACAATCAAGATAGCATTTTTTTGGTTAAGTTATTGTTATTGGTTTGTTTCCTTCTTTTCTTCCACTGGATACTATGTGAGATTCGATTGAGGATTTATCCAGAATATAGCCCATATGTATCCAACCAATTTCCAAGATGAATGCATATTCCAGCTGGATTCAGACTATATCCAAGTTGTATCAGTATCAGGATCTGGACAAAACCAAGGGCCTGGTACCCAGATCCAGTAATGTAGATTTGAATATGTGAACATGACAGAAGGCATGGATCTATATGATTTCCACATGAGCACACCTACAACATTATAAAATGTGATTATGAACTCAGTTTGATATAAGTATCAAGTTTCAAAATACCATAGTATCATCTAGATGATTTCCTACATGCTTTGAAATAAACAAAAGATTTATGATCTGCTTGCCATAGCTTTCATGGTGATTAGAATCATTCCATGGCTCATCATCACTTGATGCAGCTTTCCTCCAGTATTGATCAGGTACAGGTCGTCTTCTTTGCTTTCTTAAATGGTTTGTTTGATCCTTTGGAAGTTTCTCAACCTCATTGGATTATGAATATTGATAGGCCTTCTAAGCCTTCGAAATTCATGCATGGGAGGATTCAATTTAGGTAAATATGCTGCATCAAGAAACTTTGTTGAATGTCGAGCTATTGAGAGTGCAGACAATGATCTGTAAGCTTTTGAGACAGAATTTAAATAAAACTTGTCCCCATCATCCTCTGTTGGGCAAGACCTTTGCACACGGCGTTCAAAACCTTTGACTTGGTGAAAAGGTGTCAACACTCCTTTACGGATAAGCTTATCACGTTCCTACCAAAGCAAATAATCGCCAGGTGTCTCATTCAAAGTTTCAAAATTATGTTATCTATAGTACAAAACTATCTTCAATATGCATGATATAACACAGAAAACATAGAACTTTGCTTACTGCCCCTGAATTTTACTCTTTTAAAATAAAGTTCAAAAGTATTTGTATTGCATTTAAGACATCTGATACTAATACAAGACTAAAGGGAAATGAAAATTACAGTTTCAATGAGCCCTGACATTGCCGCATCAAACTCATCATCCTCCTGCAATGAAAAATTATTCCTTTTCCCTCTTGTTGGCTTATCCAACAGACGTCCAGTTCTATTGATCACTGTTTCTTCTTTATTCTTCACTGAATTCAGAAGCACCTTTTGTTCCTCAAGTTCCCATGTCTTTCCATCTCTCTCAAAAGCTTTCAGTTGTTCCTTAAGATGTCCTCTTTTATGCTTAAGGCTTCTAAACCTTTCAGTATCCAATGCTCGTTGAAGCACTCCTCCATCCACTACAAAAGGCTTGTGTTCACTTAAGTCTTGATCATTTTCATACTTTTCACCTTCTAAACTCTCTGAATCTTTGCCTGCAATGCTTTGAACTATTTCAAGGCCAGCTGAAACTGCAGCTATTTCAGCCTTCACTACCCTTAATTGAGCATGAATTTGGACCTTTGTAAGCAAACTTTCTTGATCACCTTCTTCTCTTTCAAAAGTTTTTTCACCATCGCTTTCATGTGCAAGTTGACTGATGTTTTCATGAGCTCTGTTCTCATCCTATCATACCAATAAGTACAATGAAAAGTGGGAAGAAATACAGGAAAATGAGCTACATTTAACAAAAAAATAAAATGCATGTGTTACACTCTAGAAGACTAAGTACATATCAATTACAAGATATAAGATCATCCTGTAAGCTTATTAAGCTAATTTCACAAGAAGGGATACCTTGGCAAGTAGTTGGTGCTCAATGTCATCTGGGTCAGCGGATACAACACTTAAGCTAGCCAGCAAAAGTCTGTCCTCCTCTTTCATGCCATTTTATGTGGTACTCGATTTCACTATAAAATGACTAAATTGGAAAAACATTAAAAGGCATTCATTTTTCATGAAAAGCATATAGGGAATAAACACTTAATTCTATCCTAAAATTATTAAACAATAATAGAACTAACTACATTTTAGATCTCTAGTTGCACCGACAGAAAGTGAGGTGCATTAAAACTTGGGTGGCAGAGACATCATTGTAATAGACATGGACACTGATAAAATAACATGGAAAGTATTTCATATTCGATTTTTAATGTTACAAATATATATAAACTAGCATAGATCCACTTGATCCTATATTTTTTTAAGCCTGAGAAGTTATTTGATATTTATCCCTTTTGTTGCTTAATAGATCTAGAGTTACAGAGAATCTATACTAGTATTTGCATCATTTCTTCCCTAGCAAAGATCTATAGGCAATGGGACCATTGGTCTATGAGAGTTTATGTTTTTTGTAACAATATTTTTATGTGTATAACTTCAAACCCCAAACACTTCCATCTAACACTTCATCTAACATCTAAGGCTACATATTCACATCTCCTCCAACACGAAGATGCTATTTCCTTAACTCTTTCACTTGATATTTTTGTTTCTTGTATCATGATGATTGTTTTATTTTCCTTTTTAATTCGATCTTTGAGATATCTCTTCTTATCTAGTTCCTTGACATTTTGTAAATGGCATGTATACTCTGGCAATGATGGAAGTTATACAATTGTCGTTCATATTCTTCATTTCTAGAAAAGTAAAAAGCATTTGTTTGATGCACTTAGTTTCTTTTCTGCATTCATAACATTAAAGGAAATGAAAAGAAAAACTTGCATTTGCATGTAGGATTGTGTTTTTTTTGCAAAAAAGGAACATTAGGAAATCTGCATTTAGTTTTGTGCTCAATGTTTTCTTTTGTTCATTGATTTGCTTGCTCACAAAATTATTTTCTCTCTTCCCTTTGTAGCTAGGTCTTTCATTGAAAAACTAAAAGTGAAAAGTTTTCTTATCATTCTTAGTTTGCATTTAGGAATTTCTACATACATCATCGCGGTACCATTGAAAGGAAAATTGTTAAGCAAGATCAACATAAAATTAATCTCAATTTATCTAAAAGCGCATTGGAACCATAACGATAACATTTAGAAGGTCTAGGCTAGAGATGTGTTCCGGCGTCGTAAAACATAGCAGCTGTCGTTAACTTGTCTGCGATACATTCCGAGTGTGATATCTCACCCCACGTACGTAAGTATATCGTAGCACGTCCCTTGGGGCGGCGTTACAGTACGATAAGTATATAGGTGGTGCTCTCACTGTGAGGTTTCGCATTAGACAGCGCTATTACGGACTTGGGCCTCCACGTACCTTCGGGTATATTTGGGAGGACAACTTTTAGGTGCTATCCATCCATAGTGAACTGAGTCGGCCACCTTTAAATTGTGATACACCGAACACAACATTCGGGGAGATTGCCTGCCCGTACTTCTTGGCTTGCCAGGAGGTATTCTGCAGTTCACAGTTTACTGGTAAACCCTTTTGCCTAGCATTACCCTCTTTTTGTTTATTTATTTTTGGTTAAAATTAATCAAAAATCATGGAAGAACATAATCCTACCCCCCGTCGTTCGCGTAGATTAGCTTTAAAACCACCTTTACCACTAGAAGTTACTTCTAGTAGGCGAAGGCGATCAGAATCTGCCCAACAGTGATGTTGATGTTGTGGATGATATTACTTGATGCTTCATGATGGGTGTTCTTTCTCACTTTCACATAATCTTGTTATAACCTCTGCTTGATGCTTTTGTTGCTATGGTCATGTCAGGCATTAATTAATTGTCTTCAATGTTAAATGTGTGAAGAGTGCAAATGTTCCCTTGATGCGGTTTAAATTCAGGCACAATAGACTGCTGTTATGCACCATGTTTCCCTGGCTCCTACATATTGGAATATGCCCAAAATGATTTTGGAGAGTGATATCCATTCATGGAAGGATATTTGCACTCGTCTTTCGTGGAAGCTTATTTGCACTCGTCTTTCATTCTCTCATGAACCAAGTGAAATTTCTTGGGGAATTTCTAATCAACAAGTTTTAGGAGTTTGTGTCAGATTTGGGTAGACTCGTAGAATGATTAGCTTGTGGCTGCTATAAACTCTTTTTGTCAACTCATGGATGCATGGGTTAAATTTGCACTTGATTTGCAGTTTCCAATGATTTGACACTAAGAATCATTGATTGACTATGGTGATTCGCTGACTTCTTTTCTTCTTTTTTTCCCATTTCCCTTAGATGGTCATTCATGGGAGGGGAAGTTCCAATGAATGTATGATTTTTGGTGTGCATTTATCTATTGGTTAACTCTTTGGTAACATCCCATGACTGTTATTTCAATGGAACTTGGTTAAATAACAAACACTAAGTGCTAATTAGGAGTTTTAAATGTTTGATACAATAACTAATTTTGGTTTATAGGATCCCACATGTGCTTTTTTGGGCCCGAAACTTTACATGGCACCCGTGTGTTTACAAATCATGGAAAAAATTTGAGTCTTTTTAGGTTATTTCATGGCCATACTGGACGTGTTTCACTATGGAAAGGAAACTATGGTCAACAGGAGGACAATGTCTTAAGGGATTTATTTCCATTGATAAGTAAAAGAATCACTAGTAACTGACTAGTTTCCTTCCTCACTTATATCATGGAAAATGATAGAGGATATGTTTCAACTTCTTATAACCAATTCTTTACAACTTAAGGGAGAGGTGTTTTGGAAAGGATGATTAAAGTTATTGTAATATTTTGTTGTTTTGTTTAAAGCTTTCAAGTGCTCATTAGGTGATTTGGAGATATGATTTAATTTAGTGGAAATTTTTTTATATTTTATATTTGAATGATGTTCTTTGTTTTATAGATGATGACTCATGATGTTATTGTTTTGTGTATAATGATTTATTTTTTATTTTGGGCTTGGGCCTTGGCACAACATTTTAATAAAAAATTGCATAATGGTTTTTGTGAACATTACACTTATTTTACTTTGAAAGCTACTTACAAATCTAGTAATTCTAAACTCTTGGAAACTATTGATGCAGGTTTCTAGATCGATTTGAAATTTTACTTCTGGAATATTCAGTGAGATGTCAAAATCTAATCCTGGGAAGAAACTATCAAGGCAAATTGATGTATTATCATACTTTAAAAAGTCTCAATCTAAGAATACACATTCTCTTCATGCTTCAATATCATTTGAACAATCTGTTACTGAGAGAGATGTTAAATCTTGTGAAAATGCATCTGATATCCATATGATGGATGAAATAATAGGTTCCTCAAGTGATCAGGGTGAGATAAATGCAGTTTCAACATAAATTAATGATGAAAATGTTAAAGATATTTCCTTGGAAGGTAACACAAACCATTCACGGAAAAGGAAAAAAGGCCAGTGGACCATAGGGAGAAAATTCCAAGATGATTGGCTCTCAAGTTTTCCATTTATTGAAGAAATACCTTCTACAAATGAGGATTTACGAGAAGTTAAATGTCTTGCGTGTAGTTGGAAAAGTTGCAAGGTAGTGAAATTTCAGATGAAGCTAGATACAGTACAAAAGCATGCAGGAAAGGTTTATGAAAATAAAATTGTAAATGGTAAAGAAAAATCTATTGTCAGATGGAAATCTTTGGAGGAATGTCGACATAGCCAATGTGTGGAAGAATACAAAAAATATTTAATAAATAAGAAGAAACTTGAGGCAAGTGGAGGAACCATCATATCTCAATTTGAAAAGACGATGGAAAGAAGTTTGTTATCCAAGACGATACAATTGAGCACTGTATTTCACATCTTATTTAAAGGTCGTCCTATGACAGATTATCCAGATCAGATGAAATTTCTATATTTTCTTCACATGCCAAACTTTCCATCTTCTCATTGGTCCGTAAATAGTGGTTGGGAATGGGCAAGATATCTAGCTCAAGTAGAAATTGATGATTTGAAATAGGAGATTGCAAATGCTAGGTTTTTGGCATTGTCTTTGGATGAAGTTACAGCTATTGATAATACTTCATGGATCTGCATGAGCATTTATATGGTTAATGACCATATTAGGCATTCCTATCTACTTGGGATTAAAAAGATGAGAGAGACTTCTACAGCTGAAAATATTTATGAACTTGTTCTTAATACTTTGAAGAAAAGTGGTATGGATCATTTAATGATTGCAAAAAAGTTGGTATGTGTTGGAGCAGATGGAGCATCGGTAATGCAAGGAAAAAGGAATGGTCTTTGTGTTAGACTACAACTATCAGCTTCGCCATATATGATTAATATTCATTGTATGGCTCATAGGATGAATCTTGCATTTAAAATAGTAAGCAAGTTTCCATTAGTTTCAAAAGTTGAAGATCTTGTACGTGAGATTCATGCATACTTTTCTCGTAGTCCCAAACGATATTTAGAGTTTCAAAAATTTGCAGATGGTGTTACGGATGGAAAAAAACTACTGAAAGATGTTGATACAAGATGGATCTCATTAAATGGACCAGCTCAAAGACTATTTAGTGAGTTCAAATCTTTGGTAGGGTTGATGTATGAAAATCGCTACAATGTAGACAAAGCTCAAGATCTTCTTTTTCAACTAACTGATATAGAAACATTATTGACATTGGTTGGAATTCTTCCTATGCTACATGAAATGAATGTCCTTGTGAAAATGTCTCAGAATCGCACAATGTATATTGCCGAATACACAAATGTGAGAAAGTCATCATGCCTTGCATTGGATAATTTGTATATGATTCCGGACTCTTTTACTGGTCCAAAGTTTACAAGTTGGACTAAGATCATCAATATAGAAAATACTGAAAAAATTTTGACGTTTGATGAAAAAGGGATACTATGTATCAAAGTGCATGGGTATATGGTCCCCTTTCATTATATTATTAAGACGAGACGAATCACCAAAGATTGCCCCATGTCAAGAGACCAATTTGATAATATTGTGATCTCAGTGAGACAAAATTTGATAGAAATTGCAAGATCACTATCATCAGAGATAAGAGAACGATTTCCTCGAGATGAATTGTTGGAGGCCATGTGTGTGGTATACCCTCAATATTGTAACAATTGTCAATGTCCAAGAAATTTAAAAGCCGATTTTCAAAAGAGATTAAAATGTTTAGTAGACCACTTTTGAAAGAAAGTCTCGATACATGGAGAACAGATTGAAGGTATTTTAGATTCATCAAAATTGTATCAACAAGGTGGACGCTTTGCTGAAACAATGTGGAAGAAATATCCTTTTTTGGAGAATCCTAATAAAAACGGTGCTATAACAAGATTATGGAATACTTTAAGTGCTAGCCAATACCTGCAAGAAAACATATCAAAATATTTTAAATTAGCAGATTTGTGTCAAACCATGATTTTGGGATCAGTGGAGGATGAGAGAATGTTTAGTGCACTATCATTTTTGAAGTCAAAGTTGAGGAAAAAGCTTGATAAACATGTGGATACATGTTTAAGATTATATGTAACAAAGTATGACGTTGACAATTTTCCATATGAAAGAGCACTAGCGCTTTGGCGATCAAATTGTGATAGAAGGGGAGAAAACAATATAACAAATTTATCTAATGAACTTGATACAGAACATAATGTTTTGGAGGCTCATAATGACAGTACATCTGGAGAAGATCATGTTCACAATGTAGAAAATGATGACCAAGATGAGAACTGGGAAATTGAAATACCTAGGACTCTTATTTTGGTATACATGTTCCGTTGATTATGCAAGATTACTACATGTCAAATTCAGGTAAAAATGGGTTCTATATTTTGTATTTTTCATTGTAACATTGTAGCTACATTTCTTTCATGTGTGTTATTTTAAGATTGATGTTTCATATTTAATCCTTACATTGTTTGTTTCTTATTTGTGACAGGAAATGAAGCTGGATTTGATGATTTTGGGACCTATTTCTTTTCACATAGATAGTGTTTGACTAGTATTAAATGATAAATAACTAATTTAACAAGACTAATGCAAAGCTTCAATGGGCTCATTCAAGTACATGAAACTACCTTGATGTCTAGCTTTGACATCTTGGAAAATTTTAATGGTATATATGTTGCTTGTGTTTGGGGAATTTTGCTGAGTTTCGAGTTTCATATTTTCTTGGAAAATAATTATTGATATTTGGAAAATGTGTGATTTTATATTGGTATTGGAAACAAAGCTAGTTTTGATCTTTGATTGGAAATGAAGTCGGATTTGATGAAGTTGGGACCTATTTCTTTTCACATAGATAGTGTCCTAGTATTAAATGATAAAGAACTAATTTAAGAAGTCTAACGCTAAGCAACAATGGGCTTATTCAAGTACACATGAAATTGTGTTAATGTCTGGCCTTGATATCTTTGAAAATTTTAGTGGTTTGTTTGTTACTTGTTTAGAGAATTTTGTTGAGTTTGAAATTAGTCTCTTGAATGCTTATGGTTCTCATATCATGCATAGATCGATAGATCGTTAGATCTAGTTCTATTATTATAATCATTATTGTTTTTAATATATTTGTTGGTTTGGGGAAAGATATTTTATTTCCTTTCACTTTGTGGCATGATTTCGACATCTTCACCTTTTAGAATATAGTAAAATATTTTTCTTATTATAGATTTTTTTTGGGGCCCTAATTATTGAGAGTTGGGTGCAAATGCACAATGTTGTGTCGCATTAGTGTGATAAATATGGGATATTGCAAAGCATAGTTTTGAAGATTAGTCTAAGTTGACTCGTACCTAGTCAACTCAGTCAAGTTGATTGTTGGTTGAATGGTTAATTGTTGGTTCAATGGATAGAAGATCTTGCAGGCACAAATACCAAAGGGAAAAATGGAGTCCATCATGGGGTACTCTTTGTAATTCTCCACCACTGCTACTTTCCATGCTTCCTCAAACTCCTCTCCAACCTCAATATCAGTGCTAGTAGTAGCATGAGCAACAACACTACGCTTAGCAGAATTAGAAGAATGCATTTTCCAAACTACACGAGAACTACTTCCCGCACGAGTCACCATGTGCCATGCTTGGTCTTGGTGGTTCTCTTCCTTCTACTCCTGGTTCAACTACCATATCTTCATTGGAACCAACACCTCGAACTCCACTAGACAACGATTCACCATTTTGTAGTAGTGATTCACCATTTGTACTGGTGATTATACATGATTTTATAGGATAATATAATCTCGTGAGAGATTCGCCAAAAAATTATATATACATATTATATTATTAATAAAATCGCCTTCCATTTTTCCTATGTATCATGGGGATTCGCCTATTTATTATATATATAAATTTAGGGGGGTTCTTAAAATTTTCCCTGCCAATGACATTTTTGTCATGAGGTCTTGGTACTAATTCCCAAGTGTGATTCTTTTCAATTTGATCAAGTTCTTCATTCATGGCTTGAATCCAACATTCATCTTTTCTAGCTTGACTAACATTGTGAGGTTCAATAGTGGACAGAAATGTCAGATTGCTAGAATATCCCACAAGATTCCTTCTTGTTTGAACACCTGATCCCTTTTCTCCCAAAATTTGAGATTCTGGATGATTCTTTTGAACATATCTGGATGGAGCCTTTTCAGACAAATCATCTTCGGGTTCTTCATTGGGTTCACTGTTTGTATCATTACTATTTGATGTAGAAGGATATATGTCATCATCATCGTCTTCAATTGTTGTTTGTTTTTCTTCTTTTGGAGCTATTGGAGACTCATCAATAACAACATCTATACATTCAACAATCTTTCGAAGTCTTTTATTGTAACATTTATATGCCCTACTCCTAGAGGAGTAACCAAGAAATATTCCTTCATCTGCTCTAGGTTCAAACTTGCCAAGTTTTTCATCATTATTTTTGATAAAACATTTGCTTCCAAAAATTATAAAATGCTTTACAGTGGGAGAATTACCATACCAAAGTTCATATGGAGTTTTATCACTATTTACACGAACATGTGCCTTGTTAAGAATATTTACTGTTGTATGTGCTGCTTCTCCCCAAAATGTGTCAGGTGTTCCAGAATCATCAAGCATGGCTCTAGCCATTTATTGAATTGTTTTGTTCATTCTCTCTGCTATGTCATTCTGTTGTGGAGTGCCAGCTACAGAAAACTGTCTTTTTATGCCATGTTGTTCACAAAATTCAAGGAATTCATTGGATGTATATTCTCCTCCTCGATCAGATCTGAGACACTTGATTTTTAGATCTAATTCATTTTCAACCAGTGCTTTGAAGATCTGAAATTTCTCAAATGCTTCATCTTTGTGATTAATCAACCCAATCCAACACATTCTAGAGAAATCATCAATGAATAAGATATAGTATTCTTCACCACGTGGTGACTTTTTTCTCATAGGTCCACATATGTCAGTATGAATGAGTTCAAGAGGCTTACTTGATGCTCCTTCCTTGGCATTAAATTGTACTCTGGTTTGCTTACCGAATTGACAATATTTGCATATGATATTTTCAGGTAGAGAAATATTGGGAAGATCACGAACAGCTTTAAGTCTGCTTGATTTGTTGATTTGAGAGAAGCTGAGATGCCCCAACCTTCTATGCCATAGCCATTTTTCTGAAGATTTACTCAAGTAACATTGTTCTTTGCAGTTCTTTAATACATACAGGTTGCTTGGAGTCCTTTTTCCTTTTATAATTGTTTTACCTGTATCAAGATCACGTACCACACATTCTTCTGAACTAAAGACAACTTCAGTTCCTTGATCACACATTTGACTTACACTTAACAAGTTATGCTTTAATCCATCCACATACATGACTTCATTAGCTTTCACTTTTTCTTTTAGAAAAACAGACCCTTTTCCCTTAATGACTACAGGAGTATCATTTCCAAATGTAACATTATTTTCCTTTTCTAGAGCACTATATGCAAGAAGTTTGTTTTTGTCACCTGTCATGTGTCTTGAGCATCCACTATCAATGTATCATTGGTTTTCTTCATCTTCTACAAATAACGCTATGCCACAATTTTAACCTGTAATTCCTTCTTTTTCCATACTTTGGAGCTTGAAGGAGCATGTTCTTTTGGCTAAACTTTTCTCCTGCATTCAGATTCTTCATGGCCAAAGTTATTGCAATAAGCACATTCAACTTCATTTTGAAGAGGAGAAAAATTGTTATAGGTATCTTTCTTTGTTTCAATATCAATCCTTTTCTTTCTTGCTTCTCTTGTCATGATGGTTTTATATGCTACACATTGAACAGCTTTATGACCAAAATTGTGACATGAGAAACATTGTCCATTGAAGAAGAAATTTCTATGATCATAAAATCTCCTTTTTGAATTTACCTGTTGATTGGTGTTTATTTGAAAGCTAGTGTTCTTTGAATTGAGATGATCATGCTTTACCTGCAAAGATTCTTTATTCCCTTGCTGAGTGGCAGCATGTTGTAAACCAGTAGTAGCTGCTTTTAGATAATTTGGTGCTGAAGCCTTAGAAGATTCTCCGATATATCCAAGACCTGTCTTTATAAGGGGAGAATGTTGTACCTTGATAATCTCATCTAAGGTTTCAGATCCTTTAGAAAATCTAAGATTCATAGTTTTTACTTTATCAAGTTCTTTTCTTAGACCTACTACTTCACACTCTAATTTCTCATTGTGTTTCTCCTTTTCTTCAAGCTGATTTTTCAGAGTTTCTATGATTATTTTACTCTCTTCTAAGCAAATTTTGAGTTGATTGTTTTCATCAAGAAAATCATTGTCTTCTAGAGCATCCACAAAAGTATCCTTTTCTTCACTAGATTCTTTTTCAAATGCCATGAGAAGTCTAAGATCTTGTTCACATTATTCCTCACTATCAGATAACCCATCACTGTCTTCATGAGTATAGTAACTTTTTCTAGTGCTATAACGATTCTTATTCCTTCTTACTACTTCCTTCCCCTTTTTATGTGTTTATTTATGAGGACACTTAGCAGCATAATGACCAACTCTTCCACAATCAAAATATTTGAAAGGAAGCTTACCTCTGAACCGTCCTGTGCCAAGTTGAAGTTTCTTTACAAAGTTGATCTCATCTTCTTCTGAGATATATCCTGATTCTTCTGTTTTTTGTACTTCCTTCCCTTTTGTAGAAGTTCTAAAGACTGCTTCTTTGACTTCAGATGGTCCTCCTCTTCTCATTTCATATGCAGTTAGTATGCCATGAAGTTGCACCACAGTAAGATTTTGAAGATCTTCTTTTCTTCAAGAGTAGAAACTTTTGACTCAAATTTTTTCGTTAGTGATCTTAAGAATTTCTCAACCAAAGTAGATTCGGTTATAGTTTCTCCCAGATTTCCCATACTATTTACAATATCATCAAGACGTAAAAAGAAATTGGTAATGCTCTCCACATTATCCATTTTTAGATTCTCATGTTGAATTCTAAGAGTTTGGAGTTTAGCACTTTTTACCTTTGCATCACCTTCATAACTTAGAATGATTTTGTCCCATATTGCCTTTGTTATATTCAGCTGCATGACTTTGACAAATTTTGATTCAGTTAGACTTCCCAATAGAGCATTGACCACCTTTGCATTTGTTTCATAATTCTTTCTTTCCGTCGGATCTGTTGGTACTGCAGCTGGATATTGATATCCTCCTTCAACAATTGCCCATACCTCTGCTCCCAGAGACTGAAGATAGGATCTCATCCTTTTTTCCAGAAGATTAAATTGTTTACGTTAAAGAGCGGAGGCCTGATAGATGTTGTTCGATCTTGATTGCTCATCTTGCTTGATCTTCCTTCTAGCGGCTAAGATTTTTCAGAAGGACCTGCTCTGATTCCAATTGTTGGAAAAAATACTGAGAGGGGGGGGGGGGTGAATCCGTATTTTGAGCTGACTGACAATTTTTTTTGTTTTCCTTTCTTAAAACCATATGTTACATTACTGCATTCAACTTGTATGTCTAGAGATCTTATTATGTCTTTACTTATATCATTGCATCATTTATTTATCAGATAAGCAGTAAGCATGAACAGAAATAACAGAACAAACCATCAAACATAAGCAACACATATGAACACCAGGATTTAAGGTGGAAACCCAATTTGGGAGAAAACCACCGCTGTTGTTATCTCAGTCTTCAATATTTATTATAAATAAAACTTCTTACAATTTTATTTTGGCGCAGACTTATACTAGCACGCAGGCACCCACCTGCAGAAGGCTACAACCTTCTCTCATTTACCAGCCTTTCCTGGAAGGGAGCTACAACCCCCTGTTCTCATTTACCAGCTACCACTGGAAGGGAGCTACAACCCCCTCACTGAAGGCTTTGACCCTCAGCACCACTGCAGACCACGTTTCATCCACTTCCACACAACATACCTTGCAGGCCACCAGATTTATTCATTTTCTTCAGAGGTGCATCCTTAATTCAGATCTCTCAGCAATCTGTTACCCATTCCATACAGATATACTTCAGAGTGAAGTATTCATTCACAACCCTTACTCATGCATACGTTCTTCGTGATTTCGTCAGTCGATTAAACCAGGAATTGATCATCATCTGATCTAGAGATGTTGATCAATCATCATATTCATAGGTGCACCATAGATTCAGATATATCAGAGTTTATTCATACAGATATCTCTAAAAGAGATTTGTTTATTATCAACCCTTTCGCATGCACGCAGTTCTTCATGATTCTCATCACCTTATATAGTTTTCGCCTTTATTAAAACCTTGGGTCAAAACCATTCAATTGCTAATGGTATTCGTGGATGGGGTAAAAATAGATAATCCAGTGGGGTCTCCATAACCCACACTGTTCTATTGATCTTGGTAATTAATTTAATACTTTTGAACTTAACTTTAGGATTAAGGTTAACCCTTCGCATTTTAACGCTTTCAAACAATGTGGTAAACCTTTGACCCTGAGCCCACAAATATAATCAATAGCTAATCCAATATGCGCACGGTACCATAAGTAAGTTTCACGCAAGTCCATTGCCCGATCACCGTTAGATTAGCAAGCTTCCAGATCAACAGCATATATGCATATCGCTCAACCTCCGATGCCAAACGTTAACGTGCGATGGTCCGCCGTACTGTGGTTAGTTTCCGCACAACTTTATCAAATGACCACCGTCTGATGGCTTCCCTTGAGATCAACGGCGCATAGCAATATCGCTGGACATCCTGGGTCAAACGATAATGTGCGATGGCGCGCAGTGGTAAGCGGTTTTCTGAAATCGTACAGGGACGTGTGTCGCCCGTTCTATGGAATCGCTCCCCACCTCTTGAATACCGCTTACCCGTCGAAAGCGGTGCAATGAAAACAGGAAACCGCTTGTACTGTTCCTCCTTCGTGGTTCTGCCCTTCGCTCAAGGTTCCGTCCATCCTTCCTTTTGTTACGTTCTACCTCTTTCCTTCCAGGTTCCATTCATGTTTCCAAAGGGTTAGTCTGGGTTTGCGCTATCCTTCTTACTTGGTCTCTCTTTGGCAGGATTTCCAATAAACAACGAACAAATCTAGTTCTTTTCCGACGGGATTTTCACTACCATAGAGTTAGTTATACGTAGGCTTCCTTTATGAGGGGAATGAATTCAACAGAGTTTCAGGGCATTCCATACGAGAATTGAACCAATCAATACCCAAATACACTCGATATTCTCCACCCATCAGATTATCACCAGAACACAATCATACACAGGATTTCCTCCCTCATGATGCATACATACACCGAATAAAACTTCTCATATGATTTAATTTCACTGGGACACAAATATCCTTCCTACTGAATTTAAGTTTCTCCTTGACTGATACTGCTCTCTGTAGATGCACTCCTTGACTGATACTGATCTCTGTAGATGCACTCTTTCTCTATTCTTCTCTGCTGACCTTTGTCCTCTGCTATGTTTCTTTTCTCTATTCCTAATTACTGTGTCAGATGCCAATTCCTTTGCCACTTCCTTTTCCATCAATGACAATACTTCCAACATATGCATCAAGAAATCTTAGATCGCATGAGGAGAAAATGTGACACACAACCTAGAGATGGTTTTGATTGTATACACAATTAAGATTTGAGGAGATTAATTCTTGGGAAGACAGTTTGAAATAAAAACTGATCATTGTGGGTTACAACACATATTTAAACAAGAAAACTCAAATTATAAACAAAGAAGTGGTTGGAGTTGTTTAGTGAATATGATTTCGACCTTATGTATATAAAGGGGAAAATTAACACAACGACAAATGCCCTAAGCTTAAGACCACAAATGTTTTCAATAACTCATTTGAAGATGAACTTAAGAGAATGGTTGTTTGGATTTCAAGTTGAGGATGATTAATACAAGGACATTAAACCAAATTTAGAGGAAAACAAGATGGTGATTCCAAAGTGTGAAGTGTATTATTTAGATAGTGATGGTATATTACAATTTTATGCAAGGATATGTTTTCCACTAATTGAATAAGTAAACCATTCCGTTCTGAGTGAAGCTCATCAAGCTATGTACATGGTGCATCATAGTATCAAGAAGATGATTGTGTACTTGAAACCATTATTCTTGTAGAGAGGGATCCTAAAGAAGAATATTTTAAATTTCATGGCAAGGTTTTTATAGTGTCAACAAGCAAAAGCCTAAACATGAACATATGGTAGGAATATTGCATCCTCATGCAATATCAAAGTCAAAATGGGAAGTTATCTTGATGGATTTCATTATGGGATTACCGATGATGGCGAGGCATGACTCTATTTTTGTTTTGGTCAATACTTTGACCAAAAATTTTCACTTCACACTAGTCAAGAGTACATATAAGTCTCCTAACATAGCCCTTGTATTTATTAATAAGATAGTGAGATTTCATGGCATACCAAATAATATAATCACGAGTATGGGAGCAGTGTTTACCAGAAAATTTTTGAATGGCCTCCAAGAGGCCTTGATGACCCAGTTAAACTTTGGAACCACTTATCATCTTGAATATGGATGGAAAAACTGAGAGGGCCAACCAAATCCTTGAAGACATCCTGCATATGTATGTGATGGATACACAAAGAAGATGGGAATAAATTTTACCATTGGAGTAATTTTCCTATAATAATAGTTACTAGAGTTACATCAATGGTACCCTTTGAATTGTTATATGGTAGGCCTTGTAGAATTTCCTTGAGTTGGGATAGGATTAAGTAGCAAGTATTAATAGGACCTGAGGTTGTGCACGAAATGGAAGAACAAATGGCCATGATTAAGGAAATATTAAAGGAAGATCAATACAGGAAAATATTTATGTATATTCTTATTAGTTTGAATAGAGTTATGAGATTGGAGATAATGTATTTCTAAGAATAAGACCTCAAAAGAACTCCATAAAGTTCAAGAAGGGAGCAAAATTTTCCTCACTATTTTTATGACCATTCGAAGTCAGAAAAAAGAAAGGGTCATGTGTGCATGGTGTGTTCCATGTACTTTTATTTTGTCACTAAATTTTGATCCTTCACATGTTTTTGATGGTGATGATCAAGCCAATTTTCATATTGTACCAAAAAATTATACAACTTAGGCAAAAATTAGTGGACAAAGTAAAGATTTAGTGGGATAGTTACAATCCCATTCCATGCACTTGAGAGGACATACAAGAGATGTGTTTTCATTTCATTTTTTGTTTTGAGACTTAAGGAAAAAATGAAGATTAAGAGGGGGTGTGTATAGTGCCCTACTATAGTTGACTTGTAATAGACATCATTCTGATTCTAAGACATTACTATGATAGACACTTATTATTTAAGGACATCATATTCATTGATCTGGTTATTATTATTTCATGTGACAAGGACCTATTATGTAATAATTTTTATTTCATTAGACTATTTAGATGGATTTGACATTGTGACTATTGATTATTTAATATTACTTACCATGCTTATAATTAAAGATTAATATTGTGACCAAATATTACTAATAATTGTTTAAGTGTCGCAGGAGACCACCTTGGTGCACATGTGCATGATGAGTTAGAAATATTGGTTTGGGTTGTTTGAGTGTTTTTGATGCTATAATTTAATTTTCAAATATTATAAATGCTATGATTTTTTATGAAAAGATAGGTTTCTACAGGCATGTGTTAGGTTCTTGGATGAAGGACTCACACATGGGTAATGGGGCTATATGGAGTGTTGAAAATATTGAGGAGGGGGAGAATAAATATTTTATTACTTTAACCATTTTTAACGTTTAATAGTATTTATATCACGTGATTAAACATATCAATCGTAAATAAAACATAAACACAAAGATATAAAGTGTAAACCCAAACTAGGAGAAAACTATTTTTCAAAAATTCATTATCAAACTTGAATTTATTACAATGTTAAGGAAACCACCTATGATGAAACCAATATTATGTAAGAACCAACTTACAAATTTTTTAGGAATCAACCTATAAGAGACTCAAATCCCCTCAGCTGAGCACCTACTCAAAAATTTGTAGGCACCAACAAAAGGAGACTCAATCTTCCCAAATACACACCAACTTAGAAAATTAGTAGGCACCAACCTACTTCTTCAATTTGTTCCTTGGACCTGTTAATAAGAACACCTATCCTACTACTAATTTTCAAGTCTTTAGTTCTCTCCTCAATCCTTCATTAGCTTTTTTTTATCTATTCTTCTTGACCCAATCAACACCACTCTCCTGCCTTTGGTTTAGATGACAAAAGCTTCACTTCATTGTCATAAGACTGACATTGTCATAATTTTCTCATTAGAAATTTGTTGTCCAAATATATTATAGTCTTTTATCCACATGTCTATTCACACTAAGATGTCCACTATACTAATTTTTTCATAAAAAATTGTAGCTTGACCTGCTTCTCCATCTATAGATGAGATGTCCACCATACTATTTTTTCATCAAAAATTGTATCTTGACCTGTCACTCTAGATATAGATATTCCCTAATATAAATACTATAGTTTGCTCTGATAATACCAACTATCCATTGATCTTGGTTTCTCCAAAATAGAGAGAAATTTACCCTTGACATCTCAGTCATTTTTATTTAGTTATCTCAACCCTCCACCATCTTGCTACAGCTACCACCAAAGGTTCTTAAGGGTAGGCCCTATAGCCTGCACACCTAGGTTTCACCTACATCCTACCAGCAAGCCTATGGTCCCAAACATTTTAGCCT
This sequence comes from Pinus albicaulis, assembly GCA_034641835.2. NCBI lineage: Eukaryota > Viridiplantae > Streptophyta > Pinopsida > Pinales > Pinaceae > Pinus > Pinus albicaulis. Next base: position 930,438,544 of record CM076579.1, on the reverse strand, counting down.
ATATGAGCACAAAATCTTAGCCTTGTTTTTTGTTGTAGAGAATATCATTTTGAAACCTTGCAAAACACAAATTTTGCACCAAATAATCACATAATATACCCTAGAAATCCATCATTGTCACACTGCAAAGCATAAATTTTTAACCATATGGGTATACTTCACCTCAAACCTCAGAATTATCATGATTGACTACATGATAATTCATATTCACCATAGAATTTATGTCTCTAACTGTAGAGTTTAGCTTGTTCCTTGAACGTAGACTCATAGACCAAAAACGCAAAGAAAATCCATAGTTAAACTATCCCTACACATGGGAAATATATAATGGTTTTTTGTGTCATTTTATTGGGGGGAAACCTGAGTCTTAGGCTAGGCTGACTTGGGAAATTTTTATTTATATAAAACTATTTAAGAAATGTTGGGGTCGACCTTATTGTATTTCACTTGTAAAATCAACATCATTCCTCTTTATAAATCATATAGGGATCAGTTCCTTTGTCATTAAGGTAGGGCTTTTTTTCCTTTGTCTTCAACACTTTGTGCTTGTGTTTTTGAATTCTTGAATTTTACATTATCCTTCATCGTTATCCTTTCTCATGGATTTAACATCAATGAAAACACTATTGTACAATCTCCCCCTTTTTCATTGATGGAAACACTTCTACATTCTTTTTCATTCTCTCCCCCTTTGATATCGATGAAAAAAAGAAGTGCTCCCCCTATCTGTATCCCTTCACCTTTTCCTAATAATTGTTCCCCCTATATGAAACTTCTCCTTTATTTCTTGCATAGATAATTTCTCCCTGTGAGCCTCTTCTTCCTAAGGACACTTGCAAATACCTATTCTAAATTGTCATATCAATGATTTTCATCTAATGGCTCATTACATGTATATGAATTAAGCTTCCATTTGATGTTAGGAATCCCCATTTTCATTTTGATGTTCTACATTCCTTTAATATAATTTCTTGAGTCCCTATCTATTGTAACAAATTTAGAGTAAACCAACCTTTGACTATGCTTGGAACAAATTCCTTGTCTGTTTATGTTGCATTCTACTCTAAAACTTTAGATTGCACCCTGCCTATTACAAATTGTTTTCTTTGTCTTCAAATACCTCCCATACAGAAGCTATTCTTAATCTTGGTATGCACAGAATCAGCTCAAATCATATTAAGACAAAAAAAAAAAATCATTTTTACTGCCATCAATACACCTTCCACACTTGTCACAATAAGCAATACAAAATGTACAATCCCTATGTATTCTCTCATTGTATGGTCTCTTTGATTTCAAACAATTTTATTGGTGTAGTCAAAAACATTCCTTTCATTCCCACATTTAGGGTAAGCATCAATATCAATTGTACTATCATAATCTACCACTTTTAAATTTAGGACAAGTTTGGCATCTTTGCAACATATAATTCTCCATTGATGCACCATTAGATTCTACTAAACAATATTTAGTAGGTAGAGAACTATTGCTTGCAAATTTTACTGAAGAACTTTTGTTTCAAAACTCATGATGAATAGAGGAATTTGAAATAGAGGTGCACTATTTATACATATTAGATGATAAATCAGAAAAATATTCACTAAAGGAATACCTTGATCCCTTTAGGCATTGGTTCATTACTACAACGATACTGGAAATAAGATCTGCAGCTTGTTGTCTAGCCTTTGCACTCTTGTTATTTAGTATCCAATTTATGGTAACACAAATTTGTGGCAAGTATGGTTTGACTCTTTGGGTTAATACATTCACATCAACACCAAATCCACTCAACATCACGTTGGCATCATCATTGGTCTAATCTTGGAAGGCATAAAGTATCAACACATGAACTAATGATCTCTAGGTTTGTAACTTTCTTTTATTTTTCAAAACAACACTTTTACCAGTAGTAATAGTTGTCTAAATGTTTGCTTCTTAGGCCTATTGAGTCTTCATTTGCTAATTTTCTTTTTGTTATCATTACACAACATTGACATTTTATATCTTTATCATAATCATTTATGGCTACAACTTAACTAGGAGTAAATGGATCTCTTTCTCATGATGTTTTTTGGCTATTTCAAATGGAATTGAAACAAATGCATCGAAGTTAGGCTCCCCTGATCTTGGTACAAGAATGGAATATATTCCTATATAATTTCCAATTGAAAGTACATCCTTATATGGATAGACTAGAAGGTCTTTCACCTGAGATCCATTTACAAAATGGTGTTTTAATTATGGCTTTTGTTGCCTCATTGTTAGATAATATCTCCAAATTTATGTTGGTGACTCACATCTAATAGCCAAGAAACCTCATTGACTAACATATAAGCATTTTGAATGATAGGAATAACCATGCAAAGGTGCATATGATATCAAACCCCATATTTTTATTTTTACATAATCTCTTGTTGTAGTCATTTGGTGCCCTTGAGAATAAAAATACAATGAAATCATAGGACCATGGTGACATAGCATTCTGAAAAAAATGAGTTCTGAAATTAGGTCTTGACATTGTAATGGTGTTATTGTTGCATCCTAAAGCTATAAATTCATTATAAGGATTCATATACATTGTATCACAATGTCTTAGTTGTTATCGGTGGTGGGAAATGATATCACCAGTACTTGTGTCTTGGTCTTGCAATATACCATACTTGTTTCTAGATGCCAAAATAAAGTTATTCATTAGAAATTCATAATATCATGTCTCTCACATTTTTATTTTGTTTAATAAATTCCTATTCTATCCCACTATCATTCTCTCCAACAAATACAATCATAGCCAAGTTTGTCCCTAATGTAGCATTTGTGGCAGTTTCTTTTGACTTAGAAATAGGCTCATTAACTCTTGAAGCCTCCTTAGATTCAGAGGACACCATCTCTCCTAACTGATCCACTTTTTCTAAAGCAACATCATGGTTTAATTCCTTCTACTCTAGAGTACATAGCTCTCCATCAGGATTGATGAGGCATTGTGAAAGTCTTGTAATTCTTCATAGACTCTAGCATAAGAGAAAAATTTTAATCCATATCGGGAAAATTCATGTACAACCTTTGTGTGATTAGTATGTAGTCAAACATAACATCATATTGCATATTCTATACTTTCCTTTATTCAACTACCTCAAAGTACTCAACCTTTCATATACTTGAAAAATCTTTCATCAATAATTTGGACCTGTGCCTTGAGCATGCAAATCCATGTTTGACTCTTCTTGTTTTCTTATCCACACCTTGGTGTATTTTTCTTTATGCCTAGTTTAAATATATTCTTCCTTCATTTTTTTAGGATACCATCTCATGTTCAATTTTGCAATCATGTGTTATATGCCCAAATTTATTGCATTTGTAGCAATTTGTATTGTACTTGAAAAAGCACGTGAATGAATTGTGATTTATGTTGATGTAGCCATTATGGCCGTTGATATTATGTCCTATAATTTTGCTTCTAGAGGTCTGGTAAGGGCCTCTATATCATTCTTGTGATAGTCTCTACAATCCCTTGCTTTAATTCCAAAGTTTGTACATGAAAAACAATAACCAAGAAATATATTTTGATATCCAGATGAGAAGGATTGCCTTGATGAAGCAGTTCTTTTAAAGTTGTTTTTCTTTGGAGAAGATTCAAATCTTTGTTAATCCTTGTCTCTTATTTCACCATTTCATTTATTGTGTAGGGATTCCTTGAGGGAATCAAAATAGCTTCTAGGTGTAGTAGCCCTTCCAAAATCATCATGATTTCTTCCTTTTATTCCACTGTGGTTGGGGATTTGAAGAATATTAGCATGACCTTCAACCTTTTTTTCAATTTTTTTTTTTGGTGACTCGATTCTTGCATCTTCTTTATATGAAGTATCACCAACATAAACAAGACCTATTTTATTATATGGTGATCTTTTACTACTGGAAATATCATCCAAAATTTAAGAAATTTTCAAGTTCTTGTTGATCTTGTATACTTCATTCCTTAATGATGAAATCCTTGATTCAAGCCTCTCACAATTTTCTCCCTTTTTCTTAGTTGGATTTCATTACTTCCTTTATTCTCTTTTCCTATTCTAGCTTAATTTTCAAGGGGATGACTTCTTCAATTTTTTTCTCTTGCTCTTTCAGATTTTTATTGACTTCTGCTTCTAGCTTCTCATAATCCTCAATTTTTTACTTTAGCTAACTTGTCAACATTTCTTCTCTCTTTTCTAGTTCTTGAAGTATCAAAAGAAAAACTTCAGTTTCATCAATGTTATGATTCTTCTCCTAAATATTTTTCAACTTCTCTTTAAGTATTTTATTTTATGATATTGGCTATTTGTTTAGTGTAATCCCATATTTTGATTCAAAATAAATGGCGTAACCTTCTTCTATATATGATTCTCTCTTGACATTGTATTCATATTCTTCTAAAGGTTTTTTATTCATGAATAGAGAGGAGACTTATTTGTGGGTTTGGACCCATTCCTTCTTCTTTTTCATATTTGTTTCTAAAGTCCACCTTCCAGTTGTTAGGCTATGTTTGAAGGAACCTGTTATGATACTAACTGTTGAAAATATTAAGAGGCAAGGTGAATCAGTATTTTGTTAATTTAATGATTTTTAACCTTTAATAGAAATTAAATCACATGATTATCCATCTCAATCAGTAATAAAACATAAAAACATAGATTTAAATTGGAAACCCAAACTAGGATAAAACCACTTTTCAAATCTTCATTATCAAAATTTAATTCGTTACAATGTTATAGGAAACCACCTATGAGGACACCAATCCTATGTAAGCACCATCTTATAAATTTTGTAGGCACCAACCTACAGGAGACTCCAGTCCTGTCATATGAGCACAAACTCAGTTATTTTGTAGGAACCAACTTACCAGAGACTACAATCTCCCCAACTATCCACCAAATCGGCAAACTAGTAGGCACCAACCTACTTCTTCAATTTGTTCCTTGGACCCATCAACAACAATTCCTATCCTACTCCTTTGTCTTATTCTAGTCTTTGGTTTTATCCTCTATCCTTTCTTAGATTTCCTTGTTGTTTTATAACTTTTCTTCTTATCCCAATCAACACCATTATTCTTCCTTTGTTTCAAATCATATAAGCTTCACTTCATTGTAATAGTACTGACACTATCACAGTTTTCTCATAAAAATTATGATGTCCAATTATATAACTATATTTCCTCCACAATTCTATTCAAATTGAGATACTCGATGTACTAAATTGTTCGTTAAAAATTATAGGATTAACTTGCCTCTCCTATTGTAAACATTCCCTAACATAAATACTATAGTATGCTCAAACAATACCAACCATACCTTGAGCTTGGTATACTCCAAAACAAATATAAAATCGCCCTTAATAGCTAAGTCATTTTTCTTCAATTAGCTCATCCCCCCACCAAATTGTTTTTTATGCCACCAAAGGTGCCTAAGGATAGGCCCACTTAGGCTACACTTAAAACCTACAAATAGGCATATGGTCCCAAAACATTTTGGCCTATATGACCATTATAAGTTCGACCTTGTTATTTACTATAGAGAATATCCTAGATTGGCCCTACAAAACTCAAATTTTGCACCACATAATCACATAATATACCCATAAATTCATCCTTATCCCACCACAGAAAATGCCTTTTTAATATCATGTGGTGTACTCCACCTCAAACCTCAAATTTATTCTCTCTTGAATGTAGGCTAATTCATCGTCACCATATAGCTTATTATATTCCTTCACAGTAGATTCATAGAGAAAAAACTAAAATCAAATACATAGTTAGACTACCCCTACACGTGGGAAATATACAGTGGTTTTTGGCATCATCTTATTGGGGGGAAAACCTATGTCTTATGTTAGCCTGAATTGGTAAATTTGTATTTATATTAAACTGTATAATAAATGGTATGGTAGACCTTATTATTTTGGGCTTGTAAGATCAACTATTTCCTTCCTTATCAATCATATAGGGCTTGGTTCCTTTGTCATTAAGGTAGGGCTCGTGTTCCTTTTTCTTCAACACTTTGTGCTTATGTTCCTGACCTATTGATTTTGACATTATCCTTCATCATAATCCTTTTATCCTAGATTTAACATAAATTCCAACATTATTAAACATGGAGTATATTGGAATTTCATGGGAGGGGTGGGACAACATCCTTTCTTTCACCTATTATCACTCCCCCCATTGGGCTAGAGAGTGTTGGGATGCCCTCACCTTGAATTTCATGATGCCATGGAGGTGAACCATGGACTCAGTCACTCACAAGTATTTACTAAGGAGCATGCATGCATTCATATTCCTTGATCCTCAACACCATTAGTCTCACAAAATATGGTGAATTAGGAGTTAAACATTGGAATCCATCATCATGCCTATATTCCCCTCATTCGGTCACAAATGTTTGAAGGAAAAATAGTGTGCCACCCTTGGAACTTTGTGAGGAAGTCCTTAAATGGAATAACCGAATTTCACCCTTAACATAAAGAAATTGAAGGTAATTAATGGTCATGTTGATTAATTATAAAAAGCTAAAAGAAATGAGATCAATAAAAGGGATACTTAAATTAAATCTTAATCGAAAGGTTAAAGTTTGGGGGATGGGGGGAATAAGGTTATACTTATAGAGATAAATTTAAATATAAATGAATTATTACTTCTAATCACCCCCACACTTAGGAAAATCTACAAAATAAAATATACCCCTATAACATTTAAAATATCCTAAAATATGGGCAAAGAATGAACTCTAAATTAGAAAATAAGAACAAATAAATTAGTGATACATATTTACCATAAAAAAGGGAAGTGTGCATGAAATCAAAATTGACTAATTTAAAAATGGGGGAAAATCATGAGAAAATCTCCATGTGATTGAAACATAATTAAAAATCTCTAACAAAGATTGAAACTTTGATAGATTTCAATTTGTGTGGCATGCATTAATTAATAGGTTGTAATTATAGTAACAAGAAAATTATCTATTAACTCCATTAGAACATCAGTCTACGACTTTGGTGATAGATCAGACTAGTGTGGAACCTTAATCTACAATGTATCCTCTATAAGCACACATACTTTGTTGACTAATATAGAAGGCACTAAATATAGTTTGACTATTATATGACCATCAATATGAATGGATGTCACCTAATAATAAACAAGAGTGTGTGGGACTTACAGATAATCATAGGATATATATATATATATATGCTCAATTACCCATCATAATTGTTGGGATCACGATTGTTTTTACACCAAAACCCAAAGGTGTTAGTAAATAGATGCATCGCCAAAGTTAATGGATCCTTTAAAGGTTCTTAAACACATGTTGTGGAACACATAGGGAATGTTTCCAAGTCCAACAACCTCCTCCCTAGTGTAGATTGAGAGTGTTTCAAACTCGAGACCTTTAGCTTTGTTACCATTTGTTAGGATCGCGATTGTCATTAGACCAAAACCCCCAAGTATTAGTAAACAGACACGTCTCCAGAGTTAATGGATCCTCAATTGGTTGTTAAACACATGCCACAAAACACATAGGGCACACTACCAAGTTCAAAAATAATTTGTATAAGTTAATACATTTCAAATGTAATGAGATTTAGTGATGACAAAAATAACTAACTGATATTATGATAGAAGTTAACATATGTGATGGATCCGGAAGACAATTATCTAAAGAAGTTAAATTATTAATGTATCCTTTGATCGACAAAATAATTCATTGATGAGTTAATATAATGAAAGTTCATAGCGAGACCCCCTTATTTATGGGACAAGGGAGCCACCTCCATACAACAATTTGATTGCTAAGTCTACGAAGGCATACATATTCTGTTGCCCTCTAGTTTCGAACCTGTGACCTCTTAGGAGGAAACATATCATCTTAACCATTAGGATATATATATATATATATATATATATATATATATATATATATATATATATATATATATAATACTAAGTCAATTTACTATTTAATTGACATAAATGTGTATAGGTATTACTATTGTTTCTAATATTTTTAAACAACAACATTATAATCTATTAAATAACTAATAACTATCGTCATTATTTAAACATAATACAAATAAAATAAAATATATTCTTGAAAATATATATATATATATATAATATAATAATACTAAATCAATTTAGTATAATTGACATAAATGTGTATAGGTATTACTATTGTTTCTAATATTTTTGAACAACAACGTTATAATATAATAGATAACCAATAACTATCATAATTATTTGAACCTAATACAAATAAAATAAAATATATTCTTGACTTTTCTTGAATAGGTTAACAAAAACAGTGATCAAGGTACACTATCATAAATATTATCAATGTTGAAAATTTATCCTATAAAATATAATGTAAATAAATTGAAAAGGAAACAAGGCTTAACTACATAGAATTGTAGATTGATATGATTAGATTAGTTTTAGTTTTGATTATGGCAGATGATGGAAGGAATTATTAATTAATATGGGTAAAGTGGTAAGGCTAAGTAGTAATATACATATTAATTAATGAAATATATTTTTTGGTTGTATTTAGTGAATTGTATGAAAATATATATGAAGTTGAATGGTATTATTAAATTCAAAATTAAGAAAGGAATATATCTCAATTTATTGTAACAATAATGTTAATATATCTAGTTGTCAATATGAAAATATGGTACATGGGCTAAAATTGAATGAGTGGTGGTAATTAATTAAGTTTTAGCGAGGGATTTTAGAGGGGTAAGAATTGTTCTATCTAGGTCTAAATTATATACATAAATGGTAAAAAATATGTATAAAGAACATCCAATAGAAATTTAGAACTTCATATACTTTAGGTGTGACATTATTTATGATACATATGTAATAAATCATATTAGAGTAAGATATTAAAGTTGAAGCATTTTTTTTACTCTCATTTTCATGTTAATGATAGATATAATTTGTGGTATATATACAATTGAATATACATTGTTGGATGTTGATATTTAATTTATACTATTTACCCACACACACACATAAAAGTGTTTTATGGGTTCTGACTATCGAGTATTACACTATGTTGTTGTAGCATCAAACATTGGGAGATATCAAAGATAAGGGCCTTCAAGTTATACATTGTAACGGTATGGTAGAAGGTATGTCTTATTTCTCTCTAGATTTTGATTTTTGTGAACATTGTTTATAAGGGAATCATAATCAAGTAAGATTCTCCTCTCGTGCTATGAGGCCAAAGAGGATATTTTAGTTGGTACATATTGATGTGTTTAGACTGGTGTCAGTTCCATCACTAGGTAAATTTATGTACTATGCCTCATTTAAAGATGACTTATTGGAATGCATGGATTTATTTCCTGAAGAAAATTTTAAGTTTTTGACAAATTCAAAGAGTTTAAGGATCTTATGGAAAACCAAATAGAGAAATTTAATGTGTTGAGGATAAATAATGGTGGAGAATTCTGAGGATGTGAATTTTAATAATTTTGTAAGAAATGCAGTATAGCAAGACAAAAGAATATTTATACACACCTCAAAAAAATGGAGTTACATAAAATATGACCATGGAACTGATGGAGAAAGAAAGGAGCATGCTTAATGGTTTAGGGTTAGGAAAATAATTATAGGTAAAGAAAGTGGATACTACATATTACCTAGTAAATAGATCACTCTCATCAGCATTGGATGAAAAAACCCTCTCTGAAAAATTTGAGAGTATTTGTCTATGATGCTTATGTACATGTTCCAAAGGATAATATGAGTAAGCTAGATAAGAAAGTTGAAAAGTGTATCTTTATTTGATATAAAGATGGCCTAGAATGTTATAAGCTTTGGAACCTAAAAAATAAGAAGGTCTCGCATAATATAGATTTTTTATTTACAAAAATAAAAGTTGTTGTTAAACAAGAAGACCTACCTATTTTGGACTTTATGCATTCTATAGCTCGAGAGAGTAAGGAAACTAATTAGGGTTATTTACAAATAATTACAATTAATTAACGGGAAAAAATTGTATAGATCATTGTAGCTTAAATTCTAAATTAGTATTTATTTAAGTATAAAAGTAAAGCAAACAAAATTAACTACAACAAGGCTAACTAATCAACAAAAAAAACTAACTATTAGTTAAACTAATTAACAACAAAGAAAATTAATTATCAGCAAAACTAACGTCTAATAAATGAAGGAAAATAACTCCAAATAAAATTGCCATAAATAAAATACAGCTATTTAAAGTAAAAATGCAAAGAACAGAAAACATAGTATGTTGCTAAAAATGAAATATTGTGAAACTAAAATATACATACATCATTAAGTTATTGCACTAAGAAAATGGATCAAATATATATGAAATATAAAATGAATAAATATGTACAATAAAAAAATTAAATTACAAGAAAATGTAGAAATGTGCACGAGCAATAAAATAACCACCAAGGTTATATAGGGAGCTAACGAGCCGGAGGAATTGCCCGGACGGTCAAAAATGGCCGGAATCCGGGCCAAAAAAATTTAAAAAATCTTGCAGAAACAGTGTTTGAAACCTGATTTTGACATTGGAAATGGATTCAGCACCATCAAAAACCTGTACGACACCCAAAATATTAAACTTTGATAGTTATAACATGGATTTAGAAAAATTCCTGCCAGATTTTCTGAAAATCTTATCGGAATTTTCATGATTTTCAGGGCGATTCCTCTGGCTAGTTAGACTACGGCGTTATATAGTGCCCCTTGCTCTACAGTCTGTTGGTGGATTGCACATGTTACACGCTCACAAGAACCGAAATAGCTATTTTCTATTAACATGAGATGACAACAACAAATTCCAAAACATCTAGCCCTCTAAGTTTGGTTCTCATAGTTTATGCACAAAAACTAACACAAATACTCGATACTTTTTAGTGGTTATTGCCAAGAATAGAGGAGGAAATAATCTTCATTTATAGCAGTTAGATGTCTTAAAACTTATCCAAAATAGAAACTAGCTTAACTAGTTTTCCTAAATTTCCCTTCTTTGGCCTCGAATGGGTTGACAGAATTGTAAGGTTGAGTTGGAATAAAAAATAGTAACAATAATAATAAAAAGTAAATATTCACACCAAAAAAACACATTTTCACTAAAAATAGTTTATTTTCTTTAAAATTCTCTTGCCTAGATAATCTCCATAATGTGGTTATACATATTGATTTGAACTTTAATGTTGTATACAAAATCCTCAGCGTGGGTATCGTCCAAGACATCTTCTTACCTTCGTGATTGCTAATGAATATTTTTGCAGTCATTATTTCCACAACTGAAATCATAAAAGGGTGTTTGACAACTCATAACCAACCAGCATTCATGTATATGGTAGAATGGAGTGAGAAAACTATCATGAGATAATAGATTATAGAATTCCAATTTAGGATGTTGAATATGCTTATAACATAAGGGTTATTAAACCATTTCAGCTATTTATTGAATGAAAATGTTGATGGGAAAGGTAGGTGAGGATATGACACCATGTCACATCCCTTGTTCTACCCTTTCTTTTTGCAATAATAATTATGACTACAATACTAGTGTGGGGAAACCATGACTGGATAAACCTATGATTACACACCTAATAATTATTATTTAAAACTAATTAATTAATTAATACAAATGAGTAAGGGACATCCTTACAGATCCTTGGTATGAGAGAACTTTGCATATTCACCTATTTTTCCTGAAGTCACTTTCTTTCCTGCCTATTGGAAAATCCATTACCCATACCTGTCGAAATTAATTCCATAGTTTCTTGTAAACTCGGGAAGCCATTACCTAACAAAATTTTAATGTGATATGATTGGAGAAGAACTGTGTTGTTGCTAGTCCTTAAAATATTGGACTGGGCTGGTGGAAGAATAAGGCACTGCCCATTCCTTTTCCCCTCTTATGGATCCAGGAGATAGTGGAAAGGGATAAACCTTCAAGAAAAATCGAGTATGATCCAAGCAGTGCCTTAGGAAAAGCACATAGAATATCCAAGTCAGGCTCTCACAACTGCACGAAGGGATGCAGATTACCTATGTATACACGAATACCAAGGGAGAACGGGGGGATTTTGAGACTCAATCTAGTTCTCTATATCACTTATCCTAGCTCTCTATCTTGTTGGATCAAACAAGTTCTATTTTCTATCATAAGGCATTCATTTGGGTGGTGTGTAGTTATGGTGCATGGAATAGATGATTAGGTACCACTGGCACTGATTATCAAGCTTGTAACCTGGAGTTGGTGCTTTGTGACCTTGATTTTGTGCTCTGTAACCCTAGGTGGTAATCCTTGTGAGTGTGTTTGAGACCACAAAGCTCCTTTCTAAGCCAGTTTGTATGAAGCTCAGTGAATGAAAAAAACACTGGTGTAAACTTCCCCTTTGCAAGCATTTCCTTTGAATCTCAAATTGGCTCAAGGGTGGTCAGTTCAGAGAAAGATTTAGTGTAGTTGGCCTATGATTGGGTGGAGAGTAGAAGACCCTCCTTTAGTTTCCAGAAATTCTAACTCACCCTAATAAATATAATTAATTATTAATATTTGAATTATGAATTATGATTATGCGTGTAATAATATTGATTGATATATGGTGTAACCACCCCTCCCATATCTACCCACTTTAATTGGCCTGCTGGAGTAAATAAGAGTTGAGGGCTACTATGAGATGACTCAACCTCCTAGATAACCTTAAGGAAATGGAGTCAACAAACCAATACTTTATTGACCTTCCCTAGGTGCTACAGGACCCCCAAGGGCTAAACCACCCTTCCAGGTGTCCAAACACTAAGTTAAATTTCATTTTTCCTGATCTGGACTCCCAGAAACTAACAAAAAACTGCCTGATTTCGATTGAAACCATCCAGTCGCATGCATGATGCCTACAAGGGAGTGAATGCAGTCATTTTCACCCAGTTATCTGCCTATGACCACAGGATTTGAGCCACTTTTCAGGAATAGTATCCATACCACTGCCTGGAACTTGACACAACTTTCCATAATGAGAGATGACACAAGGATAAATCCTCTAACCCAAAACTTAATCAAGGACTTAACCTAACAAAGCCTAACCATGAAATTCATTTTGTCAAACACATAGTAAACATGAAATCTACAGGTCATGAATACATATTTGTATACATAGATCTAAAACTTATCTGAGAAACAACAAGAAGGCCTAATGCCCTCTCAAAATAGCTGCAACAACATGTATTATGTCATGCATTCATTAACCAGACATTTACAAGTAAAAACATGAGAAGAGCCCTAACTTGAATCTGTAATAAAACCATGTTTATAACTAGCATGTAACCAGATAAATGGCAATGATAACACAACCATTAAAGCCACGTTAAAAAAATTATGATTACTCATAAATTACAAGGGTAAATAGTTCTTATAATTCATATGCAAAGCCAATGAAGTCAGGGACTTCCACATACCAATCGACCATAGATTGAGTCTAAACAAATCTTTCCTTCATCCAATCACCTTCGTTCCATATTTCAAGCATGAATGTGGGATCTCCCGGGATAAAATAATGCATAAACAACCAAGGTAATCTATAGATTAAACCACCTCCACCCTCACACTATCGTGATCTCACCTTAACTGATCCCGATATCACAAAACCAAACTGAGCTTGAATGCCTCAGAATTACTTCACCAACGCTTGAGGAATTTTCCTATCTCCACCCACCTGTTGAGATTTTCTCGAAGAAAACCATATCCACCCTCAACCCTTGGTATTTTCCTAATACCACGTCACCCAGATCCAAAAACATTTTGGCAATCCAAAGCTTAACCAAGAATGAATCCCATCACACCATGGCTATTCGGAAATGGCAAGGCAAGGTTGAAACCACTGTCACACCTGACAAAAATGTTAGAAAATTATATATTACAGAGCAATGCAACACATAAAATATGTGGAAAACACAAGCACACAAAACACATAAAACCAGAGAGACATAGATATATGTGTTTCACCCAGTTTAGGCTACGTCCACCCAGAACATCCAGTCCTTCCTTTCTATTATCCATCAAAATGAAGAGAAACAACCTACAACAGATCCGTTGTAATATCATATGTTCTCTCTCACGATCTCCCTATCTATTTCTTGCTCTGAGAATACTCACACAATACACAGCCGCATTACAATACCCTCATACAAAGCGAGGGGTTGCTTTCTAGGGCAAAAAACCCTAAACTAAACATAACTTCTACCGTCAGATCATTCGCCTAATGAACGGCCCAGATTGACTAGAAATTACTATACTTTTACAAGGCAATTTTACGTCTATTTTTAGCTTCGGGGGTGCTACCCCCGAAACCCTCGCCGAGGGACCGCTAGCCCCCAGACCCCCCAGCCGGGGGATCAGCCCCCCCGGACCCTGCGAGGGAGACAAGTCCCCCCACACCCCCCCACTGCAGGGGTGTACAGATTTCCTAGGGTATACATCTGGCTAAAACAAGGATCTCTGAATTAGGGTGACGGAAAAATGATACGGCCACTTGATGGGGGATCTTCCCGGTAGAAAGTCCTAATCAGAACTTGAACCGTTTGGAATAGGGATCCCGTCCGGGGTGTGGGTCTGGCTACCGCTTAAATCACCTTCCCTCTGGTCTCAAAAGAACTCGATCAAACCTGCAGACACACACTTATTCACATGATACAAGATACATGGTTGATGCATTAAACATGTATGTAACACTATGCGTAGCAAGACAAATAATAAAGCATACACGCTGAAGGAGGTGTTGTCAACAACACATCTTTGGGGTTATGCTTGTAGGCTATTCTGACCACAAAAGAAACAGTTCTTTATGGCGAGATGCCCCTTTTACTGCATGAAATATAGAACAAAATGCTAATAAACAAAGTCATTAACATCCATTAAGCAAGCCATCAGTCTGAACATCATTAACACAAATACAGGAAACCATAATGCATGAATGATGCTGTTAGAGAGTGCAGTTTCATTAATCAAAAGATGTTCTGAAACCGTATAGAAATACTCATAGTGTTCGCCAAACAAAACACATCAAGTCCAAAAGGAGTTTCAACAGGTACTTGTATTCATATGCAAAAGGAATGTTGTCTTTCAATACAATGCTATATAGCTCTTGAGTCCAAAAAAGAAGCTCCTTTACATTTTCCCCGGAGGGGTTTTTATAGATCGAACTTGCCCTTTGGGCTCCTTGACTCTTCGCCTGCCCGCCGGTTGAGTTGCCCTGCGACCTGGGAGAAAATTGTGACTTGCGACCTGGCTGGTGGGTGTGACTGGCGACCTACTGAGCAGTGCGACCTGCGGCCTATTGGGCAGTGCGACTTGCGACTTGCCTAGGCGGTGCGACCTGTGACCTGCCTCTAACTGCTGCCAGCGACTTACTGCCACCGAGCTATGAAGATGGACGCGCAATTGTGAGGTCAAGGGCATCAATTTGCTGTTCTTTGAGGAAATCCCACCCGGTATGATACTCTGTTGCTATGGGGGAAACAAGAGGGACCTCTTCTTTCAACCGATGCATGCATTCCAAAGCATTTGGGACTAGAGTTTCCCTTTTTTGAGAGATCTGGTTGGAAAGAGAGGCGAGCTTGGTATAAATCCATACTGGCATGACAAGAAACTGACCCAGATTTTCTTTTGATGCTGCGAGCTCGGGGGCGGCAACAGCTTTCTTGATGGGCTGCAGAAATGATTGGATTTCTTGATCTACTTGTTCCCAGGTCTTCCTTTCGTCCAATGCCCCTAGCGAAGGAATGTGGTGAAGAGTGTGCATCGAGTCGATGCCGCTGATCAGGTGGTTGTATGAATACATTACTTTGTCCAAATCCTTGGATAGCTTGTCCTTGGACTGCATCTTCATACGGATTTGGGCTTTGGCATCTTGTGTATGAATCCAATCCTTCTTAGGCAAATGCTCAGGAGCCTGAGGGTATCGCACTGTCCAGTCCATCATTTTATCTAAGGCAGCTGAGGCTTCCTTGAGCTACTCATGCTTCTGCTTAGTTTTTGCTCATGCTCTTACCAATGGGGCGACTGTTTGTTTTATGGTGAACATTTCTCCATACACCTACCTCATGGTCGCCTCTAATACATCGCACTCCTTTAGAATGGCAAGTGGAACTTCATTGATCGGGGGAGTCTTGTTTCGAAGTTGTTGAACCTCTTCTTTCAATGTCGACCTCTCATGTTCCACCTTCTTATCCCGTTGCTCTGCTGCTTGTAGTCTATTTTGTAGAGAAATGATTTCTCTACTCATTCTGGTTACATTTTCTTCCGTGGCCACAGCGAAAGTCGTGCCTGCTGATGCTATCATCACGGGATTAGTCCTAGTACCAAGGACTATGTCTTTTATAGTTGCAACTATGGATGCGGCGGAAGGACTTTGTGCCAGGGACCTTCTCTTCTCCTGCCATATTTTGAAGGAGAATTGATCGAATGTGAGCCTGGTGAGGTCGAAGACCTCCTCCTCCTGCCCCTAGGGGGAATTAACATCGGAGAGCATGGTTCTTGTACCACCTAGAGGTACTTCGAGGGGAGACACCTCGATGTCTTCTATCATTTCATCCTCCTCTTCTTTCTTCTTCTTTTCCTCCTCTTCCTTTCGCTGGCACTCGGCTTCCGCCTTCTCATGCTCTTCCTTCCGCCTGTGCTCCGCTTCTGCCGCTGCTTCTATTTTGGCTTTCCTCTTCCGCTCGGCTGCAGTAGCTTGGTCTGGTTTCTTTTGGCGTTCAGCTTCTGCTTTGTCTAGCTCTTTCTTGAGTGCCTGTTCTGTTGCGGCCTGCGCCTCTTTTTCCTCCTTTTCCTTCCTGGCCTCCTCGGCCTGCTTCTTCTTCTGTTATGCCCTTGGGCTCTTCTTGCGCTTTTCCTCGTCCTCTTTTATGTTATTTTCTCTCTCTTGTTGGGCTTTGGCCTCTACTTCTTTTTTTTGGGGAGAGGTAGTAGGCCCTGTGCTGGTCCGTGGATTTTTAGCTAGAGAGGAAGAAGCACCTCCCAAATTACGGCTCCTGTCTTCCAGGCTTTAATCATCCGGATCCTCTTGGCCAGAGTCCGCCCCCGGCGCAAGTTGTCTATCTGCATTGTACCAGTTCCTTCTTTCATCTTCTCCCGGGCGTTCTACATGCTGGTAGTTCCATTTGAATTTAGCCTTCTTGCAGTGTTTGGGAACTATCCTCTCCGGGTCGTATGTTCGGTACTCTAAAGCCCCAAAGTGATAAATTTTCATCTCTTCTCCCTCTGCCCCTACCTCTCTGAAATATTTAACTGTGTACGCACCGATAGTGAGGGGTAGCATGGGCCAGGGCTTCTTCTTACCTTTGGACAAGACACTAGAGAAGCTCGAGGACATTTGGAAGCATACCTCTTGCATGAGCACTCTGTCTGTAACGAAGCGAGCCATAGCATGTGGTGCCCTGAACGAGCCAAAGACTCGGATGAAAGTATATTCGGCGAAAGGAAACCAATGTGCCACTTGGCTTAGAGTCTCCTTGGCTCGCCAAGACATGCAAGGGGCGTCCTGGCCAAATAATTTTCTGTATAGGGCGGGGATGAATATTTGAGAGATTGGCTCTATATCCTGTTTATACCTAGATTCCCAAAACACCTTGGTTTGTAGATGAATTGCATGGGTCTGCGTGGAATCCTAGTTATGTGCCCATCCCTCAAAATGCAACCTCGCACAGATGGCATCCAATAGATAAGAGGCCATATAGAGTTCAGAAGGCATTCCTTCATCTGGGGCCAATGCCAAGGACAAGTTTGTATGCATTGAGGTCATCAATATGCTAGCCCAGTTAAAACGGGTGCCATGCACCATTACATATTCCATGATAGTAGCCCATGTGCCGTTGAAGGTGGTGGCGTCGGGGCGCCCATACAATCTGCAAAGCATGGCGGCTACTAATTTATATACTTTTCTCAAGCTGTCCACTGGATATTCTTGGTCTTTCTTGACTTTAAATTTCTCGGGCTCCACCCACCACTGCTTGATAGTGTCAACTACAGGGACTGCATGGGAAAGAGCCCATTCTTCTGTAAAGTTTTCTTCTTGGTGAGGCAAAGAGTAATAAACATGGGCATCCGAGCCTACGAGCGTTGCGAAAGCCTTGCCTTCGCTGTCTCGGATCACGAACTTCTTGGGATCCATTTTCTGTATGATCCAGTCTATCATCTTTGGGCATGGAAATATGGCCGGATGAGCACTTGCGAGATGTAGCTTGGACCTTTTGACCTTTAAGTAT
This sequence comes from Pinus albicaulis, assembly GCA_034641835.2. Taxonomy (NCBI): domain Eukaryota; kingdom Viridiplantae; phylum Streptophyta; class Pinopsida; order Pinales; family Pinaceae; genus Pinus; species Pinus albicaulis. The sequence goes on along the minus strand of CM076579.1, from coordinate 930,420,261 downwards.
ACCTCCCGATCCCAGAGGTCTTCTGGAAATTTCGTTACGGCGAACTCATGGTACACTTGGTACCATCGCATGTTGTCCCCTTTTGCAAATTTACAAAGGGTATCTCTATATATCAGGGGTGGGGACACTGGCATGTCCATCTCTACATCTTCCACTGCCAAGTGCTTGTCTTTGTTCCAGGACACTGGGGGTCCCATGTCACTGGAATCCGAGAGGACAGGTATACACTCCGCGTCTGCTTCAAGTTCACCTGTCATATTCATGAAAGAATCCCATGATAAGAACGACATGATGATATAAGACCAATTACAGTTTATCAATGATTTTAGCTGGGACACGGGAAAAATTGAAAAATGGTCTACTGGGTCGTGGGGTCGTAGATTGTGAGAAAGTGGCCAATATGAGACCTTGAGACCTTCCGTCTAGGTCGCAGGGTCGTTGGGTCGCGGATTGTGAAAAGGTATAAAATGCAACCTTGCGACCTTGCGACTGGGTCGCTGGGTCGCGGGGTCGCAAATTTCTAGAAATCAGGAGAATGCGACCTTGTGACCTTGTGACTAGGTCGCTGGGTCTCGGGGTTGCAAAATTTCAAAAAATCTGGAGAATGCGACCTTGCGACTAGGTCACGGGGTCGCAGGTCGCGCTAGGGCTTGCCCGAGGGTTTTTGGCGCATGCGGCGTGGAGTGGTTTTCCCTTTAACTGGAAAAATGCAAAGCCAAATGGGTCCAGACAGAGTCAAGGGATAGATTTCGGAGTAGGGAAGTAGCCATGAAAGCCTGGACAAGAAATGGTGATGATTTTGGGCAATGTGGAGAAAACAGGAATCAGAAAAACCCTAAGTAAGAAATACATACAATGGTTGAGGAAAATTGACAATTTAAAGGCTGAGGATGCAGGGATTTAGCAAGAATAACCAAAAAGGAAACAACATGAGGGAAAATGGCAACTTACCCGAGAAAATCGAGCACCAGTCGACCTGTCAGAGCCGTTTCTTTCTATTCGCCGCATATGAAAAATGCGACCTAGAGACCTCCTTTATATAAAAAGGTCACACGTGCGGGCATTTAATGAGGTCGCAAGGTCACAATTCGAGTGATCCGAGAGGTATGCGACCTCGCGACCTTGCGACCTTGCGACACAACGACCTCGCAGTCGTAGTCGTGATTTTTCAAAAAATGAAGTTTTGCGACTTTGCGACCTTGCGACCTTGCGACTAGGTCGCTGGTTCGCAAGGTCGCGAGGTCACGGTTTAGCCTTCTAGACTCTTTACTTAGCTTTTATTTGAGTTCAAGGGGCTCCGAAAATTTTTGAAGTGGGGTTTTTGGAGGGTGTTGTAGAGCTTCTAACAGGGTGAAAATCAGGCTCCACACCCAACAAAAAACAGATGTCAATGATAGCAAGAGAGACAAATATACACATTCATATGCCAAGTATGCCAAAACTAACTAGGAAATCATACATGCAACTTGTTACCTACAATTATTCCCACTGAAGTCGCCTTATCCAACCTTTCCTTGCTTGATCCTTCCTTTCCTGATCCTTCCTTTGCTTTCTTGCTTCTTCCTCTTGGTGCTATTTTCCTTTTTGAAATCAATTCCAAAACTAAACTAACAAAAGGTTGACAAAAGCTATGAACTGGTCCTCAAAATCCTTTTTTATTATTGATGCCTCTAATTTCTTCGTTTTTCCTTTATTTTCCTTCAATTTCCTCCTCACAAGCAACCTGTGACCCTTCACCTTCCTTTTCTCCCAACCTCCTTTATTTTCATCAATAAATGCCCATAATACATTTTTTCCTTTTCAAATCCTTTGCCAATGCCTTTTCCAATTTACTTAGCCACAATAAACTGAAATGAACACCCACTGTGATGTTTTTCCCAACATTCTACTTAGAATACGTGTCCCATGACCTTGGTCTTATTTTTCCTTTATTAACTTTATTACATGAACTTTTAACCCAAGTCCATTACATATGGTTTTATATGATTCATGAATGAATGGCTAAATCATTGTATATCCATGGTTGACTAGCCATCTTACTTGTCGAGGGTAGTAATGAATGTTTGAATGGGGTATTTGTTGCCATCTTCATATTTTAAAGGATCACTTACGTGAATGTGACTAGTCGACTATAGTCACTCAGTTAACCTAATATTTTATAAGCTTTGAGTTATCTTATATGTTTATGAATTGGGAAGCTCATTTCCATGCTTGTGAATATAGATTATCTTGAATTTTATTAGTTTAATTCATATGTTAAGTGTTAAATAAGTACCTGGTTATATCTTATGGTCACTTAGTCTATGACTGATGTGATGGTTCTAAGAGCTTATGCACTTATATATTGTTGCAACTAAGTAATGCAATAAGTTGTGGTATCCTGAATAAATTTGCTATTTTAATATGATCAAGAACCCTTGTGAATTGGTTACTCAAACATGGCATGCCTTCTCACTAATGAATTAAGGAAAATCCTAATGCATTAAATAATATAATTGGCCTTCAATATATTTTAGAATGGAATTTCCTTACATAGCTCATCTTGCACAAGTATTGAAGCTGGTTGAACTAGTCTTAGGGGTCATGCCCTTTCCCTTGGTTCTAGGCCTAGTGTAACCTAGGCTATGTTGGAACCCCTTTACTTCTTTAGGAATGTGTTTTTTTAGGAAAATTTTATGATCCGTACAGTCTAAGGGTTACCTCCTTAAGAAGGTTGGACCACCACATAGCCAAATATCTTCTTTCTTGAGTTGTTCGTATCTTGGCATCCAAATAGTGGGGAAAAAAGGCAAGGCCCTCTTGAGTGTTGCCTGAATAAGAGGCAGAGATAGATATCTCTTTTTAGTTGATTTCATCAAGGGCATCTGGGATTCAGATTGACAAGGGCTGCATAAACCTACGATGACATGGATTGATGATGAACTGAATTTCATCTAGTGGGCCCTACACCAAATATGACACATAAGAAATTAATCTAAATCATCGTCATAAGTGTAAGGTCGAATATGGCTAGAACCCAAATTACCTTGGAGAGAAGTTGGATCTCGGGGTGACACGAGAGAAGGGATGGAATTTGACGAGCAAATTTCTTGTCACTGGGCGATTTGCCCGTCAAATACAGCTTGAAATTTTACAAGACCGTCAAAGTTCTTTGTTGAAACTGTGGAAACTGGCAGGAAGGGGTGAAAACTGTCAAATTTAAAAGGTGAGTCTGTTTTGAAATTCAAACCTTGCACGAGAGTACACAATCTTGTGACGGTTGGATAACTGTTGGGACCGGATTATTTTGGAGTGTTGCTATGGTTCCGACAAGGAACCTTTCCCTTGCCCACCGCTCACCACTAAAACATTTGCACAAATGTGAGGTGTGATGGGCATGCTGACGAAGGTTGGCATAGTTCTACCAAAAAACCTTGGTACTACCCACCACCATGACCATTGCACTCTCTAAACATTGGAATGGGATACCAATGAAGAGATGGTCAGTTTGGCATGACGTGGGCCTATGGATCCCATCTAGATCAGGCTTCAAAAAAAATGTGTATAACAAGGAAAACCCTACAAACACATGGGGAACTCTATCGGCCCCATGCTTGAGGTGACGTGGCAGTGGTTACATGAATGTCTTATAAGGAGTTGCAATGAGGTGGACCCATGTCAAATTGATGTGGCAGTGCCATGTGGGCTACATGGGATGCCATGCCCACATGGCACTGCCATTTAGCAGCTTAATGTAATGTGTTCTAATATGATTTTGCAATGAGGTGGACCCATGTCAAAGTGATGTGGTAGTACCATGCGGGTTACATGGGATGTCATTGGTAGCCTAATGTTAATGTGCTTTAATATGATTAGTTAAATTTCAAATCAACATAAATTTGCATCTTTAAGTATCAATTTTATAAATTTGAAGAGAGATCAACTTTCTTAAAGTATAAAAAAAATTTTAGAATGTAAAATACAATATATAATTTTTCATTATTTAAAGTATATTGTTGAATGTTATATAAAATATATATTTAAAACTAATAAATCTAAAACATATTTATTATATTTCTTAAAAAAATATATAACTAAAAAAATCCAAACTATAAAATAAGAACATGAGAAATTTATGTTTCCATTAGCTATAAAATAATTTAAAATTTTAATAATAATAAATAATTATTATTTTAAATTCTTTAAGTAATAAAAAATATAAATAAATAGATTAAATTTAAATGTCTATGAGAAATGTTGAGTTGATTGATCCTCTAAAACAATCTTTTAAATATTGATATTACAAAAGGGCTTTCCATTCTCACCTTTTTAAAATAATCCTATAATTCTTTTCTTATTATTCTAAAACAATATTTTTAATATTAATATTACAAGAAGAGACTTATAATCCTTCTCTTTATACATTCTCACCTTTTAAAATAACCTATAATTGTTTTCTTATTATTATATCCATGAATGACACATGAATTCCATTCAACACATTGTTCTCTTTGGTTTATTTTGATAGGTTATCATCGCATCAAATCAAATAATAAATAAATCATTAATATTATTTCTAGATATAATAAGAAAATAGATATAATAATATAATTATTAACAAATAACAATATATTAAATTTCTAATTAAAACATTCACAGAATAAAACCATTGTGTTATTGATTAATTAATTTAAAATTAAGTCGAACCTATATTAAGAAAATAGATATAATAATATAATTATTAACAAATAACAATATATTAAATTTCTAATTAAAAATTCACAGAATAAAACCATTGTATTATTGATTAATTAATTTAAAAATAAGTCCAACCTAGATTAGTTTAGGAATAAGTCCTACATATAATAGAATAGAGTATATATTAATAAAACATAACTATGTTATATTTTTATATATCTATTATAATATATTTAATTGTTTTTTAATATTAATAATAATATTTTATTAAATAATAATATATTTTTTAAAAATAAATAATAAATTTGTAAATATTAAATATATAAATTTAAAAAAAAATTATATAATATTTATATTTTAATATTTTAATATTTTTTAAATTTAAATACTTTGAAATTTCAACCTTTTTTTTAGGTTCCAGTGTACAGGTAATTTTAAGAATTTTTAATACATTTTAATTGAGTTATACCCTAGTATGAGGGGATATATACTTAAGTATGAGAGAATGTGTAAGTTTATCTATATATTTGTGTCGTTTTAAATAAAAATAAATAAAATAAGGAGATGTGTAAGTTTGTTAATAAAAAATAATGTCTACTATAATTATAAAAAAAATGAATATGTTGTAAAGTAATTAGAAGCCAAAAAAATGTGTGAATCAATGTCTAAATCTTATACTTTTCAAAAATATTTCAACAAGAAATTTAAATATCTATGTTAACTAATTTATGTTAATGTCAACTTCATATATATTTTTATATAGAAAAAAAATTATTTGAAAATTTATGTTAATTAATTTATATGAATATCAATTTTATATATATTTATATATAGGAAAAAAATTAAATTTTTTATGGTTAAAATTTGTATTTACTCATATATATATACTTTATTTAACATTAAAAATACAATTTAAACAGTAAAAACTAACGCATTATATTTTATATACTAAAAAAATTGATCCTATCTGCTCATGTTAAATCCATGCTAAATAAAATTTTAAACACTATACTCATATCTAAATATTATATTATCCCTTTTCCAAATTTCAAATACTTTAAACATTCCACTCATTTCAAAATGTATAATACTTAAAATTTAATATTCTCCCTTTTCCAGATTTCAAATACATCAACATCCCGCTTAATTCAAGATTCCAACATAATAACCATTTTAACTAGTCAAGATCCCATCCATTTTAAATTTAAGAGTTGATGATTTAGTCGTATCTTTGTCAAGCTACAAACCAAAGCCAGAACTTCTTATCGACAATCACGGGACAAGCTGAACTCAATAGCTAACAAATTCACACTTGAAATGATATAAAGTTAAGGTAGGAAGTAGGAAATTATCTTTATAGTTGTAAAATAAATTATAAAGGATAAAAGAGATTTGAAAAAATATATTTTATATATAAAATAAATTATAAAGGATAAAAGAGATTTGAAAAAAAAATATATATATATATATATATATATATATATATATATATGCTTAATTATGGATAATGTTTGAAATCAAAGTTGGTTTCTATTATTGAATTTGCAATTTTAATATTTTTATTTTAAAAAAAAATTATAAAAATATTAATAAAATTAAATTTTCAAAAAAAATATTAAAGTATTGTGATGTATTACAAAAGGAAAAAAACATTATATCTTCATAGAAAATAAATGCTTATATCTTGATTGCATGAACTTTTAAAACATAAATCCTAGATTCATCAAAATCTTAAATTCATAAACCATCAAATGACTTAAGTAAGTGAATATATACTAAATGCAAACCATGAAAACATGAAATTTAGCTTCATCAAAACTCTAAATATATAAACCATACAAAGGCTTAATTGTAATTTAAGTGTATTAAAAAAGTGATTGTCATTTTGCTATTTTAAATTTCTATTATAATTATAATAACCCTAATGAAAGGTTTTAAATTTTACGAACTTATCTAAGTAGAAAACTCAGTGAGAATGGTTTATTTCTAACTTGACATTTGCATCTTTTACAAGTTGAATGAAATAGTAATGACATTAATAAGTTAAAAATCACAGGGTAGAGTATGTATACCTTAGTAGATTTAACAGTCAAATCATTGAGCAGAGGTGGGTCTCTTGTCCCACAAACAAAAGGGTCTCAAGCAACAATTTGGTGTTTGGCTTGGTTGTGACCTTAAAATTGGATAATAATAATAATAATAATAATAATGAAATACAAAGTTTTTTTCCCATGGGTTTCATTTAAAAAGGCTTACAATACAAACTTGGTTTGCCTATGGGACTTGCTTTGGGTCAAATTATGCATACCAATAAAAATGATATATTTGAATGTAAGAAATAGATTGGACATATTTTGGGGAATATTGACCATCATCATGTTGATAAAATTCAATTATGAATTCCAAAAGAGAAAACCATATTTTTTTTAGTTGGACATGCTTTTGATGAAATTATGCACAGTAAAGATCAAGCTAGCATGGCTAATTTCACATTTTGTTAACAAAAGTATGTCAAAAAGGCATTGAAATATATCATATAATAAAAAATTGAAAATAGATATGTGTATTATACACATGGTTTCTAACAAAGTGTCATTTTGAATATGTATGTAGGTGATACAACATTATGAATCTTGGGAAAAAAGGAGGCATGCAATTTTAGGTGGGGCTTGGGCACTTTTTATGTAAAATTTAGTTAAAAAATTTCCCCGCAATACTCCATTGATCAAGAAATCCTTTTATAATGTTGTCGATGAGGGAAGGAGCCACTTATGACATGGTTCTTTTGATTTCATGTTATAACACAACACAAGGAAGACATGGACAGATATGGACATACCAAAGCACCGAGGCCAAATTCAATAGCTCTGATATGGGCATAAAGGAAACCTTGCTTCTTAGCCCTATTGATCATATCTCAATCTAAGAGGTTAATGCTTGCATAGTCATCAAACAGAGAGAAAGAATGTTTAGTGAAAGGGATTCTATGAAAGAATGTGAAATATAGTTCCACCACTTCAGTTTCTATACATCTTTAGGGTGTATCAAGGGGAGTTCTTAGTGTTTAATGGAATCAAATTCATTAACAAAAATCATGATTCTATTAGAAATAGTTGTAGTTAGTGATGAAGCTCATGGTTCTACAATATATGTCATCAAATACCATTTGAAGTAATTTAAGAAAAACATATTGTATCCATAAATGAATCCATTTAGATAATAAACAAGGTTTCAAGAAAGTAGATAGGATCAAAGAGCAGACTAGGGGATGGATTAATGTCACACCGTACCTAACCATGGCTTACATTCCTCACAACCCACTATCATATTCTCTCTTGATATTACATGTAAATGAAACTACAAGAATGTATAACCAAGCTGAAAAAAAATTATAATAAACAATGCATGAACATTTTATATAAACTGAAATAGAAGATTTTATTAATGCAACATGCTCTTACAAATTTCATAAACTTCAACTCAAATTCATAGAGTATGGCTCTGATACCATTTCCAGCAAGAATATCAAACTCTGATTTCAACTAGTCGCTTTCTATGGATTTATCCAATCTCTATCTAACTAATAACATACTTACAAAGATCACAAACACATAACTTACAAACTTGGACATCGATTAGAACTATTTCTAATCACTCATATCATTACATGCTTAGGGTGAGAGTTGTGTGGCTAGAAAATATTGCAAATGTACATTTTGCAAATAAAATTTCCCTTAATTTTCCACAACAAAATTTATTTGGTCTTTTTAACCGTGGTTACGCATGGCGTGACATTAAAACATTCCCTACTCTAATATTTGATCCTATCATATTTCTTAAAACCCAATTTATTATCAGTATGGATTCATCTATGGATATACTAAATTTTTACAAAATTAATCCACATGATATTTTCATGACATATGTTGAGCCAAGAAGAAGGTACGTTTCACCCCACCTTTACCATGATTTTTTATGTACTTTTACGTATTTTCCCCTCATCTTAGCAATAAAGTAAAGGAAAATAACGTAAATACAAGGCAGAGTGAACTAATGATAAAAGGAATGTTTAATAACGTAATAATTGACATGCCATCTCTTTATTGATAGGGAAGCAAGGTAGCTAAACGACGGATGACCAAAATATAGTTGACAAGGGAGGCAAATGGGATCATAATGGCTCCTACGAATTGGCGGAAGATGGAGAGGAAAATCCGCGCTTGGAGTACTCAAACAACATCCACGAAGCGGCAGGGTCCCGTATGGAAAGGATCAATTACTACTTTTAAATTCGCCTTTAAAAGGTTGAAGATGAACAAGATATATATATATCTTCTATGTAATAGACGTATCAGGATAGAATGGTCAAGTTGTATTAATGTATTACTCTGCAGCTTAATAAATAATTTGGCGTTTTTGGAAGACAATCTTTGAGTTTTCCTTAGCAGTAGACTTCTGGTGGCTTTGGGCCCAACCCTGAGAGCTTCTCTGCTACTTCTCTGCTATATGTTTATTTACAGAATTTGTGTTTTTAGCTATCTAGTGTGTTTCATAAGATATCGTTTAATTGGTTAATTGTGAACATAAGATGCTACAACTTCCTCTTTCATTAGACTAGTTTACCATTCATGCCTTCTTGCCTAGAATCAATGCTTTCATAATTTTTTAATGCTTTCATAATTGTTCAAATGCTTTTATACATGTTTGATTAGTTTTAGCACGTCTGTTGTTCAATTCTGCATGTAGTTAAGATTGGATCTTTCTTTATCTTTATGAGCATTGGTTGTTGTTCAATTCATTAAGGTTGTTGTTCAATTCGTTAAGCACATTGTTCAATTGTAGTTTATTCTTTCTAGCCCTGAGTAGTTACTTCTACATAGGCGTAGAACAGAGTTAGCTCCCTTGAATAGTCAAAAGCATTCTATAGTTCACTTCCAAGTTGATTTGATTGAACTTCAAGAATTAGACAGTATTCCTTATGATAATTAAGAGTAGTTGTCCTTCGATGTCACTTGCATATACTGTGCTTACACCCTTGAAATAACAATACTTACCCTGGGTTGATAATTAAATGAAAAGCATTGAGGTTACCTATAAACAGTCACCTTTATGACCCGACATTTTGCGCCGTCAGGGAAAGTGTTTAAGAGTGATGTGCTTTATTTCGTTTTCCTTTTCTGTGAAAGAATTGGGTATTGAAAACGATAGGTAAGAACCTACGTACCAGCAAGAAAAACGCTTTCTCTCCAGCCCACTTTTTAGCAATGGTGCAGAGGTTATCAAGATAGATGCTCTTGTTTTATGACTAGAAATAAAAAGATAGAAACAATTCAGAATTCCCCACTTAAACCCACAAAACCCAAAGGACCGGTGATCCTTGGCAGAACAACATATATAGAGGAAATCATTAAGAAGGCTAAATTCCAGGCATCCGTAGGACCCAAAACCATTCCTACTTAGAGTCCTACTACACTCCCTCATGCAGCAGCCTCACCATCTGTAGCTCATGCTGAGATTCACACTGAAACAGAAGGGTCCCAACAAAGCCTTCAGACTGCTAATCACGTAAGTCCTGAACCTTCGAGAGAGAGAGGTTCTTGCAATTTGCAGGAAGGAGAGAGAGAAACCAGCAGTGTAGTACAAGTAGAAACTCCAGAGCCTGGATCCCCTAAGAGAGTGGTTGAGACAGAGACACCCAGCATCCCAAATCAGGAAAGTGTTGTAAGGCTTCCTCCACATCCACTCCCTAATCCCACTAAGATTATTCCTCCAGAACAAGAAATCCTCGAAGACTATTGGCATATCTTTGATCAAATGGAAAACAACCAAAACCAAAGGCAGACATCAACATTGGAGTATCCCATTGTTGATCCGGCTGTAAATGTCCCTATGAAATCCATTCCATTACAAAACATCCCCCCCTTCCATGGGTTGACCTCAGAAGATCCTAAGGAATTCTTATTTGAATTTGATGTCTTATGTAGGGGATATGACTATACCACTGACCCTTAGAAACTGAATTTATTCCCCTCTACTTTGAAAGGAACAACATTACATTGGTTTATGGGGCTAGGTGGAGGAATCATTAATAGTTGGGATCAGATGAAAAACTTTTTTCTTGATAAATATCAAGACTAACTTTGTTGGACTTGAGAATTAAAAGATTAAATATTCAATATGTCCGCAAGGGACAATGAGACATTAGAATAATACGTCGAAAATTTTCAATATAACTTGCAAAGGCCTCCATATACTACACTATTTAAAGATATCTTAAAAGCAACGATGATTAAGGTAATGAAAGAAGAATGGGTCGAAACATTTAATAGAATGGGAAAAGAGGACATCTATCAAGAAGAATATGATGACATTATTTCACTGTGTATCAGGTGTTCTCGGGGTAGTACGCGAAGTAGGCCAACCGGGCGAGACTCAGCAACAAGGAATCCTAAACAGTTCGGTGGCAACGTGACCATAGCAGAATTTGTTAATATTTTAGAAGATTTTAAAATTGATAACTTGGGCACCCTAACAACGCAGCTAGATATCCTACAAGCCAAACATAAACAAGCCATAGCATAACAAAACTTGGTTGTCTTTTGTCCACGCTGTCAGAAGAAGCACAGCCAACGGGAATGTCCATTGGACATCGTCCAGACATGCGCAATTTGTACCAAGGACCATGCCACTGACCATTGCCCTTCACTTTTGGGGTTGAAAGAAATTTTTAAAGAAGCAGAAGAAGAAACAGAACCAGTATATTTAATTAACCAAAGTCAGCAGTAGCAAGCACAACTAGGTATGCCACACGACCTGCCTCAGTTCTTTTCTTCTCCACAATTTAACCGACAAAACCCTACAATATCTTGGAAAAACCAATCACCTTTTTCTCCTTGGCCATCTCAATCATTTCTTATACCTCCTTGGCCAACACAACCCTCTTCAGGTAATAATTGGCCAAGTTTTCCTTGTTCTCCCCTTTACTGGAAAAATAATCCCTATCAGTCCCAGTGGCCTGCATCCCCTTTACAAACCACAAATTGATCTCAAAACCGGCAGCGACCTGTGGGAATGACCAATCTAATGATGGGGACAAGGGTTCAGAATCAACCTACATCACCAGCTCCATACCCAGTCCAACGCAATCCTCAGCCTATCATGCGTCCTCAATTGTTGGCTCAACCCAATCCTAATCCCAACAACAAGCCAGTTCAGCTAATTCATATTGTCAAAAACCCAAACCCCGAAACTGAACAGAAGCAATGCAATAAACTTAGGCTAAGATCAAGACGTGTTATTTCACCAAAATAAGATACGACCTTGCCACAACTTGAACCTGAAATTCCGACAGCACCTAGGCAAACAACTATGACTGAAATAGAGGTAAAACAGGGGAGGGACACAGTTGGCCAAAGGAATCCTGAAAACCTTATTATTTCCCCCCCTCCATTCCCTGAAAGATTAACATTGCCTAAACCAATAGTCTCTTCAAATTTTGATCTCCTAGGGGAATTAAAAATTATTTTCATTAAAATTCCTCTTCTGCAAGCTATACAATACATTCCTATCTATTCCAAGACCATTAAAGAGTTGTCCAAACATAAACAGGTGAGGAATGCAAAAAAAATGTACCCATTTTGAAACAAAGGAATGACCTGTTTAGAGTTTTTTAGAAACCCAACGTTTCAGACTTCAAAAGTGAGTCCATCATCAGGGGTAAACACCAAATGATCTTAGGGAAGATTTGAGAGAATTAGGGAAAATAAATAAAGAAGTGTATAGTTATTAGTGAGAGATTTTTAAAGGTTGGTTGGTAGGGGCACTGTCAGACTTACTATTGGGTAAAGAAATGACCGTAAAATATGAGGATCTAGGGAACCCCATAGTAACTGTACAAATCGTTGGCCACTCCTTTTCAAACACATTGGTTGACTTATGGGAAGCAAACAACATCTTAACTACATAAACCTGTGAGAAGTTAGGCATAACAACATTAGAACCCACGTCTACCTTGTTGGAACTTGCTGACAAAACTTTTATCAAATCAGAAGGAATATTACAAGACATCCTAGTTTCTGTGGACTCATGGGAGTATCCGGCTGACTTTTTAGTTATTAACCCAAAAAGTAGGATGGATGGACACCCCCTGATACTAGGTCGACCTTGGTTAGCAACATTTGATGCTTACATAAGCTGCCGGACAGGCATCATTACCATTGCTAGAGGTGATGCCATAAAAAATATTGTCATTTACCCACCTGCCAAACCAAGTCTACCCACTGTAAATATTCATAGGAATCCACATACATACTTGGAACAAAACATTCATTCACCACTGACAATAGTTGAATCTCTTGAATTCAAAGATCAAACTAAAGATGATGTAATCAATAACTTCATGAATCAACCATTTGCGTATGAAAACCTAAAATGCCAAATGTTAAAAGCAGTTCTTGATGATGAAGCACAAGAAGACCCCTTGGCAGACATTGATAATCAGCACAGACCCACGATTGTTGTTCGCAACAGCATACCAATTGAAATTGATCCAGGAAAGGTTTTAAATATCAATGGTAGTCTAGATAGTAACCAACAACAAAATCTCATTAAGGTTTTACAGAAATATCAGGGAGCATTTTCTTGGGACTACCCAGACATGAAGGGTATAGATCCTCACCTATGCACACACCACATTTATACTAACAAGGAGGCTTAGCCTATTTGACAGCCTTAACGGAGGCTAAACCCGCATCTGAAAGACATTGTAAAGGATGAGTTGCAAGAGCTGCTTGATGTAAACTTCATTTATCCTATCTCAGACATCAAATGGGTCTCTCCTTTAGTAGTTGTGCCTAAGAAGAATGGGAAGTGGAGAATCTATGTGGATTACAGAGAACTGAATAAGCAACACAGAAAGACCACTTCCCCCTCCCTTTTATTGACCAAGTCCTTGATACATTGGCAGGAAAGCAGTTATTTTCCTTCCTTGATGGGTTCAACGGTTATAATCAAATCTAGATAGCCCCCAAAGACTAGGATAAAACAACCTTTACCTACCCATGGGGTACATTTTCCTATAGTTTATTACCATTTGGATTATGCAATGCCCCAGCAACATTTCAAAGAGCCATACTCAGATTTTTTTCTAATTTGATAAATTAAGGACTCAAAATTTACATGGACGAATTTACCCTATATGGAGATGATTTTGATCAAGCACTGGAAACATTAGAAAAATTATTGGAATGATGTATTTCTACCATATTGTGTTTAAGAAATGAAAAATGTCACATGATGATGACCAAAGGAGTAATCCTAAGACACTACATCTCTGCAGCTAGAATACATGTAGATTAGGCAAAGATAGAGGTAATCCTTTTATTAGCCACACCTTGTACGCAGGCAGAGGTACGTATTTTCCTTAGATATGCAAGGTACTATCACAGTTTTATAAAAAAAAATTCACAAATCATTGTGCCCTTGTATGCATTAACTAGAAATGTTGAATTCCATTGGTCTAATAAATGTGGCATTGCTCTTTCATATTTAAAGAAACTGGTTTCAACAACACCAATATTATGGAGCCCTAACTGGGAGTTGCCCTTTCACATTTCCTTAGATACATCCGACACAGCGATAGGGGCATTTCTCGGTCAAGAAGAAGATAAAAAGCCCTATGCTATTTATTATATCAACAATAATCTCACTCCTGCCAAATTAAACTATACAGTGACTGAAAAGGAGTTCTTGGCTATCATTTATGCTATCAATAAATTTAGGCATTATATAACTAGCTATCAATCATTCCTGTATACTGATCACTCTGCCATTAGATATCTAGCCAATAAACCTATTAAAAAAAGGAGAGTGACTTGTTGGTTGTTGCTTTTACAAGAGTTCAACATAACTATCAAAAACCGCACAGGGAAGGAGAACGTAGTTGCATATTTCTTGTTCGTTGTAGCAGTAAAAACACCATGGTACTCAGATGTAGCGAACTACCTGGCAGTATGGAAGCTTCCAAGACACTTGAAATCAAAGGAACGAAAGCTGATTGTTAAATGCAGTGCTAGATTCTCCTGGATCGGTGGATATCTTTTTCATATGGGAGCTGATATGCACATTCGCAGATGCATCCGAGAAGACAAGATTTATGACATCCTACAAGCTTGTCATGACGAACCATGTGGTGGCCATTTTTCAGACTGTAGGATGGGGCACAAGGTATTGCAAATGGGTTATTATTGGCCTACAATTTTTAAATATGCCAAGAATTATGTCCAAGCCTGCGATAGTTGCCAAAGAATGGGCCACCTGGGCCAAGCTGACGAAATGCCATTACAACCACAATTGGTAGTGGAACCTTTCGAATGGTGGGCACTAGACTTCGTTGGAAAATTCAACCCGCCCTCAAACTAGAAGATTTACATACTAGTTTCCACTGATTACGTAACAAAGTGGGTAGAAACAGTGGCTTTATCAAGAGCTACGGAAGAATTTGTGATCAATTTTATTTTTGAGCTATTTGTGTGATATGGCTTACCTCGGGAAGTGATAACTAATGGAGGGGCACAGTTTGTGGGAAATAAATTTACAACCACTCTGAAGAATCACCATATCATCTACAGAGTCACATCTCCTTACCACTTGCAGGAAACAGGCAGGTTGAAAGCACCAAAAAATTCCTTGAGGCCATTCTCACTAAAGCAGTCTCAACACATCGTCGGGATTGGGCTACTAGACTACCAGAGGCCTTGTGGGCTTACCGCACAACATGGCGAAACACCACTGGATATTCTCTGTACCATCTGGTATTTGGAAGAGAACCAATTTTTCCTATCGAATTCGAAATAAATACTCTAAGGACAGCCTAGGAGGTTGGGCTGGATTTGACAAAGGCCTAGATTAGAAAACTCCAGCAAATAAATGAATTGGATGAAACATGGCTACTTGCTCTGCAGCACACTGCAATTATTCAACAACAACGAGCTAAGTGGCATGACAACCTCATCAAAAAGAAGACATTCCAGAAAGGAGATTCGGCACTTCTCTACGACTCCAGATTCCAAGACTTCCAAGGTAAGTTACAAACAAGGTGGCTCGGTCCATACGAAATCCAGGAAGTACACAGAAATGGTACCCTCACCTTGACTACCATAGACGGATCTGGTTCTACCTTCCGAGTCAACGGACACCGAGTGCGCCTCAATCACAAACCACTTACAAGGGAGTCTTTCTGTCAACAGGTATGCGACGATCCCACCATCCAAATTTTAGCTGCAGGGGGTACTGGCCCCACAACTTTAAGTTCATAAAATATTGTTACTTCCACTTGTAAATATTGTATATATTTCCCCTGCAATTTATAGTTTTTCTCATTTGTTTTACATTCTTCATACTCACAGTTGTATTCTTTTCCTTTATCCCTTTTTTTGCATGTTTATTTTTCTCGTTCAAACCTTTGAATGGTTGTTGTTCAATCCAATTGCACAGTTTTTGTTCAATCATATTGAACAGTCGTGTGTGTGCATGTTTATTTTTTCTATTCAAACCATTGAATGGATGTTGTTCAAACCAATTTAACAGTTGTTGTTCAATCGGATTGAACGACCGTGTGTTTGTTTATTTTTTCTATTCAAACCTTTGAACGGCTGCTATTCAATCTAATTGAACAACTGTTGTTCAATTGGATTGAACAGCCGTGTGTTTGCGTGTTTATTTTTATTGTTCAAACCTTTGAACGGTTGTTGTTCAATCCAATTGAACATTTGTTGTTCAATCAGATTGAACAACCATGTGTTTGCATGTTTATTTTTGTTGTTCAAACCTTTGAACGGCTGTTGTTCAATCCAATTGAACAGGTGCTGGTCAATCAGATTGAACAACCGTGTTTTTGCATGTTTATTTTTTCTGTTCAAACCTTTGAACAGTTGATGTTCAATCCGATTGAACATTTGTTGTTCAATCGAATGAAACAACTGATTTTTTTCCTTTTCTAAACATGTTTTTTCTTTCTTTTGATGATATCTTTTGAATATCCACTCCTCATTACACACCCTGGCCATAAAATTCATTTTTGAACAGGATTGGCACCTGAAAAGGAGAAAAGCAATGATACTACTAATATGATGATTCTTTGAAACTTTGATGGAAATCTCTACTCTGAAGTTGACATGGTTTATCTATGCAATGAAGGGCTAGACATCTCCTATTCAAAAATATTATCACACAAATCATTTATAGTCTTATGATGGTATATCTTTCTACACTCTCGAGTAGTATCTTACCTTGACATAGGGATATAGGAATAAGGAGTATTAATTGTATCGACATTATTCTTACTTCTCACACCATCCCTAACTCTTAAGGAATTAATGAGCCTCCCTTCATGTATAAAGGATAAGAAAATATTATGTTTTTATGCAAATTTTTAAGAGAGAATAGGGGGTCTCATCACGAGCCAACCTACCATGATCATAAGGATTTAATAGGTGGCATGTCCACAATGGCCAACACGCCAGGGTAATGACCTTCTCGACAGCTCAAACTGCTTGAAGGACAAGAGGTCTCATCATGAGTCGGCCTTATCACCCTGTTACAATTCCAGTGAGTGGCATTGAGACCATCTGGCCACCACACCAGCACAGTGGTCTCTCCATAAAACAAGCAAAATGCCTACTTTAAAATATATATATAGATGAAAATTTTTAAGAGAGAATAGGGGGTCTCATCACGAGCCATCCTACCATGATCATAAGGGTTTAACAAGTGACATTCCCACAATGGCCAACACACCAGGGTAGTGACCTTCTCGACAACTCAAACTGCTTGAAGGACAGGAGGTCTCATCACAAACTGGCCTAATCACTTTGTTACAACCCCAGTGAGTGGCACCTTGACTATATGGCCACCACACCAACACAATGATCTCTCTATAAATTTGGAAAAATATCTACTTTTACGTAGAGGATTCTGGCTCATTTCCAGGTTAAAATAGCAACCCTATTGAGGCTATGAACGTCTGTTGACAGTAGTGGCTATGCTTGTGGTATGGGATTATGTTTTTAACAATAGCCAATTACTTTTATATGCCTTATTTCCTATTTAATCCATTTCCAAGATAAATGTACTACTCGAATAAATGTTAACACTATCTACCCGCATAATTAACTATGAATGAATTATATTTGTTTGAATTAAGGGATGATGGCACCAATCATAATCCATCACTGTCATGCTTCCGTCATGCTACACCATCAAAATAAGGACATTGTATCATAATAATTTCTATACCGCTTTTCTCCCCTTCTTCAGTCATTTCCACCTGATGTACACTTGTGATAATTACTGACTCTAACCTTTTCATTGCATGCATTAATTATTGTTGCAATCTCTCCTCTTTGCTTGAGCTCCAAGGCCATGGACGCCCTTCTCTCGTACAACTGTGATTACTGATTTCTGACCTTTCCCTCGTATGCATTCATGATTGTTGCAATCTCTCTCATACTTAAGGACGTCGACGCCCTTCTCCCGAGAGAGGGGGTGTAAATATCCATAATGAATAAGCATGTGAATTCGCCGCACAACTTCCTTTATATACGCTGATGGGACTAAAATATAATTGCATTTACCATATGGGGTTACATGCATTTACGATATAAGGTTGCAATTTTTCTCTCGCGTGCAGTGTTTGTTTTAACCAACAAGACCGGAAGAAACGCAGAAAAAAGGAGAAATTAGTTCAGATAACACATCATCCATAGGAGGGAATTCTCTCCAAAATGAACCAAAAACCTTCCAAATCTCAGAAGCAGCTCGCACCATTCTCTAGCAAGTTCGTTGGTTGCCATATCTACATAGACTGCAAGGGTTTTGACACAGAAATAGCAGTTGAATTCCTGCAAAACCTGCGGGAGGGACATACCAGACTCGGAGGAAGGATTATACCGGTCGCCGAGGACATAATCGCTGAGGTCTCCAGACTACCAACAGAAGGAGAAATATGGACCGAAAAACATGATCTCCTACAAGAAGCAATCTTGGTATACTAGGACCTAGGCAAACCGCTAGAGGGAAAGGGGAAGGGGATCAACCTGCATCCTTATAGCAACCTTGGCAAGAATTGGCAGTGTTCATACAAAGGTACATCACATGCGATGGATGTCAGGACGTGGTAAAACCCTGCCAACTTAAACTATTATCTGTTCTCAAACGAAAATTTTCAGTTAATCTGCCTTCTTTCTTGAATTTTGTATTACACGATACTACTGTTTGAATTAGAAAATCCAAAAAACCCCAATAATTTGTCAGCCACCATGGCTTGATCAAATTAATAATCATTCACGAGCTAGGAAAACAACAGACATCTTGGGACAACTTTGTTAATCCTACCCTGCATGCCCCTAAGGAAAACCTTGTCAAAATAAGAATTGACCTTCCCAAAATAAACATACCTAGGAGAGCAAGAGGAAAAAGGGCCCATATTTCGACCTCAGAACCAATGAAATGAAGATGGTCCGAAAGGCTGCAATTACGGCGAGACACCTCTGAATTACCAGATGAGGCGGGACCATCCCATACACCACCTTCAAGCCCTCAAAATATGCCATTACAATACTATGAAGAAGAAATGGCTCGAGTTTTGGAGCAAATGAGGGCATCTTGTGAAATTAGAAGCCCATCTGAACAAGCTGAGGGGCAGAGGGACTTGTTGGATCAATCTAGCACTACCAGTAGCTTTGGCCACATTGAAATATTACCCCACTGAGATGAATTACAGGCTTTAAGAGTTTTATCTCCCCCCGACAGTGAACGGGTGAGTAGGGAAGATCGAACAGAAGGGACGTCTGAATCTGGAAATTAGTCAGGAGACACTGTTCCATTAGAACAAAACGTAAGCATGGATACAATTCCCCTGACACCTGAAGGGAACATTATCTCACCCAGTTGGGACGTTAATATAGAAATAAAGTCTGGAGTGTAGGAAGGAAATATCATCACGATAACCTTAGAACTAGCACCACCATTCCTGAAACCGAAGCCACTGCTCCTCCTTCCCCTGCGAAAACCTGGCTAGAAGAGAAATCAGCTGAAAAGAAGTTAAGGAAAATGAGTAGGACTTGCAAGAGGTTGAGAAAGATGATAAAACATCTGAAGAAACATTTGAAGGAAGCGAGCAAGGCTCAGAAACCTAAGAAGGAATTGGCTACCATGGAAACCCAAACAGATTTTGTTACCCAGTTGGTAGAAACTGCTGAAATTTATGTACAAACTAACCTAGTGGACACAACTGAAGCTTCTGTGCAGACTAATCTGGAACCTACAAAAGATAAGGAAACTCAAAAAAATATGATACGTACCTACACTCCCCTAGTAGAAAAGGCTGCCAATCAGAAATTACATAACGAATTAATTCAAGTCCGACATGAATTGGCCCAGTGCAGAAAGGAAGTAGTGCCCTTACAGGAACATCAGGCACTACTGCATAAATTTAAATACCTTTCTGCAACTAAGGATGAAACATTTTCCCAACTCAGGGAAGAAAGGACAAAAGTAAAGAAAGCACAGGATCGGTTTGCTTTCTTTACTTTGATGTATTAACTTGCAGGGAACCAGCCACAAACTATGCTCTATTCTTAGTAGAATGATATTTATTGTTGAAATTCAAAGTTGTCAGGGCAGGGAAGCCCACCTCTTTTAAAACCATTGAGGGATTTTTCTAGTTTTGCAATGAGCAGGATGAGCAGGTCCAACATCTTTTGTGTGAATTATATTTACATGATTTCTTTCTAGAGGAGGACAGGGACAGTAATCCCAGCCCCTTCATAGGGGACGTTCAGTTCCAGGCCTTCCTATCTTTTGCAAAGAACCAGACTCAGTGGGCTAAAGCCTACAACACCTTTAAGAAGAGAGAGCATGGCCTAGACCTATGGGTCAAGGGGGAGCCTACTAAACCCCTGTACCTGTTCACCCAGCATAAGAAATTCATACAGAGGAAAGGAGTGATATCCAAACTGGGGCCTATCCATAAGGATATAGTGCAGCATGGGCAGACTTACTTCCAGGACATTCAGGAAGAAGCATTGGCAGCAGCCGAATAGAGATGGTTGGCCTCTATAAACAACGTGAAGAATAGAGAGCCATTTGGATACATGAACTTCAAAGTTGTTGCTTCTAGGTTCCTTCTATACAACAACCTAATCTTGAACATGGGCCCTACATGGATAGGGTGCAGATATAGGTGCTCCCTCATCTGGTACACCCCTGAGGACTATCATCATGATTATGAGTTGCTAGAGGGGCACACGAGCTCAGCCTTTGCAAAGATCAAACAGAGACATGGCTTCAGACTCTACAAAGAGGAGGTATACCCTGCATATTCTCTAACCCAGCTATATAAAGGTAAGTAGGGGAGTATGTTGGGCCAAGAAGAAGGTACATTTAACCCCATCTTTACCATGATTTGTTATGTAATTTTATTTATTTCCCCTCATATTAGCAATAAAGTAAAGGAAAATAACGTAAATACAAGGCAGAGTGAACTAATGATTAAAGGAATGTTTAATAACGTAAGAACTGACTTGTCATCTCTTTATTAATAGGGAAGCAAGGCAGCTGAACTGCGGATGACCAAAAGACAGTTGACAAGTGAGGAAAACAGGATCATAATGGCTCCTGCAGATCGACAGAAGATGGAGAGGCACATCCACACTTGGAGTACTCAAACAATAACCACGAAGCAGTAGGGTCCCGTATGGAAAGGATTTGTTACTACTTTTGAATTCGCCTTTAAAAGGCCGAAGATGAACAAGATATATATATCTCTTCTCTGTAATAGGCGTATCGGGATAGAATCGTCAAGTTGTATTAATGTATTACTTTGCAGCTTAATAAAGAATTTGACGTTTTTGGAATAGACAATCTCCAAGTCTTCCTTAGCAGTAGACTTCTGGTGGCTTTGGGCCCAGCCCTGAGAGCTTCTCTGCTACGTCTTTGCTATATGTTTATTTACAGAATTTGTGTTTTCAGTTATCTAGTGTGTTTCATAAGATATCATTTAATTGGTTAATTGTGAACATAAGATGCTACAACTTCCTCTTTCATTAGACTAGTTTACCATTTATGCCTTCTTGCCTAGAATCAATGATTTCATAATTTTTTAATGCTTTCATAATTGTTCAAATGCTTTTATACTTGTTCGATTAGTTTTAGCACGTATGTTGTTCAATTCTGCATGTAGTTAATATTGGATCTTTATTTATTATTATGAGCATTGGTTGTTGCTTAATCCAGAAAGTTGTCATTAGTTGATTAAAAGAGAACTCCATTGCAAAATTAGAATAATCGATTGTTGTTCAATTCATTAAGGTTGTTGTTCAATTCGTCAAGCACGTTGTTTAATTGTAGTTTATTCTTTCCAGCCCTGGGTAATTACTTCTGCATAGGCGTAGAACAGAGTTAGCTCCCTTGAATAGTCAAAAGCATTCTATAATTCACTTCCAAGTTGATTTGATTGAACTTCGAGAATTATACAGTCTTCCTTATGACAATTAAGAGTAGTTGTCCTCCGATGTCACTTGCATATATTGTGCTTACACTCTTGAAATAACAAGACTTACCCTGGGTTGATAATTAAATGAAAAGCATTGAGGTTACCTTTAAACAGTCACCTTTATGACCCAACAACATCTATTGTAGAACCACAAGATGATCACTAGTTGTAATTAGTTCTAATAGAAGCCTATTTTTGTCAATGAATATGATTCCATTGGAAAATGGGAACTCCCCTGATACACTTGAAAGATGTATACGAATGGAAGTGGTAGAACTATAATTCACATTCTTTCATAAAAACTCATTTAGTAGACATTCCTTTATCTCTATTTGATGACCATGTAAACATTAACCTCTTAGATTGAGATATAATTGATTGGGCTAAGAAGCAAGGTTTTTTTTTTGCCCATATGACATCTATTAAGTTTGGCCTTGGTATTTTGGTTCGTCCATATCTTCATGTGTCTTCTTTGTGTTGTATTATAGCATGAGGTTAAAATCACCATGTCATATGTAGGTCCTTCCCTCATCAACAATAGTCTAAAAGGATTTATTGATCAATGGAATACTGGGGAGAAACTGTTTAGCTGAATTCTACATAAAAAGTGCCCGACCCCAAAAAAAAGAATTGCATACCTCAGTTCCCAATATTTGTAACGTTGTATCAACTACATACATAATCAAAATGACACCCTGATAGAAATAGTGTGTATAAGGCACATATCTATTTTATTATTATTAATTGTATAATATATTTCAATGTTTCTTTGACATACTTTTGTTAACCAAATGTAACATCCTTTATAGTTGCATATTTCTACTTCTAGACTTAGAAATTGATTTTTTTAGCTTCAAGATTATTAGTAACCTAAAAACACTTCTTGCATATAAATATGCAATTAGGCTAGTGTGTATAATTTCTTCAAAAGTGTGTCTCACTGAAAGAAGAAAAAAAAAATCACTTTTGAAATTCATAATTGAATTTCATCAACACAATAATGGTCAATGTTTCTATTAACATGTCCAATTCATTTCTTACATTCAAATTCATTTTTATTAGTATGTATATAAAGTACAAAATTTGGGTAGCCAATCTTTTTAGACGAAAAGCACTGGAAACCAGCTTCAGCTTTATATTTAGTAAAAAATCAAAACATATCAATGAAATTACTATTTCATTCAACTTGTAAAATATGGAGATGTTAAGTTCAAATATTTTGAAACACAAAACCATATCACAGACATTCTCACCCAGTTTCCTACTTAAATAAGTTTGTAAAATTTAAAAAGCGCTTTGTATATTTTTTAAAATAATCATTAAAGGAAGATATTAGGCTTAATATAATTATAATAAAAATTTAAGATAGGCATTGACTGTTAGTTTAATTTTGACTGTTAGTTTAATTTCTGCATTCATTTTTTTGACTGTTAGTTTAATTTATGCATTCATTATTTAGTGTTATAATAATAACTTAAAGTACATCAAGTCTTTTTATGGTTTATGAATTTAGGGTTTTGATGTTGGTAGAGTTTATGCAATTAGTATATGTGCACTCTTTTAAGTCTATATGTGCACTCCTTTTAAGTCCTACTATGGTTTATATGTGCACTCCTTTTAAGTCCTATTACGGTTTATGAATCTAGGATTTCAATGAATTTAAGTTTTATGTTTTTAGGTTTATGTAATTAGGATGTAAACACTTTTTTCTATAAAGATAAAGCGATTCTTATTCTTCTGGTAATATAGAAAAGTAATTCTAATATTTCTTAACTCAAAAAAAGTCATAAAAAAAAAAGATAAAGCCGAAAAAAAAGTAAGATCTTTTAAAATGATTACAAATATAAATGGAATTCATATTAATTTATTAATTGTAACATTATAGATAAGTCTGATTCCACTAAATTAGTTTATATGCATTGCTTTATTTTATTTCAAAGCTCTTTTATTTCTTGTATTTTTTTCTTGCTACTATATAAACTAAATAAGGATAATTTCTTATTTTAAGTTTATGTTATTTAAGTGTGGATTGTTAGTTGAGTTCAGGTTGTCCCATAATTGTAGTGAGAAGTTTTGGCTTTGATTTGTTGTTTGAAAAAGATAAGATTAAATCATCATTTTTTAAAGATTTGAGTTCATATTGTCCTATAATGGTTAGTAAGAGGTTTTGGATTTGGTTTCTAGATTGAAAAAGATAAATTTTGACATCAGGATCAAATTCTAAGTTTAGCTAATCACTTATTCAAATTTCTCCAATTTGTATTTGATTTATAATAGACTTACAAGGATCACAAACACAAAATTTGCATATTTAGACATCATCTAGGCTTGTTTCTAATACTACATGCGCATGGTGAGAGCTATCATGACTATAAAATATTACAAATGTACATTTTGAAAATAATATCTCCCTCAATTTTCAACAACAAAATTTATAACCATACTCAGCGATTGGAAAAACCCTCCCAAAAGCTTATAAAATATATGAGACTAAACAATGCCTAAAACTTCATCCCTTAAGGGAGATCATAAAATGTAAAATGTGGAGCCCGCATGTCTCCATCTCTTCCTCATGACTACACAAGTTATGCCAAATCACATGGTTCTAATTTTAGAAAAATTTCTATGCTATGCAAGTCTGTGGAGGCAAAGGGGCCATATTATGAGACACTAAAAGCTTGATAGGCCTTCCCATAATTTAATATTTGACCTTATTGATTTGCAACAAAACTAGAACAAAGGGGAAAGCTTAGTTCTAAAATGTCTCAAATGGTTCATTGCGTTGAGAGGCGCTCTACCACCCATTATAGAGGATATGTGTAGCCATTAATAATTCATATTAATTCATGAAAATATTACATCGTGATGACCATAATAGAAAAACTCACATGGCTTCATTCCCACTAGACTTGTTGGCTAGGTGGTAATGATGAAAATGGCCTCATTCCTACTAGACTTGTTGGTCAGGTGGTAATGACAAAAATACTCTAACAACAATTGTTCAAAACTCATAGACCCAACCCAGGTTTCCCAAAAACACCAGAACCGTCCAAGGATCATTATATAGCCCACAAACATTTTTACCCGACAGGATTACCTAGAGCCGCATCTTTTGGTCCAGGGCCACATGACTACTGGAATGCTTCATGAACATGCTACTCCAAGTGTGCTAATCGTCCTTTTGAAATTGTCCAGCCTCTGCTACAACCTCCTTTGTCCACGTCAGAGGGAGACTAACCTATCCAACATATGCATTGGTTGTGTTGCAAGTCGTTCATGAAAGAAATGAGTTCATTACAATCATCATGTTTAACTCAGGCCAGTTGCTCCACCACCATTGCTACTTAGCGAAGTTGTGCCTCAAGAGCATCAAAAAATGGCAGGAGAATGACCTTACCTAGAGAAGCCGCCTACAGCTAGTCAAGTGCTTCCCCCGTGTACTATTTTTTAAAATGGTGTCCACCACCTTTCCCATGAAAACTAGCCACACGACGGGCCCGACCTCAATGACAGTGTATTAGGCCACGAATTAGCAATGGAATTCCCCCCTACAAGTAATTCATCCTAAAGCCCTTATACCCAAGAGGGAAATCCTTTTGAGACTCCTTGTACTCCTCAGACCCCTCGCCAACGAGACTTCTCATCCCCTTCACGGAAATACTAGTGGTATACATCGCCCACCGTAACCCCCTCTTCTCACCAACAACCGAGCACAACTGAGGTCGCCCTGCGAGAGTGAGGTACCAAAGTCGCTCCACCCTCCACCAAACTTTACCACCTCTGACCAATAACAATAAAAAGGAAACAAAGACATCCAACTAGAATTTCGCTGCCCCCATTGGTTGAGCAGACCCAACCCCAACTCACTTCTAATCCCACACTAGAGACACCCCAATGAGAAAACCAAAAAGAAACAGAGAAATAATGGAAAACCTATATCTTTGATATCGCAAGATGGAGCAAGTGAAACCTTCTTCAATTGTCAAACACCGTCATAAGGATACCCCCACCTTCAACAATTATCACTCCTAGGAGCCAGCACCCCCCACCACCCGCACCAAGCAGCAAAATCCCAGCCCTTCCTGTTAGCACAAGAAAAATGCGAGGCCCTTTCAAATGTCATGCCCCCGGATCCCATAATTATCCCCTGCACCACACTAAGAGTTGTCACACCACCCCAATTCTTACATACATAACGGATTACCAATATCCTCAACCAAGAAGTGATGAATGGCTCATGCGAGAAGCCACCCAATGTACCTGTCAACATTCCTCTCTCCACATACCTATCTTTCATCTCCCACCTCCCGCAAAACTTCCTCACAACTAAATTCATTAAAATTAAACAAATCCAATTCTCTAGAGCCTTCCTTGGACAAGTGCAAAGTGAAACGAGTCCAACCAGCTTAATGTGCATTAATGCCACGTGGGTGAGAGAAAGAGACTACCTCACCAGCTTCCTATTCACATTTTTTCACCCCCATCAGGGAATTGGCATTAGATGTTAAATGCTAGATGTAGATCCATTTTACCATATGAATTAAAACAATGATTCATAACCATATTTAAATGTAATTAATAAGCACTTAAAAATGCAATACTTACAAATAACAAGATTTTTAAGCCGGAATATTCTCCTCATTTTACCATGAGGATTATTGAATTCTAAATAGGCTTTGTTACAATACCAATACCACATGCCAGAAAACCATGACTCATTTCAAAATCAAAATATTTTATAAATATTTTAATTTATTTTATTTTTATAATATTTTTTAAATTAAAACTTAAAATTTACAATATAACAATATTCTTAACCATGGATATTCACCCACATTCTACCATGGATATTATTAACTTGTAAATAAGCTTTGTTACATGATACCATGGCTTATCAATACCACTTGCCCAAAAACCATAACTCATTTCAAAATCAAAATATTGTATTTCAATTTTATTTTATAACATTTTTTAACTAGAGAGATATGTAATGCCCTGGTTCAAAATAAAATTAAAATTAAAATTAAATAATTAATAAAGATAATTATCAATAATACATTTTGACTTGTTCAAAATACTAAAAAAAATAAAAATATAAAATATAAAATTAATATTTATAATTATAATTAATTATAATTTATAAAAAAATTAATCTAGATTCATATTAATTCTGGATCTATCAAGAATCTAGAGGGATCAAATATTTTGAGATGTAAACCTATTTTAAAGTGAAAAGAGATTGACACTTGGTAGATCAAAAATTAAAATGAAATTACACTAATATTTATCCCAACCAAATTTAGTGAATGACAAACATGTACCTAGGGAAACGTTATCATCTCAACATAAGGAAATGAGATTAGTATTCCAGCCTGATTTTTGCCAAAATCCACTAGAAATTATAAGAAATCTAGGTTACAACTGTCAAACTTCAAGATTTTGGGTGCCCACTCATTTTATAGTGTTGAATCAATTTCCACCATAAAAACAATTCAAACACTCTTATAATTAGATTTTTTTTTAAATTCCAATCAAAAATAATTTTTTTAAGCAAAATTTATGACCTCGGTAAACAACGCCTAAGCAAAGATTCTCCACATATAAATCGATGCAGTAATGATGGAGATTTGGGTGGAGAATGGAGTCCACCGCTCAAATGTTTGGAAACAAAGTCTGGTGAAAAGAATATAACATATGGTATGAATTATGGAGGATGAGGTAGAGCGTGGAGCCCACAACTCATTTGTTTGAAAACAAAGTCACGTGAACAAGAATTAAGGTATAAAGAATATAACATTGTTCCAAAAATATGAGTATATGATATATGATATGTGGGTCCCACTGGGATATTTAAAAAAAAAATTATCATATAAAAAAATTATCATATGAGACTCTCCAAAATTATAGGACACTGTTCTACTTCAATGCTTTATGCTTTATTGAAAATAAAGTTAAAATTTTATTATATAAAGTGACTTTATTGTCAATGATAAAGTGTGATTGCAATTTAAAAGGGAAAAGAAGGTCCAAGGACATGCCCAAATAAATGTTTAGGCAACATTAAAAGTATTAAATCAGTTTTAAATTTGGTTATGAATTTGGCATAAAGGTAAAAAGTTTATATTCTAATTAAATTTAATAGCTTTAACAAAAGGAATGGAGAAACCAAGCAGCGTACAATATTAAATTTTGTTAAGAATATGGTATAAGGTAAATGTTTATATTCTAATTTAACTTTAATAGCTTTAACAAAAGGAATGGAGTAAAGCATTTTTTTTTAAGAGGAAAGTTGTTATGGATGATTTTTGAATTCATGTATATGTAATTTTCTTTGTAATATTAAAAAAAAACATTATAAAGTATTAGATGTTAAATTAGTGAATATTTTAAGAAAAATAGAGTAAAGCATTTTTTAAGAGGAATATTGTGGATGATTTTTGAATTTATGTATATGTAATTTTTTTGTAATATTAAAAAAATATATTACAAAGTATTAGATGTTAAAATTAGTGAATATTTTAAGAAAAATATGATAAATATTATAAGTTAAAATTAGTGAAAAAGAGAGTAGATTGAAGAAAAAGACATTAAAGATAAAAGTTTTATTAAAGATAGAAATTCTATTTAAAAGCTTATTTTTTATTTACTTTGTAAATAAATATATTTTTTCTTCTTTCTTTTATCATTTTGATTTTCTTTGCATTCAAAAGGTAGATTTGGTAGTGCCTCTCAATACTATGTTGCTCAATTTCAACAAAACTCATTAAATAAGTAGATTGACCATATCTTTTACATATGTAATTTCTTTCCCACAGCCATATCCATAAAAAAGAACATACAATTCTTAACAACTGTAGAAATGTGGAATTATCCAGCCAAGGGTTCAGCCGTTCAATAACATATACTAAGATTTCTTCAAGAAGTAGGACACAACCTCACATGTTTATGATGTTTAACTAACACGTTATGTAACAAACATAACGAATTTATTGAATATATTTATTCACTTGTAATGTTAGGACATTGATGTGATTTAAGTAAATTAGGGCATCTGATGTAACATCCCCGTTCTACTCCTATTTATTGTAAAAATGGTTCTCCCGCTCCTATTTATTGTAAAAATGGTTCTTCCAACCATAACATTTCAGTTCAGATATGAATATCTATCCCTAACTTAATTTATTAAATCAAATTTTAAAATAATAAATAAAATTAATTAATAAAATAATATATATTGTTAACATATACTATAACATTAATAATTTTCATAAAAAATTAATATAGTTAACATATATATATTAACCTTCATAAAATTCAATATAATTAACAAACATATATATATATATATATATATATATATATATATATATATATATATCATTAATTTATTTATTGTTCATTAATTTAATTATTATTCATTCATTGATTTTAATACAATTAATCATTACATTTTTTTGTCAGTAAAAAAATATCATTATATTATCATTCCAAAAGTTATATTAGGATACAACATTATTTCAACAAAATTGAGCATCATAGGCTTGTGAGCCAACAGGAGCATAGTTCTACATAGAAGAAATCCTAGAGAAGAGCCAAGACAGCTGGTGACTTTGGTTATTGCTGGCACAAAAGGAACAAAATCACAAGATTCAGAACAATACATCACGGAGGAGGATTAGGAGGGAACACAGGAGGTGCAGCAAACAGAGTTTCTCTATCATGCATATGATATTCAATGTGTTCCACCCGGATCTCCAGAGCGCGAAGATGGTCGTTGCTGCGTCTATCCTGATGCCGAAGACTTTCCAAAGAGTCCAAAGTCTCATTTTGCATGTGTTGTAGGTCATTGATGTAGGCTACAAGTTCATTCATGTCCTCATATCGTTGCTCCCTTAGGGTATGTGTATTGAGCTGAATATTCTACAATTGAGGCGCTATCATTTCCAACGTGATCGGAGCTTCTGTTAGACATTGGGTTCAACGCTCCCTGTGTGTTTCGCAAGATGGACTAATCGCCTCTCGTGGATCCTAACTCTGGAGATTGTAGCAGAGACTAATTCCTACGGGTTTTGGTCTAACGGCAATCGTGATTCCAATAAGTGGTATCAGAGCGATAGGTCTCAAGTTCAAAACTCACCCGGCTCGCGTTGGGGGGGATATTGTTGGACATTGGGTTCAACACTCCCCATGTGTTTCGCGACATGGACTAATTGCCTCTCATGGATCCTAGCTCTGGAGATTATAGCGGAACTAATGCCTGCGGCTTTTGGTATAACGACAATCGTGATTCCAATAGCTTCAACATGGCCCGAAGAGCAAGTTGGGGACAAAGACATGTTCGCCACAGAGTGGCGGATGTCAGTTGACACAAAGTCGGAGCTGGGCTCCCCTGGCGGTTTCCTCTCCTCCATGCGATGGCCTACTCCTCCCCTTCTAACACAACCTCTCTGACGAGGCATTACAACTAACACCGCCACCACCGACTACTCTGGCACCGAGTACTACCAACCTATCTAGGCAATAACACGACATGAGATTGAAACTGCAATGTTGGAAAAAAGCAGTGCTTACTATTGGTGTCCAGATATGAACAATGTTCAACCCTTTTTCCACATAAATTATCAACCCAAGGGCGTTAGTTATTTCAAGACTAATGGAAAATTATATGTAGGAACAAGCACATGACCTGCTGTAGATCACAGTTTTAATCCATAAACACACAGACCAGTGTAACAGTAATTAAATGGATTGCAGAATTAAAATACATTCACAACAATTAAAGAATTAACTATAACAACAGTAATTAAATCACACTAAAAACATAAAAACAATGCGAGAAAGGAAAAACGCAGCACCTGATCAGAAGAATGGGCCCAACTCTCTAATCAGGGTTGCGGTAAACTCACGAATTACAGAAGAAACAACAAGATGTTGTGCATTCGATTAATGGCAAAATAAAATGTTACAAGATCTATAGGTAAGGGGGTGTTGGATGGATAAATCATTCTTGCAGACAAGACAAATCTCCCTAGTATCCTACGATAACTAGCAACAAACATACAGATGTAAACTACTTTCTCTAGATTATATTTGATCTAGCATTATCTATAATGAAGGATTTAGGACTTACCTGTAGTCCAACGTTGATCGTAGTCTTCTTTCCTATCGCTTTGAATATGTCTCCTTTCGGGATCTGCAATAAAAAACATGAAAGAATCAGAAGCACCTGCATAATATAAACTAATTCATAAACCATAAATCTATCTTGATTATCAAGGAATTCAAGAAATAAGCCATTTAAATAAACAAATCATTGAGAAAACAGGATCCATTTGTATTATCTTTAATGAAAAAAGGAGCCTTACAACCATGTTCGCCTTGATGTCGTACAGGTCCTTCCGGGGTCCGGAACAAGCGTTTCCTCTACTTTGACAAGCCTTTGCACTCTCTCGACTAACATACACATGAGTGTGTAATCATTCCAATATGATAATCAGTTAAGAGAGTCTGAGTTTCTCCAGCAATTCTCCTCAAAAAATCTCAAAGCCTAACTCCCCTTGAGGCTGAACTATGTCCTCAATTTATAGCAAAAGAGAAGAGGTTGCAGCTCCAAATAAGAGGGGATAGAATCCTCTTTCAAAGGGATTAAGTTCCACATACCAAGGGGTAGGCTCCTTTAATGGAGGGATGAATGTACATGAAAGGAGCGAACTTTCCTCCGAATAATTGCTTCCAGAAGCTTCCATATTCAACCAGCTGGGCTTCCAAATTTTACTTCCACCTTCACTTTACCTTTTATAGGCAACCGCCCTTAAATGAAGAAAAAGTGCAGTCGGTTCCACATGTTCTAAAAGAAACAGATGCTGAACCGCGGGTAATACTAAGAGAAAGTGCGGTACAAGTATTTTTATGACTTTTATAAGCTTTTCTCTCAATTTCAAGGCTTGTTTTTAGGAACTTGATATTTGTAGACTTCTAAGGGAGTAATATATGAGTAATGATGAACCCATACAGACAGTAAAACGTCATGGTGACAATTTTAGTGTAACAGATTGCCCCCTAAAGTGAAAAGTCTAAGACCATTTGAAGAGTGATGTGCTTTATCATTTCGAGGATTAGCTTGTGGACACCCCAATCGGAATCCTGTCAAAACATTCAATGCAAAACATATATATATAAATATTATCGCTGAGGTAGGCATTCCCATACTCAGATCAAACACTAACTAAAACTTGTTCTGATGTAGAAATGATTTTACTATCACATCAATAATGTAGACACAGTATGGACGCAGCCATCCGTTATAAGTAGCCTACTTCATAATGAATAATAAAACTCCTCACAGCCTGGATGGTGGAAACTAGATCCAAGTTCTTGATTTTCGCTACTCGAACTAGTACGATTCTATCCATACGATTGATTGTGTCAAAGTCGAACATGGTAGAAACCACTTGATTACCAGTTGATGATGTCAAATGTTAACAAGTGTGAGAGAAACCACCAATAATGACAATGGTTCTCAATGTACTCAGTACAATCCATGAAATGTGAATAAATGATCTGAAGTCGAACATTTCACGGAATCGTTCGATCGGAGGTCAATGATGCAACCTGTCGTCGAAGGTGAGAAACCTGCCATTAAGGCATGCAGATTCCAAGGTACTAAAGGATTCTAGATCAACTTCCTAGATGATGAGCTGCCGTCGATAGAAAGTGATACATCGTAGGAAAACCCACGACACGAAACCATTAGATCAAGTGTTGTAGAAATATTTTGCAAGGACTGACTCAGGGATGGTCAACGCGAATGGAGACGCATTTTTGAAAATAAATGGTTTATTTGAACTATCCTCTTGAACACATAACGACACTGCAGATGGTTTGGTGACAATTGACCTAAGCTAACACCCAGAAACCAGTTGAAGACTTTCAATATGGTTTGATTAACTGATAGGCAAAGGAGTTTCCCAACCCAGGTAGAAGTGTGACAAAAAGTGTCATGTTCAAGAGTGGTAAACTGCTTTTTAAATAAAGTGTGACAAATGGATTCGTTTTCTCTCTTTTTCCCCCACCATTTCTGGCAAGTACCTCTTTATTTTTGACAAGCTTGAGGATGATAACATTTGCTTGTTATATAAGCTCATCCTTTGGATGAGTCCAACTAGTTTAAAATCGAACCCTAAGAAGGAGTGGTTCATTCATGTTTGTAATCGACAGGTCCTTTAATGTTAAATTTTAACGAGTCCAGTATAGGAGAAACTCAGTGTTTTTCAATTTTAAGGAGTCAGAAGAAAAAACTTAAGAAAACTCTGTGGGTGTACTTTTTCGTAAATTTAGTCTCTCAAGCCCGAAAAAGGATAAAATAATACAGGATAGAACTCTATTGACCATGATTAGTCATCGTATACCTTTTTCGTAAATAGTCCATTTCAGTCCGGAAAAGGGGTAAACTTATACTAAAGAGATGATTGTTCATTTCCTTTAACAAGTTCGAATAGTCAAGTACTCAGCAATCTTTTCATCTTTAGAGAGTCTGAAAAGGGCTTAAAAGAGAACTCCAGGGTTTCACTTTTTCTTAATTTTTAAGAGTCCAAAAAAGTGATAAAAGTATACTCAGTAGTTTCGCTTTTTCTGTAAGTTTTAACGAGTTCGAAAAGTGACAAAAATGTACTCATTTTCTTTTTCATAATTTTTATCGAGTTCGAAAAAGTGATAAAAATGTACTCATTTGTCAAAAGGACCATTTCACCCAAAAAATCCTGTATTCTGCACAAAAACTCAAAAATTAAACATACATGTTTATGATTAATAAAAATAATTTGGAAAACCACTTTTCAAAGTGAAAAATAAACAAAATAATATTTATTTATTCAAAAAATCTTATAAAAATGAGTTTTTCTAAATCATTTTTACCATTTGATTTCAGAGTGAAAATTGAGAGCTTTTGGTAGAAAACGTTCTGAAGGAGATTGCGGAAGATTCGTCCATCAGAATCGAAAACCGTCAGTTCCAGGTAATCCACATCATCCTTACCTTCATTTTTGTCCATTTACTTTCTCAATTTAGGGCTTAAATTGATTTTTAAGGAGGAAAATAAGTTCAAAAATTCGCTCACGAGGGTCCGTAGGTAAGACACATGAAACCTGCGGACCCCGACAATTTTACAAAGGGAAAATTTTCGTGGTCCCGCCCCTTACGCATAAGACACGTGCAGATCCACGCATTGTTTTTATGTGAAAAGTGCGGAGGCGCTGTAAGAAAAAATAAAATGAAGAAATCTCCCAATTTAAACCAAATTTTCCCATTCAAATTGTTTTTGACCTTTCAATTTGTCCATTACAGGATATTTGCAATGCTTGAGTGGAGAGAACGTGAGCATGAAGAGGTTGATGAGGCTGCCATGTTACATCCGCCTACATTATGTGTTTTAAGAGAATGTGGTTTGTACAAATTTTGGGCCATTCAAGGTACGAGGGCTCAAGTGGATTTTCTT
This sequence comes from Pinus albicaulis, assembly GCA_034641835.2. Lineage (NCBI taxonomy): Eukaryota > Viridiplantae > Streptophyta > Pinopsida > Pinales > Pinaceae > Pinus > Pinus albicaulis. Next base: position 930,385,540 of record CM076579.1, on the reverse strand, counting down.
ACCTGACTAGTAAATAAATGGGACGTACATGAACAATGCTTTAGAATTAGAGGTCAGTGGCTCAAAATTGAGTTGGAAGATATATACTTCCTCACTGGTTTATCAAAGAGGAGCGAGACACTCTCTTTGTTTGGGGCTAGGGCAGGTGGCCAGTCTGTCGCTAGCCTTCAGGAAGAATTTTGCAATGAAGAAGCAGACCCCAAGGATAAATGCATTGACATAAAAACCATTATTCGTCCTGAGCTTAAAGTGGTTGCATTTACAGTAACCAGGTTGTGTGGGAGCGCAGCTCCACATGTCGCTACAAGATCCCAAATGCAAACTGCCGTTGACTGTTTTAGAGGCACCGTTTTTAACTGGTGTGAGGCAGTGTTGGCCAATGTCAAAGGCCAACTAACTAGAGCAAAAAATGCGAAGTTGAAAAACTTTGGATATGGAGTGATCGTGGTTACATTTGCTTTAGAGAGGATTCCTTTACTGGCCCCACAACTTATTGGAGTTGATCATGGTAGAGTCAAAGAGCCTCGAATGGTTCGATGGGTTGCATTGATGGCCTGTCACAGTGAAGGCGGTGAGGTTGTTCGTTTTACCCCAACATATTTCAATTGGTTGGAGAATCAAGTCTTCATGATAGAATATTTCCCTTATGCTGGGATAGATTTCCGCGGCGACCGAGAGATGTCTCTTCCTCCAGGGACACAATGGGATGAGTCAGGTAAAAAATCATTTGACATGTTCTAAATTCTAATTTTATTTTATTTTTTTGAATCGTCCAAAACTGATGACAAAAATTTCAAATGCAGATGTGGGTCCATGTCAACCAGCCACTCTCTGTCCTTTTGACAAGAAGCCAGTTGCAGCAGCACCACCACCACAGGATCAGACAGCAGAGGTCCTTACCGACTTGGAAAGCCATCTGGAGTGGTTGACTTTAGATATTCCAGAGACTACCATAGATGACATTCTGCTCCACTTACAGATATATGTTATCGGGGTTCCGAGACCGTTCAGGAGATTTCTGAGCAAGGTGGCACGGGCTGTATTATTTTATCGTGATCATCACCACGGATAGTGGATGATTGATATTGTAGACTTATATCATTTTTTTGTATCACTTTTTTCTGATCATAAGGTGTTTTGAACCTATGATTGAGGACAATGTAATATTTTTTGAAAACACTACTCTTATGCTATGATATTACTACTATTTCCAGTTATCTGTCTTAACATGTTACCGAATGTTATTTTGATCTACTACTTTAATTATCGAAAATGTCTGTTTATAACACTAGAAGCTATTGAATCAGCTAATGTGTTTAAATTTCTCAGAATATGTTGATACTCAATATAATCAAATTCTTGTTCCAAGAGACGAACTTTCAAAAATAATCTTAACAACACTGGGTTTTTAATTGCATATACTCTATTTAATTGTAATACAGCAAATTCAGAATCTAACTAACAATCAAACTTCGAATTTCAAATGAAATGGATTCAGAAAATAGCTCAATAACTGCGTTATACTCTGCAATATTGTTCGTCGTTTGACCAAGGCTTACCCCATGCATAGATACCAACTCATCAGTGGGTGAATAAATAACCCAAGTTGTGGAAGAAATGTTCCATGTACTACGACAAGCACCATTAGCAAAACCAATGTATGTTTGAAGGGACGTCGACATCTGCAAAATCAAGAGTGATCCAGATAAGCAAGGATAGTGGTAAAAGCACACTTAAACTAGGCATGCTCTTCTAATCTACAACACGCCAGGTTATGAAAATAACTAATATACAGGTAAGTCTCCACACAAGAGTCAAGCATAATATCTCTTCAGATAAAGCCCATTTCTGGGTTTGTCTAAAGAGACCCCATCAAAGTCAATCAGTTCATAGGCCCCTTTTGCAAGTTGTCGCTTGACAATATAAGGACCATGCCACATGGGTTCAAATTTCCCAGCCCCTAGCTTGTCGTTAGCTTGATCATAAACCAAGACTAGGTCTCCTTCTGAAAAAATACGAGGTGTAACACTTCTATCATACTGAGCTTTCATTTGTTTCGCATGAGCTTCGGTAGCTAATACAGTGGTGCGTCGATTCTCATCTAATTGAGCTAAGTACAAAAAGCGTTTCTCCTCTTCAGAAGTGGCTAGTAGTAACTCTATGGCTAGTTGGAGTGACGGTATCTCACATTCAATCAGTCATATCGCTTCTAGACTGTAAACTAGTTGAAAAGGGGTAAAACCTGTTGATGTTTTTGCTGAGGTTCGATATGCCCAAAGTGCTGAAAAAAACATGGTATGCCAATTCGATTTATGAATTTAGATGATTCGTTTGATCATGGTGACTAAAACTTTATTGATAGCTTCAACCAAACCATTGGCTTGCGGGTAATATGGTGTAGAACTGTCATGGCGTAAGCCAAGTTGATCAGTCAGTTTGGTCATCATGATGTTTCGAAAATGACTCCCATGGTTAGTAATTATCTCTTGGGGTACACTGAAACAAGAAATCACATGATTGAACACGAAAGTAGCTACATTTTTTCCATCTGCCGCAAATGTAGGCACACCTCGGCCCATTTGGTAAAATAATCTACTGCGAGAATAATATACCCATGCCCCTCGGCCGAGTGAGGGTTACATGTAATGAAATCAATGCCCCATTTTGCAAAAGGACCAACAACAATTATAGGGTGAAGTGGAGTGAGTGGTGCACGCATCTTTCGATCAAATATTTGATAGTTGTGGCATTTTCGGATAGCAGAAATATAATCTTTAAATAAGGACGACCAAAAATAGCCAGTGCGCAATATTTTTTGGGCTGTGGCATACCCATACATATGACTGCCACATGCTCCAGAGTGACAGTCATTTAAAAACTTTTCAGCTTCATCAAGAGTGAGACAACATCGAAAAACAGAGTTCGCACCACAACAGTATAGTGTGTCACCAACAATATGATATTGCTAAGACTGGAAACGGAGTTTTCGTCGTTGTGACTGTGAGAGTTCGGGCCGAAAAGTTTGGGTTTGGAGATAAATGAGGATATCTCCATACCAAGGATCGATGGTACTGATAAGAAACAAAGATTCATCCACGATCGGATGTTCTGCCACAGTTTCTGTGTTAGTACTTGGGAAGTCACACATAAGTTCAGCGAATACCAATGATTTCTTTGATTTGGATTTTTCAAATTCCAAATCAAACTCCTATAGGATAACAATCCATTTGGAGTATTTTCCCCCTAGTAGTTGTTTGTTCAAAATATACATCATAGGGTTACAATCAAAATCAATTTTGTTTTGCATAACAGTATGCAATGACGAAATCGTTGGACAGCTTGAACGGTTGCCAAGGCCAATTTCTCCACATGTGAGTACTTGATTTCTGTCGGATGCACATTGCAACTGAGATAATAAATCACATGTTCGTTGTGGAATTCATCTTCCTGAACTAAGACCATGCCAATCGTAGCATTGGAGGCTGCTATGTATAAAAAGTAATCCTGGTTGTAATTGGGAGGATGAAATAATGGTGCATGGGTCAACACGTGTTTAAGAGCATCAAAAGATCGATCAATGATCTCATCCCAAAAGAAAGGAATATTTTTCTTTAACAACCTGGTAAAACCTTTGGTTAACTCAGCATAGTTAGGAATGAATCGACGTAAAAAGTTCGATTTCCCTTGCAAACTTTGGAGTTGGCGAAGAGTAGAAGGAGGAGGTAATTTGATGATACCCTCAACCTTCAATGGGTCGACACGAATGCCTTCCTTTGAGACAAAAAATCCCAACAATCATCCAGATTCAACACAAAAGACACATTTGTGAGGATTCAGACGAATCCTATAATGCCTACATCTCATAAAGATAGCTCGTAGATGAGTAAAATGATCTGATCTGCGTGATGAGTGAGCAGGTAAATCATCAAGATAGGGTTGCACAATGTGTTTAATGTCATGAAATGCATAAGACATTGCCCTCTGAAAAGTTACACCAGCATTATTAAGTCCAAAAGGTAATTTGTAGTAAGCAAAATTCCCCCACGAACAAATGAATTTTTTTTTGGGTTGATCAGTAGGGAGTATGTTGATTTGATTGTAACCCGAAAGTCCATCCATAAACAAAAACATTTCACTTTCGGCACAATCTTCAATAATTTGATCGATATAAGGGGTTGGATAATTGTCTTTTGGACAAGATCGATTTATATCCCTATAATCGATACATACTCGTATCGTCCCTTATTTTTTATTAATAGGAAAAATATTAGATACCCAATCTGTTAAAGGAATTGGATAAATAAAACCTGCACGAAGTAATTTTTCAACTTCTGCTTTAATAGCAGCAACTTTTCGCGGATGTATCTGACGTAATCTTTGTCGGACATGTTTAGCATCCGGGTATGTTTTAATTTCATGAACAACAATTGATGGATCGATTCCTGAAATTTCTTCATATGACCAAGAAAAAATGTCACGGAATTCCTGAAATAGGGCTTTATATGATTGGAGTTCATCTGGCATACAAGAAGCACCTATATGAATGTTTTCAACAATTCCTAGCTTCACTGAGATGTCAATAGGAACTGTCGTAGAGATGTTTTCTAAGTTCAATTCAGAATCGGAATTCATGAGAGGATTATGAGGTTTGTTGACATAATCAGCGGTAAAAATGGAGGAAAAATCAGTTTCAAAATGATCAAGATCAGGTAAAAATGAAGATCGATGATTCAGATCTTCCCATGGTAATTCATCTATAGACCAAAATTCACGAATATGCTCATCAGTATTGAATACTTTTTTAACATGATCCGGAACTGATGTCGAAGCTGAGCTAGATATGGAAAGTGATTCCTCATTGATCACATTCAATAGATCAGGTTTAGTTGAAGGGGTATCAGAAAATGACTGTACTACCTGATATGATAATTCAAAAGGACTCAAAGGCATCGCGCCATCGAAAGGATCCAGTTCTGAATCTGAAGGTACTATCCAAGGATCATCAAAGGAAATAGTACTTGATGTAATCATATTGATATTAGCAATAGGAGGCGGTATGTTGGGAGCAGGCATGGAAAAATTTCACAGTAAATCAGAATCTTTAATTAAACCTACTCCAACATCTTTATAAGGAATAGTTAATTTTCCGACATGTTGGATGCTATCAGTAGTGGCTGGGTCGGATGAATAATATGAGAGCTGATCTATTTTAACGATATTCCTTTATGAGAAAACATGATGAGACAAAAGACCGATGATACAACAACAGTCATGGCGTAAGACCAACTGCGACCCAGGAGAAGGTTGTAATCCAGAGGGGCATCAACCACTTCCACATCTAGATTAACAATTTTTCCTTCGACCTCTATTGGTAGATCCTGTAAAATACCATACAGATGGAAACCTCTTTCATCAAAAGCTTTGATCATAGTTGGAAATTGGTTAATTGTCGGATAACCAAGTGATTTACAACATTTTAACGACATGATACACGTAGAAGCCCCTTCATCAACAATAGTACGAAAGCAACGTTTGTTTTTTACTGTTACTAGAATCTAAAAAGCCATTTGATGGGGTAGGCGGGGTGTAAAATTCTCTAAATAAAAGATCATTAGGTTCAAATCCTGAAGGTATACGGCTCCTATGGTTGATAATAGTAATTTTCTTTGGGCTGAACATGATTGCAGCACTTCCAAAGCCGACATTGTTAAAGGGGAAATTTCCAAGTATTCAACAATATTGTAGTTCTGAGCAGCTCTCGCATGTGGATTGAAAGCTGATTTATGAAGTACACCTTTAGCAAACGGTTTGATTACTAAGTCATAATTTGGTTTCTCGATCTGTAGCAGATCAGAAACTGAGGGAGATATAGTGGATGCGAAATTAGAATTTTCTACTTCTTTACCACCAACAGGATTTTTACTACCATAATCTTGCGATCACGTCGCAACCATCAAGATATCTTCTATCGCGTTTGAGGAAGATCCAATCATGTTACTATCTTGAGTAGGAAAGGGATCCTTCAAGAAAATAGGTATGGGCGAACCCTTAAGGAATTTCGATACCTCAGCTCTATGCGGGCACTCTTTAGTAAAATGATCCTCATCACAGATCAGATAAGGATAACGAGGTTTTCATTTATCGTCAGTTGGTTCAATTTTATCGTTTTTATCTTTTGAAGATGATTTGTTGTTTTTATTCTTACCTTTCTTCTTACCACCAATTTTAGGTTTGGCTGTAGATGATTCTACAACATGAATATCGGTGGAAGTTTCAATGGAAGAATCTCCTTTGGGTGAATCGGGTAAAGTTATAATAGGAGAAGTTGTCTTGGAATATTTCTTCTTACTCTTGCTAGTGTTAACAGAACCAATTACACCATCAGCGGCACGAGAGCCCGAAGGAGTTGTAGTTAATTGACTAGGTCTTGGTAAATCGGGGATTTTATCATCCAGAGTACCTGATTGTTTATATACAAGGTCAAGGTACTGAGCTTGAGCAATTACTTTCTCTTATGTAACAACGCCTCCTTTGGCCACATATTCAGTAATTTTGGGAAATAACGATTTGATGAACCATTCAACCAAAATTTGATCCGGAATAAAGACTTTCACTAAACGTCTCCTACGTCTCCATTCATGAATGTGATCAGATATGTACATAGACGTAGATTGTTTTAATGAGGTCAACAATTCCGTACCATTTTCATATCTGACAGGTAACTGAAAATGGGTTAAGAAAGCAGTAGCTAGTGCATTAAAATTATTAAATGAGCCTCATGGTAACTCAATGTACCATTTAGCAGCTAGACCAATGAGAGTTCTCTGAAAAAATATGTAACCGAATCGAATCATCGATTAATGAATTGGACGCACACCAGAGGTGATAAGTCATAACATGATTAGATGGATCTTATACTGACTTACCTTCAAACTTTGGAATATCACTGGACAACTTATTAGGCATCGGCAGCCAATACAGAAGATAAAAGATCGGATCATTCGTAAGGCGCAATAAATCAGCTAAATATAAAGTTGTTATGAATGGTAACCGACGGCTAGGGTCTTGATAACCTTGTGTAATCAAACCAGTTCCAGGAGGAGGATATCTAGGATATCCTGGAATTGGATTTGCATTGGGAATTGTGAAACCTCCTGGATAACCAGGATTAACTGGACCATACTGGGGTTGTTGAGGTTGATAAGTATACCCAGGATATGGCTGATACTAATATGTTAGATTTTGTGTAGTATGTCCAAATTGATACTGCACCTGGTACGGTTGATAAGTAAATTGTGGTTGACTATTGAGAACCGTACTCGTACTAGGATGTCCTGTAGGCATCTGGGTCGTAGTCTGAATTGTAGGTCTTGACTGTGGCACAGATACTTGAGGAATTTGCACTGATACAGGGGTAGTAGAAACAGGAGCTGAAAATACTCTAGAAATAGGTGTGGTAGGTTGAGCAGAAGTTGCAGCAGCAGCAGAAGTTTGAGGCAGAGTTCTAGGTCTACTAAGCCCAGGCTGCTGAACATAACCAGGTACAGAGACTTGAATGGTAGGATGGAAAGGTTGCTGGTTTGGACTAGAACCTATGGGCTGTCCAGGCTGATTAGGTAGCTGCACATTGGATTGTAAAGTCTGTTGAATTTGAGATGGATCCCACACCATTTTAATTCTGGGGTATTGACACATAGAAGGTTGTGACATAAAGACAAAGAAAAAATCACTTATAACATGCAGATCTTGTAGAAAAGCATTCAAAACTTTAAAATGTTGAAAGAAACTCTCAGACAAAGCTTTCAGACAGAACATACAAGTCTGGGTATATACTGAGAATCCTACAAGCCGATCTTAGAAAAGATAATTTTAAGTTTTTCAAAAATTTTCCCAGTGGAGTTGCCATTTTTTTGGACGGATAAATCGTTCTTGCGAACAAGACAGATCTCCCTATTATCCTACGATAAATAGCAACAAACAGACAGATGTAAACTAATTTCTCTAGATTATATTTGATCTAGAATTATCTATAATGAAGGATTTAGGACTTACCTGTAGTCCAACGCTAATCGTAGTCTTCTTTCCTATCGCTTTGAATATGTCTCCTTTCGGGATCTACAATAAAAAACATGAAAGAATCAGAAGCACCTACACAATATAGACTAATTCATAAACCATAAATCTATCTTGATGATCAAGGAATTCAAGAAATAAGCCATTTAAATAGACAAATCATTAAGAAAACAGGATCCATTTTTATTATCTTTAATGAAAAAAGGAGCCTTACAATTGTGTTCGCCTTGATGTCGTACAGGTCCTTCCGGGGTCCGGAACAAGCGTTTCCTCTACTTTGACAAGCCTTTGCACTCTCTCGACTAACATACACATGATTGTGTAATCATTCCCACATGATAATCAGTTAAGAGAGTCTGAGTTTCTCCAGAAATTCTCCTAAAAAAATCTCAAAGCCTAACTCCCCTTGAGGCTGAACTATGGCCTCAATTTATAGCAAAAGAGAAGAGGTTGCAGCTCCAAATAAGAGGGGATAGAATCCACTTTCAAATGGATTAAGTTCCACATACCAACGGGTAGGCTCCTTTAATGGAGGGATGAATGTACATGAAAGGAGAAAACTTTCCACCGAATAATTGCTTCCAGAAGCTTCCAGATTCAACCAGCTGGGCTTCAAAATTTTACTTCCGCCTTCACTTTACCTTTTACAGGGAACCGCACCTTAAATGAAGAAAAAGTGCGGCCGGTTCTGCATGTTCTAAAAGAAACAGATGCGGCACCGCAGGAAATACTAAGAGAAAGTGTGGTACAAGTATTTTTATGACTTTTATAAGCTTTTCTCTCAATTTCAAGGCTTGGTTTTAGGAACTTGATATTTGTAGACTTCTAAGGGAGTAATATATGAGTAATGATGAACCCATACAGACAGTAAAACATCATGGTGACAATTTTAGTGTAACAAGGGGCTTAACCCTGATTCACAGCCCACAGGCCTCTTTATACAAATGTCCTGAAATCCTCGATTCCCCTCAGCAACTCAATAATTACAAAAATATATTTTGTTACAACGAAAACCTAGTTTCCCAGAAGGAGACTGTAAAAAGGCCTGAAATAACGCTGGTATAAATAGAGCCTGTTATGCTATAATGGAAAATGAGAATAGCACTGGAAACTATGGCTGTTCCACACCTCACGGCTGTAATGCTCCTGTTTTGGCCAAATCTGTAGAAATATTGGAGTTAATATATAAAAAGGTAAAACCTCCATGACAATTACTTCAATAATCAAATATCCCATGAAAGATAAGGAAAATGGGTTTTACCTCATGCGTTATGAACAATAATGGTACAAAGAGATAGAAAGATAGGGTAAAATGGGAGAGGAAAGTATACAAATCCAGTACCCAACATCTCCCCCCAACTGGTCTATCTGTATGTCCTCATGCATCTCGTCGTCTCCTCGGATCTAGATTGGACTGACTATGACTGGAATGAAGCTGTGTGAGATCATACTCTTCAGCTATTTCTGACCCTGGTGGTTTATATCCTTCTGTCAAAACAACATCTTTCCACCAATCTGGATCAACGTTGTATGCAGGAGTGTAGCGTTTGACTGGAAACCAAATAAGGGGAAATTGAAATCTCAATCCCATCCATCTAACCCCACAGGTATGAATGCATGCTACGAAATGTGGCATTCTCTCTAGAGCCCATGCAAAGTTGGGTGCCCCAAATGGTTCTCGTTCTCTAACGGCTGAGGATGACAACATCCACATTTTCTGACAACTATCCAGTGCTTCCTTACGGAACATCGTAATATGGCCGACACATAGGTCAACACACCATTTCTGGGTTACCAACATGTTTTCTTTATGGCCCTAAATCTATAGAAATGTATAATGCTTTTTATAAATGTTTAAGGACTGGCCATGCTCTTTCCTGATCATTAATGGCCTTTCAACTTGGTTTTCTTCAAATGTGTCCCAAGCTTTTCTCCACTTAATATGATTGATGGTATAAGAGGTGAAATATCTTAAATGAATGTCCCCCACGAATGGAACGGGGTTAAGATACTGATCATGCCTTAATAAATACCCATGCATGTAGAGCTCGCACATTAAGTGTTGTCCTATAATATCATGAATTTTTAAAATACGGAGAAATTGGATGGGGTCCTCAATTTCGTACCAAATCTCCTTATATATACTTTCAAGACAAAAGAAAAGCAATTGCTCGTGAAGGAATAAGGCATAGCTATGTGCAGGAGGTCTGCAGGCCATTACCTGTTGTGCCAGGGAGAACATCTTCTCCTCATCTGTTTGCAGCAGCTGCACTTGTTCTTCCAATTCTTCTATTATGGCCTTACGTTTGGCTTTCTTCAGTCGCGCCTTATATATAATTGATCCATGTACCCTGTGACGACTTTGGCAGCTTGTTCTCGAACCCGAGCTATTTCCTTTTTATGGTCACTCGCAGCAGACTACCACTTCTGGATTTCAGCGGCCAATACAAATTCTTAGCCTTCAAAAAACTCTTCAATCGGGCCGGTCTAGGTGGCTGCAGAGGAGACATTAATTTTTGGCTTTATTACCCTCCATTTGTAGATTTTTACCTTCTTTTTCAGCCAAGAAGCTTGCCTTTTCAAATCTCGAACCTCCCTTTTCAGTCTCATGGTTTCACTAAACCGCAACTAATACCTCTTCTTGAGAGGTAATATTATTTTCTCACACTGTTCAACCCATTCCTTTTTAACAATAAATTCAGTTTCTGGGCCTATGACAGGCTTAGGAGTCGACGAAATGCTTCCGGTATTCTCAATGAATTCTCTCGTTAAGCATTTCTGACTGGGTTCCCTATCTTCAGGGGCTTCTTTCTCTATATTCCCTTCGGGGACTCCTGTCATCTGGTCGACATTTTCATTGACCACTCTGTGTTTCGATGTCTCCACAGGAATTCTCTCTTCTTCGTGAGCCTCTAAGTGCTCCAACAAAGGTTTGGCAGTGATTGGGCCAATCTTGGCTGTGTTAACAAATTTAAGAATTGGTGGGACAACTACTTCCTCTGTTAATTGTTTGGGTGAGCAGAATCCCCTCACCCCTCTAGGCATCATGGACTAGAACGGAGAGCGGGGGACAGACTCATCATCCTCATTTTCAGCTTGAACTAGAACTTCGTGCATTATCACCTCAACCGAGGTTAATACTGGTTCTTGTGGGGCAGCATCGATTTTGCAGCTTGTTTCCCTTCTGTCCTCTCGCTCTTTGTTCACCATTTCTTCTTCTAGGGTCGATACTAGTTCTTGTGGGACAGTATCGACCTCCTGGTTTATTCCTTCTCTACCATCTTGTTCCTCATGAATTGCCTCTTTTTCCACAGTCTGTACCAGTTCTTGAGGGACAGCGTCGATTTCACAGGCTGACTCCTCCTGTTCTAGTCGAATTGGGGGTGGTTCTTTTGTAGCACCCCCACTTGTATCAACATCCATATTTTCTTGGGAAGGTGATGTTGTTTCTTGCAAAACAACATCACTTTCCATTTCTCTATCCGCAATTCCACTCCCTTATTCTTCGTTGAAAAAAATCGACGAATGTATGACAGTCCTGACTTCCTGCACGATGTCCATAATATCTTCATCTGTAGGCTCTTCAAGCGAGGCTGGTTCTTGTGTAGCAGCCTCATTTGTGTCGCCAATTACCTCGTCCATTCTCATTTCTTCAGGTTCTTCCTGATCAACCATAATTTCCACTTCTTCGAGTTCCTCCTAATCAACTTCCATTTCCATTTCCTCAGGTTCCTCTTGATCAATTCCTTCTGAATGTTCTTCTTTTTCCAGACCAGCCGGAGAGACTAGCTACCCTTCTCTAGCAGCAATAATGGCTGCTACCTCTTCTTCTGAGGACCCACATAGTTTTTCCCAGGAGACCCGAAGCCTGTTTATTGCATGCACGACCAATAATCGCACCAATCTGTGGTTGAAAAGCACTGCCGGCATTCGGCGCGAACGCCGAGCAGCCTGTGCCATGTGTTGTAGCTCTTTCAATAGGAAGAAGGACATGTTTAAGGCATGCACTTGAGCCTGTGGAAATCGAAGGTGCGTTAGAATTTTAAAATGGTACTTAAAAAAAGTTGTGGCTTGGCCCTCGCAAGTTATTTATTTTATTACGAAACCTGCAAATTTGTTCCAAGGATAAGGCACAATCCTACGCTCATATTCTCTGCCCATTTTAATGACACTTTCCCCCACCTGCAAGAACCATTCAGGAAATTCTGGGAGAGAAAATCTCTGCACAAACCATTGATGCCCCTGTTGTCTCAGCCCGCTAACATCTGCAATTACCTCTTCGGTGACAGGAACCTCCAGACCTCTGACCCGTGATTAATCCTCGTCCAAATTGAGTGCGAACTCCATTGTTATTTCCATATAAAACCCCTGCAATCTATCGAAATAGGTATCCCACCCTGCATCTACAAAGATTTGCCATACCTCTGGGTTGCTACGGGCTAAAGCTGTGTTTCAGGCTCATGTCGCATAGCCAGCCCACCCATACCATGGAGACTTGTAGCAGCACTTCTTGTAACAGCAGACCGTTGGGAGAAGAGGTGGATACCAAATTTAGAAAAACAACATGGTGAAAATGAAAGGTGGTAATGGTAAATACGGATGGTAATTCTCGGAAACCAAGAAAAATCATAAAAGAATATGGTAAGTGTGATGAATAAAAGTAATAATTATTTCGTATGGAGTGGAAAAGACGTATTACGGATCCCAATGCATATTAAATGATTATATCAAATGTTGATGGGGATCATAAGGTGTACCTATGCACAAACTCTCATAATGATTTATGACATAATTATTACGCTGTCCTTGACTATGACGGCACCCCCCGCCCCCCCCCAACTTAAATTTTTGTCTTCCGCGGCATTAAAATATTCGCATGGGCTATTTAATTAAATTGGTAAAATTCACGTGGAAGCGTACCTAAGGGCCTACTTGGATGATGTGACAGTTGGTAGGATGACGACACAGTAATGATGCGGATGGAGTAACAACAGTACGAGTAGCAGCATCCGGATTAACAACATCCGGTGTAACAACATCTAGAGTAACAACATCGGAGTAACAATAGTGCGAGTAACAACATCCAGTGTAGCAGCATCTGGCGTAACAGCATTTGGAGTAACAACATCGAGTAGCAGCATCAAAGTAACAGCAGTGCGAGTAACAACATTCGGTGTAGCAGCATCCAGTGTAACAGCATTTGGAGTAACAACATCGAGTAGCAGCATCAGAGTAACAGTAGTGCGAGTAACAACATCCAGTGTAGCAGCATCTAGTGTAACAGCATATGGAGTAATAACATTGAGTAGTAGCATCTGAGTAACAGCGATATGAGTAACAAATCCGATGTAGCATCATCTGGAGTAACAGCAGTGCAAGTAGTAGCATCCGGAGTAACAACAATACGAGTAACAACATCCGGTGTAGCAGCATCTGGAGTAACAGCAGTGCGAGTAGCAACATCCGGAGTAACAACAATACAAGTAACAGCATCCGGTGTAACAACATCGATCAAGGAGTAACAACATCGAGTAGCAACATCTGGTGTAACATCATCACGAGTAGCAGCAACCGAGTAACATCATCATGAATAGCAGCAACCGAGTAACAACAACACGAGTAGCAGTAACTGAGTAACAGCATCATGAATAGCAGCAACCGAGTAACATCATCATGAGTAGCAACAATTGACACTTTGGAAAAAAATTCTTTGATTTTTACTCCTTAGTAGTAACTCCTGCAAAAAGACAACAAGATAAAACATAATTCTTTATTCTTTTCTTTTCCCTTTATATATATATATATATATATATATATATATATATATATATATATATATATATATATATATAATTTTATTTTATTTATTTTATTTTATTTTATTTTATTTTTATTTTATTTATTTTTTAATATAACAAGGGTGCAAAGGAAGAGTTCTCTACGCTGATGACCTTCAAACCAGATTTCCCAGAGAGGTGTTTCACAAAAGCATGCTTAGAGGTTGGGTGGTGGTACAATATCAGGCGGTGTCCATTGACTATAAATGAAATAAGTGTATCATCAATTGTGACTAGCCTGAATGTTCCATTATCGAATACAGTGTCCACTTCGTAAGGTCCCATCCAATGAGTGCAAAGATTTCCCTTAAAATACTTGAAGTGGGAGTCATAAAGTAGTGCCCAATCTCCATTTGAAACACCTTATTTTTAATAAGCTTATTGTTCCATTTCATTCTCTGCTGCTGAATAGCAGTAGTTCATTGGACAACCATTGAATGGATTTCATCTAGTTCATTGAGTTGGGCCAGTCAGTGTTTCTGGGCATCTGACAAATCCAAACCAACTTCAAGAGCTGTTCTAAGCGTACTGATTTCAAATTCTATTGGAAACAATGAGGATTTCCCATAAACCAACTCAAATGGTGAAAATCCGGTTGTATTTCACCATGTTGTTCTGTACACCCAGAGAGCTTCAGGCAGCTTCTGAGCCCAATCCTGATGATGGTAAGCCACAATTTTTGTTAAGATGTTTTCCAATGTCTTGATGTGCTTTCCACTTGTCCATTCACCTAGGGTTTGTATGGAGATGTCGCTCTGTGCTTGACCCCATATTTCTGCATAATATTTTCTATCTTGTGTGATGTGAATTGTGCCCCTCCATCTAAAACAATCTCCTTTGGAGTACCGTAATGAGAAAAAATTTCTTCAATTAGAAAATATGAGACCACCTGCTCCGTTTCTTTCGCAACAGCTTTGGCTTCCACCCACTTAGTCACGTAATCAGTACAGACCAAGATGTGGACTTTCTGTTGGGAGGGTGGGTTAAAGGGTCCAACGAAGTCAATAGCCCATTTCAAAAGGCCTGAGACCACCTGTGCTCCAGCGAATTTCATCATCTCGACCTGTTGCCTCACACGTTGGAAACTATCACACCTCTTGTAGAAATTTGAATAACTGATATGTTATCCACCGAGATTCTCCTGATCACACACTATTTTATCTTCATGCACAATACATAATCTCTTCTACCATTGATCATCACATGCGGAAATAAAATCAATTGCATGCACACATTAAAACCATAAAAATTCACACATATGAACACAGTATGTAATGGGAAAGCTTAAAGCTGAAAACCCCTAACTATCTGTATATTATATGTCATAGAGATCATGTAACAATCATTATACAAAGCTCCTCACAAGCTCTCAGTATAATCTCCACTTGTTAAGCCACTCACACAAGCCTATCTAAACAAATAAATGCTCCAATCAAGCTCCACCGTTACCGCTCTACCGTTGTTAATCCAAGATGAATAATGGCCCAATTTGAGTTCGAATCCACCTGGTATGCACTGCACAATCCTCATTGGCATCTCCATCAATTTGTGGTGCAAACTCATGCACCAGTATGGTCACAACTGATAGTCACACTTGCTCTTTCACCTACCTCTTCATTGGTCTCCACTGAAACTGTCCATGCACTGAAGTTAACTGATGTATTATTTAGTTTATTAATGAGTTTATAATTAGTGAATTAATTAATAATTAATTTACACCACTCTCACTAGTGTATCAATCAGTTAGACTAGATACAACTAGCTCAACTATGTTTAGATTAGTTAAACTGAACACAACTCCATTAACTTCCTCAATCAACTCCACCAAACTCTCTCACCTGAGTTCTAACTGAAGTCTCCATGCAATAGCTCCACTAAACCCTCAGGAATAGCGTAATTCCTTCTGTCAGCTGCATGTGCCACATCTATGCAGTTAACTGAAGTGCTCCAAGAGGATAAGATAATGTTTAGAGTCCAAATATTATTAAGAGCTAATAATATTCGACATTTCTATTTTTAGACTGGCAATCTAAAAATAGATTCCGCCCAGTATGTCTAAAAATAGAAGTCCATCTATTTTTCCGACTTGACCAACCATCCACAGCATCCTGCAACTCATAGAACATGATCCATATGTCTAAAAATAGACTTTGCACCAAAAATAGCCTGCGGGCCCACTTAGTGAAGGCGACTCTTTTCACTAACCTCATCATCTTGTTGCAATCTCAACACCTCCTAACATAATTATGTGCATCATGAAAGATAGAAGGCCAGTAATATCCCTTTTTTAGCACCTTATGGCATGTTCTTTTGTCTACAAAATGCCCTCCACAAGGGCCATCATGAGAAGCTTTCAATATCTCATAAATATCATCCTCAGACACATAGCGCCGGATCTGTTTATCTGTTCCTGTATGGAAAAGGTACCCTGCCATCCAAGAATATCGGGCACTGTGATGAATAATTTTATGTTGTTCCATGTATGACAAATGACGAGGCACTTTCCCTGTAGCAAGATAGTTAGCAATATCTGCATACCATGGAGGTTTAGTAGAAACTGCAAAAAGATGTTCATTGGGAAATATATCTTCTACAAGTGTGCATTCATCATTGTTATCCATTCTGGATAGGAAATCAGCCACTACATTATCTTTTCCTGGCTTATCTACTATTGTAATATCAAATTCTTGAAGCAATAGAAACCATCTTGTAATATGGACAGGAGTAATAGGTTTATTCATCAAATACCTGATTGTTGCTTGATCAATATGGACAACAGTAGAATACCCGGTGATGTAGTTCCAGAACTTATTGACAACATGGATGAAAGCTAGGAATTCTTTTTTTGTCACCGTGTAATTTAATTCAGTAGGAATTAAATTCTTGCTGACATAGTAAATTGCATACGGTGTTTTGTCTACCTGATGTCCTAAAACAACCCCTACTTTTGTCTGAGAAGCATCGTTATGTATGTGAAACAGTAATTCCCAATCAGGCCCTCAGAGGATTGGAGCCGTGCAAACCAGCCCTTTAATCTTCGTGAAATTTGTCTCACAATCTTCAATCCACAAAAATTCTACATCTTTTGTTAGTAATTGAAACTGTGGGTGTGCTATTTTAGCAAAATTTTATATAAAACATCTATAATAACCAACACAACCAATAATGCTACATACCTGTGTGGGTGTTTTGGGTACCGGAAAGTTTAATATTACCTCTACTTTCACTGGATCAACTTGAATTCCAGTAGCTGAGAGAAAATGTCCCAATAATACTCCTTCTTCCCTCATCATATGGCATTTGACTGTACTCAGAGATACATGGGTCTACTTACATATTTTGAGTACTTTCTCCATATTTTCCAATCCCTCCTCAAATGAGTTCCCATATGGAGTAAAATCATGCATATAGATCTCAACGCTATCATCGAAGAAATCAGAAAATATTCCCAAGATTTCCCTCTCGAAGGTAGCAGGAGCATTACACAGGCCAAATGGGAGGACCTTGTATGCAAAGTTTCCCCGGGGGCATGTGAAAGTTGTTTTATCATGGCCTTCCGAGGCTATCTGTATCTGGTTATATCCACTGAATCCGTCTAGGAAGGAAAATAACTTCTTCCCAGCCAAAGTACCAGGACTTGGTCAATGAATGGCAAAGGGAAATGGTATTTTTGTGTTGCCTTATTTAGTTCCCTGTAATCTACACAGATCCTCTTTTTACCATTCTTTTTGGGAACGATAACTAGCGGAGATACCCATTGGCTATTTGAGATTGGGTAAATTAATCCTACATCTAATAGCTTTTGTAATTCTTCCTTGAAAATGTTTTTGAGAGCAGGGTTCATTCTCCTTTGAGGTTGTCTTACAAGGCGACAATCTTCCTTAATATAAATATGACGAGTACATAAATTGGCAGGGATCCCCTTCATGTCGGTATAGTCCCAGGCAAAAGCTTCCTAATGATCTTTAAGGACTTTCAAAAGTTGTTTTCTCTGGGATTCAGACAGGTTTGGGTTGATATTAAATGTTTTCCCTGGTTCAATCTCAATTGGAGTACTATCATTGGATGAGGTTACATGAATGTCTTCAATGTCATCTTATGGTTCAATGTTTTCCTATGTCTCACAGCTCATATCATATTCTAGAATATGTTGAGTTGAATTGGAAATAGAACTGGAATCATTAATGAAAGCATTAATGGAATCGTCCTCGGTTTCTATTTTGAATTGAAGGGCTTGCTCAATAGTGAGGACTGATCTAACATCTTCACTTTCAGGTTCAGGCTCCTCTACAGGTAGAGGTTTTTGACTAGGTAATGATTTTTCAGATGGGCTCGGTTCCGCAGGAGGATAAAGCTTAAGATTCTTTGTAACTGTCCCATTTGATATGATCATATGCCCAGATCAACACCCTATGTAGGCGTCTACAGTTGCAAGCCAGGTTCTTCCTAGGATCAATGGCTGACCACCTACTGAAGATCGTGTCTGTAATATAAGGAGGTCCACAGGGTAATGCCATGAATCTACTGAAATGATCACATCCTCTAATTTCCCTACTGGTTTAATTGTGGACCTGTCTGCAAGTTCCAGGATAGTAGGGGTTGGTTTAATGTTTCCAAGTCCTAATGTGTTCATTGTTTCAGCAGTGATAATGTTGATGACAGCTCCCAAATATACCAGTACATTTGGGATTTCAACCCCATTAATTTGTACTATTAGAATTGGGTTCCCAAGGTCTCTGTATTTTACAGGCATGATATTTCCTAACATGATATAGGATAATCTGTCCATTACATGAATGGTTAAGGGATCCTTAGGTTTCCTCCCTGGTTTCTTAGAACAGTAATCCTTAAGATTTTTTGTGTATATAGGTACATCCCTCATAGCTTGTAGCAGGGGTATTTTAACAAAGAGAATTTGCAGTTCCCCTAGGAAGTCAAATTCTGTTTGAGGGTTTGGTTTACTCAAGGTTAGTATTTCAAGATATGGAGGATAAGTTGAATGACCTTGATTAGGAACAACTTGGGGAGGTGTCTAATTTATTATGTTTTGGTCTAATTTCTCCCTCACTGTTCTCTGTTCGGGTTCTGTATCTTCACTATCAATTTTTTCTGTAATAATAGGTGAAGTAGGCGCATTTACTACCTGGCCAGACCATAGATTTATCTCATTGAGCCCCACGGTAGAGATGTTGTAAGATGGAAGGTTCAAAGTGTCTATATTTTGGACCCCTTTATTATTCAGATTTGGGTTGGGCTGGATAGGAAGCTGGGGTCTAATGGCTAGGTTTCCTAGGGGTACATTGGAGGGCAACTAAAGTTGTTGTTGAGGCATAGACTGAGGAAACTGTCCAATAGGAGAGGGTCCTTGCCAAGTCTAATTCCTTGAAGGATTCAGACTGGCCTGGGGAACCCATTGTTGCCAAGGGGGATACTGATATTGAGACCACATAGCTGAAAATGGTGCAGATTGGAGACCCATATTAAAATTATTAAAATAATGGGATGGATTCTAAAACATACCTGGATTCATAGTTGGTGGTCGAGGTTTCCATGGCTTCTTCTGCCCCATGAAGTATAGCTGGTCTACCACACTTTCTTCACTTGCTCCTTGGAAAACAACCTTCAGTTCAGGCAAGGAATGATACGAGCTGTTCGCATGAGTCTGTTCACAGATTGCGCAGGCTTCCACCATGTTCAATGGGAATTCCTTCAAAGGATGCTTCTTTCTGCACTATGGGCAAAATATGGCCATTGTCTTTTCCAACTCCATATGTTTCTATTTTTCTTGCAGGGTGTCCATCTGGGCTGATAGTGTGCTTAGAATATCGGTCCTTAGGTTATCCAGTATATTTCCAATTTCATCTTTTGTAACCCCTCCACTGGAGGTCTTTGATGAACGAATTCCTTGTCCACTCCTTACAGCCCCCCGTGAACACTTAATGCAATAATCACAGATAGTATCGGTCTTCTTTAAAAATATCCCCTTTTCCTACTATATTAAGAAGTTGCAGTGAGTCTTCCCCAAGTGCTCGGAGAAGAATGATCTTCAGAATGTCCTTGTCTAGGTCACTATGTCCAGAACTCTGCAATATGTATTTAAATCTTTCTACACAGTCCTCCATGTTTTCATCCTCTTTCTGTGAAAACTTAAAGATGTCCTCCTTAATTTCATGTTATTTACAGTAATATTGGTATTTCTCCAAGAAAGCTTCTTTCATCCCTTCCCATGAGGTAATCGTACTCCCCTTAAACCCATAAACCATCTCAGGGTTGTCCCCTTTAGGGTAGCAGCAAATATCTTCAATTTTTGATCATCAACAATATAGTCATATCCTCAACAAACAATATCAAATTCAAAGAGGAACGTATCAGGGTCTTCAGAAGAAAGCCCATGGAAACTAGGCAGAGCTGTTAAAGGGATGGGTCTCATTGGTGCATCACCTGTAACATTTCCAATGGGAAAATCAATAGAGGAACTTACATGTGCCATAAATACCTTCCAATACTCACTTGGAATTTCGACTAGTTTTGTAGCTGGTATTTGGAGTGATTCAACTATAGGAGGTTGCACCGTGCTCCCTTGGTCCCTCGGTGACTCAAAATATTTCAAGAATACCTTTACCAAATCTAAATTTTTTGATTCAGTTGCGTGAATTTTTACAGCGCTGCCTTGGTCTCGAGGGGATGAAAACCCTTTTAGTGGTTCTTCTTCCCAGTTATAATTTCTCAGCTCTTCTGATCCCCTACTTGCTATTTATTCCCCTTCTGCTGCTGATAAGCAAGTCTCCTCCACTGATACCATGTTTATTAAGTCTTCTGTCATAGAAATAACACCTTTTGGTACCATGGATGACACTGGTTGCTCCATAAACTACCCTTTGGACTTCGTCTGAACTCTTACCCTGGCAGCAGCACAGGATGATTCTTCAGATCTAGATTTTTCAATAATCTCCTGAATGTATGTCTTCCTTCCCAGATCCTTTCCTTTATTTAGGGGTCTTCCTCTGCCCCTCTTATTCAGATCCTTGTTCATACAAATTGTGAAGAGGGTTCATCAAAAAAATAGCAATTTCTCAAGACCCGAAGCAGGACAGATAGCTTCCTCCCCGTGATGAGAGAGTAGGTTCAAACAGGCAATAAAAAAAGGAGGAAAATCTAATTTCAGGACCTGAAGTAGGGTAATCACATACCCTCCTCATGACGAGAAGTTGGCCCAAAGAAAATAAAACAAAAATGAAAAACTGGAAACTACGCCTAGGACTTAGGGCAAGGTTACAAAATACCCTCCCCAAGACGAGGGATTAATTTTAATGAAAAAGCAAAACAAAGTAGAAAGAAAAACAACATGCTATGCTCAGGACTTGGAGCAGGGTAATAAATTCCCTCCCCAAGACGAGAGATCAATTCTACAGTTAAAAGTAGGAAAGAGAAACACAAATCACTTATGCTCAGGACTTCAAGCAGGGCAATAAATTCCCTCCCCAAGATGAGAGATTGACCCTTAGATCTGTCGTAGATCCTGTTCTTGCACCTGTTAGCCTTCCTCGGCAATGGCGCCAAAATGTTGGTGTCCGGATATGAACAATGTTCAACCATTTTTCCACATAAATTATCAACTCGAGGGCGTTAGTTATTTCAAGACTAACGACAAAGTATATGCAGGAACACGCACATGACCTACTGTAGATCACAGGTTTAATCCATAAACACACAGACCACTATAACAACAATTAAATGAATTGCAGAATTAAAATAAATTCACAAAAATTAAAGAATTAATTGTAACAATAGTAATGAAATCACACTAAAAAGATAAAAAAAATGTGAGAAAGGAAAAACGCAACACCTAATCAGAAGAGTGGGCCCAACTCTCTAATCAGGGCTGCGGTAAACTCACGGATTACAGAAGAAACAGAAAGATGTCGTGCATTCGATTAATGGAAAAATAAATTGTTACAAGATCTGTAGGTAATGGGGCTTAACCCTGATTCACAGCCCGTAGGCCTCTTTATACAAATGTCCTGGAATCCTCGATTCCCCTCAGCAACTCAATAATTACAAAAATATATTTTGTTACAATGGCAACCTAGTGGCTCGGGAGGAGACCGTAAAAAGGCCTGAAATAATGTTGGTATAAACAGAATCTGTTATGTTGTAACAGCAAATGAGAATAGCGCTGGAAATTATGGTTGTTCCATGCCTCACGGCTACAATGCTCCCGTTTTGGCCGAATCTGTAGAAATATCGGAGTTAATATATAAAAATGTAAAATCTCCATGACAATTACTTCAATAATCAAATATCCCATGAAAGATAAGGAAAAGGGGTTTTACCTCATGTGTTAAGAACAATAATGGTACAAAGAGATAGAAAGATAGGGTAAAATGGGAGAGGAAAGTATACAAATCCAATACCCAACACTTACCATACCCGGGCATGTGGCGGCTCAGTACAATTGTGGGCAAGCCTGCGATCCCAAAGACCCCTTGTAATACCACAATGAAATTTGTTGCAGGAAGGCACACACTAGGCCACAGGGACCACCAGGCTCCTCCCGTACCAAACCCATCAGCGATCGCCACGCTCCGCTGTGAGCTTCCAAACCCACACGATTTCTACAGACCAAAGATGGAACAATGCATCCACAATCATATACTCCCCCACTCACTTTTCACTTACCATGCCCAGGATCCGGCGCATCATCACTCCCAACAACAGGAAATTCAACCTCGAGATCCCAAGGCCAGGCCCGAAACTAGAACCAACTCCACACCCAAACGTGATAGCATATCTCACCCTACGTTGATGCCTCAAGCCACATCTTGAGCCAGGACGCCAATACAGAATGTGCTGTCTCCCAACACTCTCTCCTCATCGCCCGCCAGCTCCAAATAACCAGCATACTGCCCTGAAGCCTTGATATAATGTATGTGCGGGGAGTGGGGTTTGTGTCCCAATACCACATTAATGCAATCATGTGGCGCGTGAAGGCCCTCCTAGCTCCAAAATTCAACTAGTTGGATGATAGGACACCCCCATCGGGGAATAATTAATCATTTCATTATTCTTTATAATATTTTTTATTTATACGTAACATTATTATTATTATTATTATTATTATTATATTTTATTTTATTGTATTATTATTATTATATTATATTATATTTTATTACATTATTATCATTAATCATATTTTATAATTAAATATAATAAGTATTAGATTATTATACATTATAATATTAGTTTAGATTTTATATTTTTAGGTTTTAGTCGACCATTTATAGTTTTGTTTTTTGTGCTTTATTTATTTATTTATTTCTTCGCTTGTCTCATATTTCCTCTAACATTGTCTTGACTATGGATCCTCTTTTGGATACTAAACGTCGACAAAATTCGATTACTACTATGGAAAATTTGAAATCTCCATATACAAAAAAAAAAAAAAAACCACATAAGTTTGAAAACTAACAATGGTTGTGATTGTAATGTTTGCGTGGAAAGACCTCAGACTTTCTAGACCTATGATTATGCATATGATAATTATTATTATTTTTTATTTAGTTAATGAAACTAAAGGTTGGATAGCCTTACAAATCCTTGGTCTGAGGGAGGCTTGTTACATGCATGTTTCGCTTAGAGTCATGTCCTCTACCAGTTGAATTAAAAGAAGTGGTTACTAGTAGTGTGTCAATGAGTTACACATGTTGTGTGCTTGTTGGGTGCATATATTATGGGCTAGGAATAATCCCATACTCACTTGAAGAGGAAGGAAGTGACAAGACACCACTTGACACATGGAAAAGAAGGGGTTGGACACGGACGTTTCATCTCAATACATGAAGGAAAAGGAAGGGATGCATTTGCAGAAGGATACGAAAGGACCCAAAAGGAAAAGCAAAATAGAAATACTGGGAGACATACAACATTGTCTTGGGGAGAGGGAGTTTCTTTGGGATATTTTGGGGGACTCTTCGTGACTCCTCTCATTGACATAGATTGGTTCCATTTGCTACCAAAAGGCATTCAAGACTAATGTGAGGTGGAATGTGTAGTGGTGGGGGCACGATATGGTTGATCAAGGACACAAATGGAGCTGATTATTGATTTTGTAAGATATAGTTGGTGCTTAGTGGCATTTATCTTGTGCTCTGCGACTCTAGGCACCAACTCCCTGACTGTGTTTGAGACATTGTTTGTCTAATCCTCTGTGGGTTGTAAGAAGTTCAATGAATGAACGAACCACTAGTGTAAACTTCCCTAGAGCAAGCAATAAGTCAAACCCTAGATCCGACTTGAGGGTGGTCAACTACAAGAAAGGTTGCAGTGTAGTTGGCCTATGGTTGGGAGGAGAGTGGAAATCCCTCCTTAAGTTGACAAACATCTCAAATTAATTTAGATAAGTATCCTTGGATTATGCATGTTTGCCTATATATTGTAATATTCCTTATTATATTTATGACCAATAATTAATCTTATGCCATTTATATAAGATCATGATTCACTATTCAATCATGATTAACCAACTAACTTGTGTACCTATCGTGATTATGAGATGCCTGAGTTATGTGGGTGTAGGATTTTTATTCTCTTGTAGGTTTTCTGATATGATCATAATTGGTGATTTGATATCACTTAAGATTGATATGTGATTTCATGAGTTTATGTCATATTTATATGTGTATAAATTTGGGCAGCTCATTGTCATAATTATAATGGTGGGTTACATCTAGGAGTGAAATTTATATGTTGAGTGCATGGAATAAATCTATCTTAGGAAGTTGTTAAGATCTATGTATGATCATGGTGTATGTGTTGCTTTAGACGCATTCATGGTGATGGTTTAAAGTATGGATCTATGTGATTGTTGATATTCTCTTCAAGTTTTATGGAGTTACTTGCATGAATATGCATGGTTGCTTAATATGCTTCAACTAACCTATTTTTTATGTGATTCCTATAATCTAATATGTTGCAAATATCATGGGTTAATACCTTGTTGAATACTTTGACTTCTACTTATGAGGAGGAAGTAATTGGATAAGTATATTTACTTGTACATTTATCAAATCATGAATAATGAATGATATTGCTATGAGTTGTAGGTAAAAGTATCAACTCTCTCCATGGAGGAATGTGATTCTCCTGTGTGCCTTTGATGAGACGTTATGTCTGTGTGTGTGTTCTCAGGGTCATGAGTGGGTAGGAGGCCTTTTTGTTTTCCAATATATTCTTGTGTGCAGGGTTATTTACATGGTTGGATATGAATTCCTAATGTGCTCAGTTAATTCTTACAATGTGTGATACCTATTTTTTGGTATGGCCATGGTTGATAACTAGTTAAGAAAATCAATTGTCTATACGATATATGTTTTATCAGTAGGGTTGATAATGTTGGGTGCATAATCCATATTGTGGTATGATATGTTATTTTTGGGATTGAATTTACTAAGTGACGCTATCCTATTTCGGTGCTTGTCGGCAGGCATGTTGACAACTTATTTTCCCTTATTATAGCTATGTATGGTTTTTTACATGTTGGTGTCTTGAATGAAGGGTTAATTCTCCAGGAAGTCAGAAATTGGAGAAAAACCTTGCTTCAGGGGAAGCTTGGTTAGTTCCTTGGAAATTTATTAAATTTTATAAGTTTGAATGTTGAAGAGGTCGAGTATGTAGCTAGGTTTGGATGTAATTAGGTATAGTAGTATCCTAGACGGATGCATTTCATACCTAGTGAATGTATCTGAATACCAGAATAGCTGCAACAATAAATGGAATAGTAGAGTGGGACTAGCACAAAGGTACAATAGAAGACCACATGGAAACCTCACCAGTAGTAATAAATTGACTCAGGATGATTCAATAGCTTATGGTCGGGGCATGTTGGGGCCTTTGTTTTGGAAAAGGATAAAACAGTTTTGGAAGTTGAGGGATAGCAGTTGCAAATGTGGCGAGTTGCATATAGCCATTGTGACTTGCGGATATTCGTTGGGTAGGTGGCGGGTTGCAGGCATACAACTTCACAACTGGCAAGAAAAACTAATAGTAAATAGGAAGAAATACTCTGAGTAGGAGAATAAAAAGCATAACAGAATGAAGAACGACGGAGCATAGTAAAGCAACCAAGCAGAAAAGAAGAAACGACTGCTAGTGCAGAAGGAAGAGGGAAGATAATAAAGAAAGAGAACCAAGGAGGTAGTTAGTCTTGTGTTTTAGGTTCCATGAACATATCTCTGTGGAGACTATGTTATTTGATGTAATGCTCTGTGTTGAAATTTAATATATATATATATATATATACTAGTTTTGGTCATTGTTGTGTGAAGATGGATGTGTTTCTGTGTATGAAGCCTTAGAGGACTAATTAAAATTTTCCGATAGTGCTTTTTGATGTATCTGATGTGATTTGTATCTTATTTGAATAATGGGTAATGAGAGTTTTTTATGGATGATAATAGTGTAATAACATTAGACAATAGAGGGTAAAAGTAACATCGATACTATGGTTCTAGTTCTCGTATCTCAATAAGGTCTCAGCACACCTCGTGTGAGACTCCTTGCTCTCCCTTGAGCAAGGTGAAAATGCCAGCATTTTCTTATACTAGAGCGGGACCTTGTTGGCCTATGAGCTTGAACCTGGGTCTTTCCCAGGAGTCATTCTTTCGCCAACAAATGGTTTTGTTGTCGAGACCTTAAACTTTATCATAGAACTAGATCATGGTGTCAAGGATCTACAAGAGGGAATTTCGAAGTTTGTGGGATAATCATGTAGATTTGTTCATATCAAAACAAGATGAACTCTGACATCAGAGGGAAATAAATATTAGGGATTAGATCTTATTCTCTAAATCAATAGGCAATTTGTATGAGATCTATTGCGGACATTTTCCTGAGGAGCTCTACAATTGGCTACGAAGACTCCAAGTAAAAAAAAAAATTGGGAATTGAGTTGATCACGTCATGACTGGATGCATGTAGATCTGACAACCTTGCATAGACTAGATACTGATCTAACACGAGCAGTAAATTTTTGGGTGCAATCGACGGTGGAGGGGTACATTGTGGAGTTTGCAACTAAAAGTCATCAATCCTTCTCTAAATCAAAAGCTATATTCAAGTCCAGGTTGCGAAGAAATTTGTTGAAAGAAATCATCCTGTGGATTAAGGCTCTGATGGTGGAAGAGGGATAGTGGGATTTCCAAAATCCCACTATAGAAGCCTAAACAACTAGTACTAGGGGAAGGACATAAGGGAGAAATTCTACAGAAGGGGGGAAAAGGAAATTGATGAGATGGACGACAGAAGTTCCAATAATTCAAGAGATATAAGAGCATATCGGAGGGCGAAAATCATCCAAAAGTGGCGAGAGAGGGAAATACAGGAGTTTGAAAAGGTAGAAGGAGAACTCACACCAAAAAGAATAGGGGTTGCGGATGACAATGGAGAAAGGAGTTGCGAGAGGGCCCACAAGAATAGAGGGGTCCACTAGAGGAGTTAGACAGGTTCATAGGAACCCATCCCGATCGAAGAAAGGAAAGATTTCCAATGGAGAGGAGGACACAAGCCCCGAGAATGATTTGTATGGTGAACTACCTGTTGCGATGGAATAATTTTTTCAAGAAGGACCGGTGACCTCAATGCAAGGTAATCCTATTCCCCAAATTCCAAGTAGCATTTTTTCTAACCTTCCCCTGGTACTCTATCACCCCCTAGATAATTTTTTGACTAAGTTGAAAAGGTTGCGTAAAATACATAATATTCAGTCTAAAGTGGAAGGAAACACTAGCAGTAGTATTAGTAAAGGAATTTCTCAACCAGGAACTAGAGGATTTGTACTGCTTCCACATACACAGATAGAAATGGTAGGATCGTTCACCAGATATCCTATGTTTTTAGGAAAAGGGAATGATGATTTGGAACAACACTGGTACTTGTGTGAGGGAATCTAGAGGGCTCGCAAAACACCAGACACAGTTAAGTTAATTTAGTTCCAGACTATGCTCCGAGAGAGAGCACTACGGTGATTCATTAAATAGTTAGAAGTACATCCAAATACAGTCGTAGATGATGTAAAGAGGGAATTTGTGCAAGAATTTAAATTACCACAGACCAACCAGCAAGGGTTATCTAAACTCTGGGAAATTAAGCAGTGACAAGGAGAGATTTCCCGGGAGCTAATGAGAAGGTTCAAAGATGCCATTGGCAAACTAAGTTATCCCATAGACTAAAATCATCAGCGTAATTGGTTTATCAAGGCTCTTCTACCTCTTACCAGAACACCATTAACGTAGAAAAATATCGACACGCTCCAAGATGCGTTAGAACAAGCGATGCGAATTAAAGCAATGGAAAGATATCCACAAGAATTTAGAGGAGGTGTAACCACCCAGGATCCCTCTCTGCTGGGGCCACAACATCAAATTGAAAATTTAACAGAGAAAATTAAGTATATACATTCATCTCGCGCAGCGCGACCCAATGTGTGGTGCACACATTGTTTGCTAGAATGAAATTTAGTCTCAGAGTGCTCTAGGTTACAAGAAACAACATTTGGTTCATCATCAGCGGGATCTCAAGTGCTGCCACCAGCGGGAGGAGTTTCGTAAGCAAATACTCAAGTTTTTTACCCTGGTCAAACACACTTCCATGGATCCTTGAACGTGCCTTGAACCAACAGAATACAAGTTAAAATGAGTACTGCGAGATTTGTAAGGGAGTTAGCCATCCACCTCGTCTATGCCCCATTCTATAGAAGTACTCTAATATCGAAAAAAATGTTTACTCTGAGTTATGTGCCTCAACTACACACCACACAGGCTAGTGTAGAGCATTGGATTCACTGGCTGATATAATAGACAGAACATCTTAGAGAGTAAATGAGGATCCTTGAGGACGAGGAGGTCCAGGAATAAGAGGGGGTAGGACAGGTGGGAGAGGACCACTAAGATGTTATAATTGTGATCAAGAGGGACATGTCACGAGGGAATGCCTATTACCCAGAAGGCCATGGTGCTCTCAGTGCAGAGTGAACACACATGCCACGAAGGATTGTCCTGAGTTAATAAAAATATGGCAAGAGAGGGACAAAGAGTGGGGTGCTAACTTGTTCAATGCAGAGCCAAGAATTTCTGAGATGCAACCATTACCAAGTGTAGCCATAAAAAGAAGAGGAGGAAAGAAGACAGGAGGATACACAGAAGAAATAGAGCCACTGAAGTTGATAAAGCCTGTATCACCAAAGAAATCCTATAACTCTAAACAACAAAAGCAATATGTCAAAGAAGTAGTGGAGACCTTTTCGAAATTAAGCACCCATAGATACCTCCAGCAGATATAACCAACAAAATAAGGAAAAAATATCGCAATACCATGTACACCTATAGAATAATGGTTCAGGTTATTCCTGAATATCATAAATGATGTACAAATTCTAGGAATGTTAAAACATAACTTGAAGACATTTGTTGAGGGAGGACTGGAGAAAGTAAACCCAATCAATACCAATCTTCCGGAAAGGAATGTACGAAGGGTTAAGAGAAACAAAAGACATACAGGAAATGAATTCAGAATCAATGTGCAAGTTTCAGGTTTTCAAATAAGGGATACAATGCTAGATTTAGGTTCAAACATCAGTATACTCCCGAGGAAGACTTGGGAAGCACTGGGAAAGCCCAAGTTAGATTTCTCTCCCATAAAATTGTGTATGGAAAACCAATATTGTATTTTACCGGTTGGGATATTAGAATATGTTGAGGTTGATGTTGTGTGGTTAAAAAACTATATTGATTTTGAAGTGATAGATATTATGGGTGATAAATAACCATATCTAGCATTGTTATGGATTGACTGGGAATTTGAGAATTATGCAGTCATTGACTTAAAGAAGGAGTTTATGATCTTTGAATATGGAGAGGTCAAATTGATTCATCCATTAGATCCATATCAAGGGCCTCAGTACACAGAAAGAATCAACAACAGAGAAGATCTTGGACTCTTAGACCAATTATACCGGATGACAGTGGGAAAAAGGGAATACTATATTATTCGATAGCAGAATTGTCAGTAAGTTGGTGGAGTATCCAAAACTATGAGGTGGGGTCCGAGGTTGCATGGGATGACTGGAAATAGGGAGGGTACGAATTCAATGCCAAGAGGTGTGTTTCCATTCGCGGAGTCAACAGGATCGAGACAGAGGTAAGAGGTTACCCTACTCTTACTAGTATGGATATTTTTAACACTTTTATCAATAAAGTAGATGATATTGTCCCTGAGGAGCACAGAATTCCCTCAATGAATGTGTCATCACAGTCAACCTCTGCAAGGTGGTGGGGAAACCATCTCAACCACCTATGGAGATGGGAAGATCTGGTGAAGGCTTTAAGGATAAGGTTCCAAGCATCGGTACGACCGCAACCAGATGAGAGGTACAGGGAACTTAATAACCCCAAACCCACATAAAATACTATGAAGAACAGTGTGAACTGGAAGACTACCCCAAGAACTTTTGGTTGCATAACTTTGTGCACCCTTTGGACACAGTCCCGCAAGCTAAGTACCTCACTAAAGAGAAAAAGAGACAGACAAGTAATTGGGAATTACTGTCTGACAGGTTTGTAAAAATATTTTCTTTTAAAGAGGATGCTTAATAGCTAACAAACACTCTACAAGCCATGAAGAATGTTTTGTTCACAATAGGGCCCATGGAGACGATGGATCAAGCCACTTTGAACAAAATTTCTGAATCAAGTTACCGAGAAAAAGAAGCCTATAGCAAAATAGATCATGATATGGATGATGATGATTTAGAAAACTTGAGACACTTATCGTTTGAAGAAAAGGAAGGGGGGCAGAAAATAAAAGATGAACCTATTACAGAGGGAATCCACTTACTGCCACTCAAAGTTAAAAAGAATAATATTGGAAGTACTGCGAAGCCTAAATTAGCTTCCATCGGAGACTACTAGGATGAAGAAACGACAAAATAAAATTTTCATTTATTGGCGGTGTATGAAGATTTGTTTCCCTCTTCTGTTGAAAAACTGAAAGATATCAAAGGAGATTTGGGCGAAATGCGCATAATGCTAAAGACGAATGCTATATCGGTAAAGCACAAGCCATATTGATTAAATCCCAGGGTAAAAGAAAAGGTGAAGAAGGAGATTGAAAAAATGCTAGAGGAGGGGCTGATATTTCCCATTGAAGAAGTAGAATGGGTCAGTCCCATTGTTATTCAGAATAAAAAGGATAAGTCAAAATAATAGTATGTGTTGACTACCGTAATTTGAATAATGCATGTGTTTATGATCCTTTTCCTACACATTTCAATGATGGAGTGTTAGATAACATAGCAGGGAATGAAGATTATTCTTTCACGGATGGATTCTCTAAGTATCACCGAGTTAGAAGAGCTAAGGAGGACAAAAATAAAACCACATTTACAGTGAAATGGGGCTCTTACGCCTATCATGTGATTCCTTTTGGACTAAAAAATGCACCAGCGGTATTCTCAAGAATAGTTATAGCAGCATTCAGAGAATATATCCACAGATTTCTGGAGGTTTACATGGATGATTGGACTATATACAGTTTGTTGAAAAAGCACACAATTCTACTCCGCATAGTGTTTGATTGATGCAGACAACTACAAATCTCTTTAAATGTAAATAAATGCATCTTCACAGTTCCTTTCCAAACACTGCTGGGTCATGTAGTGTGCAAGGATGGAGTATGTGTGGACCCTGCTAAAGTTGCGACAATCGTTAATATGTGCCCCCTGAAAAATTTTAAGCAACTAAGATCCACAATGGGGCATACAAGTTACTACATGAGATTTATTTGCAATTATGCCCGCATTACAACCCCATTAGAGAATTTTCTAAAGAAAACGGAACATTTCATGTGGTCCGAGGAGTGTAACAAAGTGCTAGATATACTAAAGGAAAATATAGCAAGTGCATCTATCTTGGTATACCCTAATTGGGATAGACAATTTCATGTGCACATTGATGCATATGGCATCATGTTAGGAGCAGTGATAGTGCAATCAAGGGAGAAAAATCTAGACCATCCGATATACTTTGCTAGCCAGAAAATATCAACTACAGATAAGAATTATACAACTACAGAAATGGAAGCACTTGTGATGGTCTACTCGCTACAAAATTTTCGCCACTATATACTAGGGCGCTCATTCAAATTATTCACAGAACATTTAGCACTCAAATATCTGGTAAATAAACCGGTGCTAGAAGGAAAAATTTGTAGATGGTTGTTGTTATTCCAAGAATTCATGTTTGAGGTAATAGTTAAGCCAGGGAAGTTGAATGTAGGACCTGACCATTTGTCACGACTTGAATCACGAGAAAATGGAGGTCCATTCGATGGTCAGTTATCAGATAAAAATTTATTTTGGGTGGAAGCTATACTAGACTATTTAGAATAAATAGAAATATTTCTGGCTATGAGAAGGTGTCCAGAAGAATATACAACAGTCCAAAGAAAGCACTTGGTAGTCAGAGCAACATATTACCAATTCATTGCAGGAAAATTATACAAAATGGTATTATATCAAGTACTAAGAAGGTGTGTATTGGAGCATGAAAGACCATAGATTCTATGGGAATGTCATAATGGAGTTGCAGGAGGACATGTTGCGAGAAATGCACCTCAAGGAAATTACTACAAGCAGAGTTATGGTGGCCCACCGTACACAAGGATGCAAAGGAATATGTAAAAAAATCCGATGTATGTCAGAGGACTGGTAAACCTTCACACAGAGATGAGCTACCATTACAGCCTGTAAGAGAAATACAAGAATTTGAGAAGTAGGCAATTTATTTCATCGGACCCATGGCTCTAGTTGCGCATCACTCACTAGAAATATACATCATAACCGCAACAGAATACCTAACTAGATGGGTTGAAGCAGCACTAGTAAAGGAATGTACCACCAATATAGTAGCTAGATTCATTTTTGAAAGAATCATCGCCAGATTCAACTGCTTGAGGAGTTTGAAAAGTGATCAAGTGACACACTTCAATAATGACACAGTCTAATCATTATTGCAAAACTTTATGATACAACATCACAAAAGCAGCCCGTACCACCCACAGGCGAATGGGACCATAGAGGCCTTCAATAAAATGATATATAAGGGCCTAAAAAAAGTATGCAATGCAAATCGAGAATATTGGGATGAGAGGATCCCGGCTACGTTATGGGCATACAAAACCATTGTAAGAGATTGCATAATCAGACATAATTCCAGCTGGTGTACAAAAGAGAAGCAGTTGTACCAATGGAATTTATTGTTCCCAGTCTCTTTATCGCCACAACAACCCAAATGTCTAAAGAAGAGTTTGTAGCACAACGCTTACAAGAACTTCAAGAATTGAAGGAATCAAGATTCCTTGCGGATTTTCATAAGTCAGTCCAGAAGAAGCTCTATAAGGCTTGGCATGATCAACACATCAAGAAAAAAATGTTTACCATTGGAAGTCATGTCTTGTTATACTATAGCAAGTTTCAATTTTTTTTGGGAAAACTGCAAATGCATTGGTTCAGGCCGTTGTATGTCACAAATATTCGAGATTCAAGAGTTATTAAGCTCGCACAACTAGATAGTATATTATTTCCTAGTTGGGTCAATGGTGCACGCCTAAAACCCTTCCATGAATGATCACTTTTAATTTTATTTAGAAAAAATCTCTCACCCGAGAGAATTCTGTAGGTTAGGTAAGTCATTTCCGCAAGAACAATAAAACATAAGC
Source organism: Pinus albicaulis (assembly GCA_034641835.2). Lineage (NCBI taxonomy): Eukaryota > Viridiplantae > Streptophyta > Pinopsida > Pinales > Pinaceae > Pinus > Pinus albicaulis. The sequence continues at coordinate 930,351,863 of CM076579.1, read as the reverse complement.
CATCAAATAACATATTTGTTGTGAATAATACCCCGCTACACAGTTGCGGAAAGGGGACCATTCTGCAACCAAATATGGTCGCGGGGGGGGGGGGGGGGGATATCGTACAACCTATGATGTCCAGCATCATTTCACGATAATTATCCATCATGTAGGTGTCAGTCCACGGTGTCAGTAAAAAATTTGGAAATATTTTCTGTAATTAGAAACATCATTCTGTAATAAAGTTTCCATATCAAGCCATAATAATTGGCCATCATGTCCGTTCAATTTCCGAGACCACCATCAACAGAGTCAGAGTCCACCTCACCTAAGTTAACCACCCACACGATGGTAGCTGCAGAGGGAACCTAAAAAATAATTAGTTATCCAATCTCATCAAATTCCATCGTGTCAAAGATCCTACTTATTCTGTATGGATGAAGAAAAAACTAGTGTCGGGAAGCATATCATTGGAGAAGAGAAAAGTTTCCATAACGGTTAGCAAAAACACACCAGAAATAACATCGATTTATTAGAGAAGAAGCAGTATGACAAAGGCATTTGTATTAGGGGTGGAGCCATAACTCGACCAAAGGATTTAGAAGTTAGAGCCAGTTACAAGAAAATATGATAATGCAACATTGATAGACATTGATTTTACTGATTCATTTCATTTCCTGGTGCTCAAGAGGTAGGTCTACATAGAAACTTATGTCAAATAAAATGACAACGAAGCAACTCAAGTCCATCAAGGTTTTCGAGTAATTCAAAGATCAATAATCTTACATATGTGGAACCTACCAATTTTTTGTACACAAGGAGCAGCGATTCAATGTACAAAATTGTTGATAAGCAGGATTCATAACAGCTCCCTATGGCTTGGCATAGAAATAAGTATTCACATAGAGTACATCCACCATCCCACTGGAATTTCAATGACAGGGAACGATGTGGCTGCAATGTTCCAAAACACCTTTAAGAGAGAAAATAAATTCAGGGAGTAGGACTACTACATGAAGTATGACACAAAAAGAGGAGGGAAGAGGGAAAATATAGACATGATAAACATTCCCAACAGCAAATTCGCATGTTAATTTATTGAAGGGAAAACAATGAGACACTATACAAAGTTAGAATGCACGCTGGACACCATCTCGGTTGCAGAGCACTGTGTGTGGGGAGCACAACTCAAGTAGTGTGCCTTCTTGTTGCAGGAGCTTTTTGAGGCCTACAAGGACAATTTATGAAGATCTACAGGATTCATCTATGGATACTTGATAATGGCACTAGCAATGTGGAAGTGGTGTCTGCCAAGAAAGAGACCGGTTGCAGAGGTAACTGAAGAACAACTGTTAGCACTCAAATACACATCGTGGAGAGTCTTTGGAGATCCTAGCAACAAGGAAATTAATGAAGAAGCTTTTGAAAAATGTTATAGAAAATTGATAGATGTTATTAATTCCCAAGAATATTATTAGATGAGTACTCAGAACAGATATGGTTTGGAGCTTCCCACGGAAACACATGGATTAGACCTCACTGTGTTAGAGTAGATATGTTCCAAAAGAGACCACATAAGTTCCAACTGATATAAGAGGCCTTCCACGCTGAGGTCATGTCATGGTTAGGAGTAGCAGGAGAATTTCGAGAGAAACAAAGGCACAACACAACGGATCACACAGATATAGCTCCAACCAGTAATACAGAAGTTGGAGACAAGAATGCAATAATTCAATATGGAAATGGTAAGTCTTGGAGCCATGAGTACTTCCTTCCCTTATTTTAATGAATTTCAATATTTTGGTACGTTGTCACCCATGATTACAACCCATGCTTTCTCTAATCTCCCCCCCAAAACCACTCACTCCCAACCTCAACCAACGCTCATTCCCCCTTGTAAAACAAAATAAAATAAACCACCCATCCCAGGTCCCAAAGGAAAAAGGGCGATAATCATAAATTCAACCCAGGTTGTGGATTTAATGGAAGAGGAGCCGGAAACCCAAATGAATATCAATATCCCTATCACAAAAGAACTAGATAAAAGTACCCAAACACCCTCCACTCTCCAGCAAGATACCCTAATATCATCCAAAAACACCTTATATTCACCCAAAATAATTTGAATTCATCTCCACATACATCCCATAACTCTAAAGACCCTATAATCCACACGGAATCCACTTCTGCAACCATTTCTCACGTTATCCCGAAAGACATGGTTAGTGCAACTGATACCGAGGTAGAAGTTAACTCAGGTACCTTCCAAGTAACTGAATTTAACCCAGCCATGGTAGAGCCAAGAATGTTCTTAAACCTACTTATTCATGCAAACCTTCCTATAGTTGAAGCTACGAAAAATAAACCACATTCGTAGAATTCCAGCAATCACTTATAGCATTGCCTCCATTTATTTCCATCCCTCCACCAACCCACATTTTAAATCCAAGGCCATCACCAGCAACGTAATTGAATCAACCTATTTCACCGCAAGGACAGTCCGAGCGATATATTTCCAGTGGCCAACCGCTCACAGAAATACATTCGAGTCCCAAAGAAATGAGCAGCGGGAACCTCCAAAGTTGGACATAAAATTAATTGTTCAACTTCATCCAATCAGCAACACAGCAGGCAGAATCGCTGCACAATGATCTACTTCATAAGCATGAGTAATAAAAACAACATGTACTAGCACTTACTGATGAACGCAACCAATTACAGTAGGAAAGAGACAATCTAAGGTAACAAATCGACCAAATCACAGAAATATTTCAAGAATTATGGCCGATAGTTGCAGATATAGTGGAAGTTGTTACAGAAGATATGCAGGAATGTGATGTGCTAGAACCTTGTCTCCACATTCAAATGGTATGCAGAGACCTCCGCATTGCAAACAAAGAGCTCTGGCAGACTCTATCAGACCAGTGGTTTTAGATCCAGTAACTATTTATGTAGATGAGATAACTCGGAGAAGGGAGAAGATGAATCAATTGAAGGAGACGCTAGGGAATACAGTAACTGAAGCCTATACATTTTTGGAACAGATCCATGAATGTTTGAACTCGTTAGCTATGAAATCTTAGCCCATCTCTGAGCAGTTTCACCAATTATTTGCAGATATTGAAGGAATTTCCATCCCAACTACCCACAAGAAATTATATGACCAAGTCGATGCCTTACAGATATAAATTCAGACAATTGAGGAAGGCTCTGCCAAGACAAACAACTCTTGCTTGAACTCAAGCCTCTGGTCAAATAGAAGGCAGAATTGATCTAGTAGCTGGTCATTGACTCAGAACCACAATGCAACTTAGCATTCTCAAACTTGCCACAGTTGGTTGATGCAACTCATACACCAAAGATGCAATCATAAATACTTGGCAAGATGCAATTACCAATTTCCACAAGTTCAAGACAGAGGCAATAAATAAAGTCCCAAATTTGGGGCCTTTGTTTGAAGAACGAGGGCCGAAACAAGTGCAGCAAGAAAAGGGAACAATAGAGCAGGACCAGTAGAGAGGTACAACAGAAGACCACATGGAAACCTCACCGACAGAAAAAATAAAAATAAATTAATTAATTAATTAAAAATTAAAAATTAAATTAAATAAATATAAATAAAATATAAAAATATAAATATAAATAAATAAATAAATAATAATAATAATAAAATAAAAATAAAATAAATAAATATAAATAAATAAATAAATAAAATTTTTTAAAAAATAAAAAATAAAAAAATTAGTCAATAGCTTGTGGTCGAGGCTTGTTGAGGCATTTGTTTTAGAAAAGGATAAAACAGTTTTGGAAGTTGCAGGCCAGCAATTGCGAATGTGGCGAGTTGCGAATAATCGTTGTGAGTTTCGGATATCCATTGGGAAGGTGGCGGGTTGTGGGCGGACAACTACACAAGTGGCAAGAACAATTGACAGTAAACAGGAAGAAATATTCTCAGCAGCAGAATGAAAAATGGAACAGAATGAGGAACGATGGAGCATGATAAAGCAGCTAAGCGGAAAAGACGAAAGGACTGCCAGTGCGGAAGGAAGATGGTAGATAAGGAAGAAAGAGAACCAAGGAGGCATTTCGTCTTGTGTTTTGGGTTCCGTGAATAGAACTCTACGGAGACTCTGATATTTGATGTAAAGCTCTATGTTGAAATTTAATATATATATATATATATATATATATATATATATATATATATATATATATATATATATGTATATATATATATATATATGTATGTATATATGTATGTATGTATGTATGTATGTATGTATGTACTAGTTGTGATAATTGTTGTGTGAATATGGATGTGTTTCTATGTATGAAGCCTTTGATCCAGATTTATGTAGGAATGCAACAAAATACAAAAATAACCGTAAACATAGAAATACAGCGGAAATAAGGCTTCATTCATTAATATAAAATCACAAAAATATTCTTACAAACATGATGGAAATAAAATAGCTAGGGTGCTAGTAGCGAATCTCTGAGAAGAGATGTGGCACCTACATACCTCTAAAATGTGTTACAATGAGGCTCGAGGGCCTATTTATTATGGAGAAAAAATGGAGAACTCTAAACGTCCAAAAACCTAACCCTAAGAGATGAAGTGCCAAAACTATGGGCCCCGTTTGGGTAAATTGGTGTTTCAACTTCCCAGACCCGAAAAACTGTTAAAAATAGTAATTTGTGAAAAAATTGAAAGAGACAATGGTGGGGCCCCAAGTGGAATAGGCGGGTGGCCACCAATATCCACCTGGATCATTCCTCCCCCCTTAGGAAGCAATGGTCCCCATTGCGTTGAGTTCCTCCATGAGATGAGGAAAGTTTTGTTGAACTTAGTCCCTAGTGAACCACTTGCCTTGGTGTAGGAGTTGGCCAACTTTGACAACTCGATACAGTTGGATCTTCTGTCGGCGAGTGTTCTTGATTTGCATGTCCATGATATAGTCTGTGGTGGCCTATTCCATGCAGTATGGGTTTAACTCTTTTGGTGTGAGTTCTTCAGTAATGTCAGAGGTATCCAACAGAGGTGGTACATTGAATACTGGGTGCAGACCAAGGAATGGTGGAATACTGGGCTCGAACGCATTGTTCCCTACAGCCTTGGTGATGGTGTACGACCCATATTGAAGCAGGTGAATCTTTCAATGGGGTCCAGTGAGGTGCTCCTTCTGCAAATGTAGCCACACTTTTTCGCCCACGTGGAAGTTGTGTGGCACCCGATGTTGATCATGTCGTTACTTGTACTTAGCATTGGCTCTGTCCAATATGTCATGAATCTGTTAGCGGATGTGTTGAATGCGCTCGATGAAGTTGTTTTCTTTGTCAGCTTCAGACTGGACATGAGCCGAACCGTCCTAAGTAGCTACAAATGGCATGGCTACGTCAATGGGACATAGTGACTAGGATCCCAAGCCCACCTGAAATTGGTTGTGGCCGGTTGAGTTGTGGAGAGCCCGATTATAACTGTGTTGTACATAGGAAAGGCTCTCATCCCATGTGTGTGGATGCTTTGAATTGTACATGCACAAAATGTGTAAAATCATCTTGTTGACGACCTCTGTCTGGCCATCAGTTTGGGGATGGAAATCTGTGGAATTGGTGAGCTTGGTGTCCAACATTGACCAAAGGTTGGACCAAAATGTGTTGAGGAACCTGATGTCGCGATCTGATATGATAGACTGTGGGATCCCAAAGTTCACCCACACTCGTTCAAAGAATATTTTAGAAGTGACTTCTACTATGATATTCTTATTGCAGACCGCCATAATGGCCATCTTTGAGAATCTGTCGATGACCACGAAAACACAGTCGTTTCCATGCTTAGTAGAAGGAAGGCCTGACATGTAATCCATGGAGATGGATTCCCATGGTCGACTAGGGGTAGGTGGCAGAGTATAGATCCCTTGCTTCTTGATGGTCGGTTTGGCAATGGCGCAAGCAGTGCAGGATCTGATGTACTTCCCGACATCCTGTCGAAGGTTCAGCCAATAGAAATAATTCTGCATTATTGCCATTGTTTTCTTGACCCCAAAATGCCCAGCGACTCAAATGTAGTGTGTTTCCCATATCATCTTGGCATGCTCGCTTGAAGGAACACAAAGGTGTCCCAAGTGACATAATAGTGCATCTTGGAGTTGAAATTTTGGAACTTGCATACCCCCCAAGAGTGCCTTGTATGTGTAGCTAAATTCTGGATCGCTCTTGTAGAGAAGCGGCCAATCAGAAGTCTCATGCCCACAAGAGTTGAGAATGGTGGTTATGGCCATGATCGGTGGTCGAATGAGGCAGTCTGCAACATTATTGGTGCTACCCTTCTTGTACTTGATGTTCAAATGAAATTGTTGTAGATATGTGGACCACTTCTGATGGCGATCGTTCTGCAACTTCCCTTGTGTCTGTATGAACTGCAGTGGGCCTGGGTCCGTGTTTTGTAACCGTCTCCCCAAAAATTTACTGCAGTCTTTTGTTGGCTCACAATGGGAATACATTATTCATATGGGATACTTGCGAACTGTGTCAGACAATGTCTCACTGTGAAATGCCACTGGATGTCCCTGTTGAGTAAGAACTGCCCCAATAGCATAGTCAGAGGCATCTGTCTCGATCTCAAATGGTTGTTGTAAGTCTGGTAAAGTGAGCACTGGGGCAGAACAGAGGCGATTTTTCAATTCTGTGAACGCCTTCTGTTGAGGTTCCGACCAAAAAAATTTTGCTCTCGCTCCTCCCTTGGTGACTTGACTCAAGGGCCAAGTGATATGAGATAATCCCAACACGAACCTCCGGTAGAAATTAGCAAGACCCAGAAAGCTGCGAAGCTCTGTTATAGTAGTTGGGGCTGGCCAATCCCGAATGACTTGGATCTTGACTGGATCCACATGCACCCCTTTCATCAATAATGTATCACAGATATTGAACCTGGGTCATGCCAAAAGTGCACTTCTCCAAATTGGCACACAAATTGTGTTGCCGTAGTGTTTGGAGGATTTCTGATGTGGTGGAGGTGCTCTTCCCCAATCCTGACAGGAGATCGACTTCATCCAAGTATACCACTACAAATGAGTTGGTGAATGATTCAAGATGTCATTCGTCAACCTCATGAAGCTTACGGAGCATTTGTCAATTCAAGGCATGACGCGCGCCATTCAAAAAGGCCTCCTTGGCTTTGCGCTCACACACGTAGTTCGTTGGTACCGGGTGATATCCAGATTCAAGTCGATCTTGTTTAAATATGTTTCCCTTTGATTTTGGTCCAAAAGGTCAATCCATGGGAATGTACTCTATTCTGCATAAGGATCTTGTTCAAATGGTCTCTGATAATCACAGGTCTCCAAACCCATCCTTCTTCTTCCGTATCAACATGATTGGCTCCTGCTGTATATGAACTTGACTCGATGTGACCTTTCTGCAGCAACTCCTGAATCTACCTCTTGATTTCATCATTCTCCAGAATAGAGCGCCTATAGATCGGTCCATTGGGTAGCAGCGCACCTGGGGTCAGGTCAATGGGGTGTTTAACTTGATAGTGTAGAGGCACCCCTGTGGGTGAGGTGAAGATGTCCCTATACTCCTCCACAACCTTGTCCATTTGTTGTTGTCGTGCAGAGGAACCATGTCCTGAGGTCGTGCCAGCAGCCTTCTCTTGCCCTAGGGCGGATCATCGTGAAAACAGTTCCCCTAAGAAATGAGCTACCGTATTTTGTTTGCAGAATTTATGATAGTGGAGTGCTGTGTACTGTATCCTGTATAATTTATTTCAAAGTAACAATAATAAAGACGAGGTTTGACTCATACACAGAGCAGCATGTCAACCCTCCATTCAAATTCTTTTGGCCTACCATATAAACTTTTCAAACTCCGCTTACCGTGGCCAAAAACTCCGTATCGCTTGTCACACCCTTTCCCCGCCCAAAAAATACACTGTACAAAGGCTCAAAACCCATAATTAAAAATTTATCGGGCCTAGCCCCTGAGATCTCAGCCCCCTTGTTTTGATTCTCACATGACTCGGGCGCAAAACCGTGTGCCGGACAGGCAGGAGCTTATCGTCAGAGATTTCGGGCGAAGTTAGAGCCGTCCGATCCAATAAAAATCAACGGCCCGCAACCAGATCACCCGTGGTGGCCCCCGCGCCCGAAAACCGGCGGTTAATTCCGCACCGCCATTGCTGGGCAAGCGGTATTTCCCGCGGACCCAGCGATTCCATATGCTGGGTGACAAGTGTCCTCATGTACGGTGACTGAAACCGCTCATTTGGCGCGTTAAAAGTCAGATCAAAGACGTGCAGCAGAATTAATGACCACCGTCAGATCTTAGAGCCTCCATCCAACGGCCGTGGTGCTCTGGAGATGCGCGTTGATTAACCAAGCTCTCGCCCTCCCCGCGCGCAACCTCCTGACGAAAGCCCGGCAGCTGGTACGGGCCAGGTCGTCCGATCCGCTTGTCCATCCAACTGGAGGGTTACAGTCCAGCTACACGTGTTTTACCATGCCCATTACGCCCCCGGTCCACCATTTTGTTGCTCCACGATGCACTTAGAACCGCGATCTCATCTGAGCGTGTGTCTTATAATCACTTGTACTCTCCCGTTTGACCTCGTCCTTCTACTCCTCGTCCTCCGCCACATCATTTGTTCCTTTGCTTTGTGTACGCCAGTGTAATGTCAACCCCCCGTACCCATTGTATTATCATGGTTGGGGTCCTGCCATTTGTACATGGCTTCTGCATTCTTATCTATCAATTTTTGTTCATATGTTGTGTTTTATGTGGAAAACTTACATTCCTTCTGTTTATCAAAATCTCCACTGTATTTTCTCCGCCACCCTGCATGTTCTTGCCATATGGCCATGTCTTCGACATTACCATCGTCTTCATCTCCATCCCTGTCTGGTTTTCCTTAACTGGTTTGTGTTTTTGCAAGTTTTCCGCGGTAGAAAAATCATCATGATTCACTGCTTTGTTCGCAGAAGTCAAGAGCACCGCCCTCGACAGTTTCCGAGGAAGAAATTCAGGAGGGAAGCCGAGGGTAGTTGTTTTGACATGACCTCATTAATGGAAATATGGATAAAATCCATTGAACCCTAAATACGCCTGCAGAGGGAAATATTACACAGCAAGAAATATTAATGGGGCAGCCTATGAAAATCAGTGAAAGATCGAGAAATGCCTTGCCCTACATTAAAGATCTGGCATTTTAATTCAAGATTAGAGGGCCGAAAGTACCATGCACAAAAACAAGCAACCTCAAGGTTTTATTGTAGCATATTTCCCTCCTCCAGCCAAGTACAGAACATTTGTATCTTTTATTTTTTATGTCCTGTTTATGAGGAGATTTTCATCCTCAACATTTATTTCATAAAACAGCAGCAGAGTACTTGCACCAATTCAGCACCGTCAAACAGCATAGGTGGGTTTTTCTTTTAGATTTGTTTTAAATTAGATCATTAAATGTATATCACCTACCTCATTCTCTATAGCTTTCTGTTTCTCTTATAAAAATAAGGAAGAAAGACATTGTAAGGGTTCCATATTTCTATCAGCAAACTGTGCAGTGAGAATTTCTTGTATACATCTTGTAAAGCTTCTGTATGAAGGCTCAAAGTCCGTAGGGTCTCAGTGAGGAGGATTTATAACTGTAATGAGGATTCTGGTCTTTGGTATCCCACAGTATGTAATCTTTCCTTATGTGTTAATATAATATCTCATTTCATGCTATTTATATTCTTGTATCATGTTCTAGAATGTGAGTGGCTCACTGGTCTTAAGTAAGGATTCATCCCATTTGGTGCCCATACTTGGATTAGTCAAGCACTTTAAATAGGCCTAGTCATGATATATTGTTCCATGTTCATTTCATCCATATTTTCTGCTATATTAGTTACTTGAGGAGGGTGCTTTTAAAACGCCATTGTCATGTATGGATTCTTAGTTGGATAAGCCCATATGTGGTTCTGTTGTGTATCTGGGTATCAGCCTCATGTTAACTAGTATCTCCTTCATGTTTTCCTCACTGCATCCATTTTCTGATATTTGATTTCTGTGGCATACTATTTGAACTGGCCCTCTTTGCAATAAGCTGTCTCTTAACTGTCTGATGCTTTTGTATTGGAGTTTTGCATGCTGTTCCTACATTATTCCTATCTTTGTATCAACTTATGAGAGAGTTTGGTTCCATTTAAACTAATTTCATTGTTTTACAAGAGATAGTAAGAGAGCTTTTGGATTAACAACCCAAGATATATTATGAGCTCCTTGCTATGTTAAGATGTCCTAGGCACTAGTCTATGGCAACTCTAGGCTGTCTCTAGGGGATGACATAAATTGTCTAATACATCTTTCTGGCGCCGTTGTCGGGGAACGAATTTAAGAATATCAGCTTCCCTGGGCCTCGACAATTTGTATTCACTCTCTAATCAGGTGAGCACAGAGAGTTGAAGAGTTGCATATCTCTCACCTTGGCGACTCCACTGCTATTTATTTGATAAATCAATCAGAAGTCCTGGCTCCTCGAAAGCCACATTTGAGGTCAGATACTGCTAAATCAAAGATATATTTTGTGCCTGACCCATAAAAGATTGTACATAGGAGAAGTTGGAGAGAAAGACAGTCAGTTCGTGCTGAAAACCCTGAAAATTCTGTAGAAGACTTCCCATCCTCCTCTTCTCAAGAAATCCCAGTAGAAAATCCCGACTTCACTGAGGAAAATCTCGAATATTACTCAGATAGTCCACCCCGGGGAAGTGCAAGAACAAAAGAGAAGTTACAGAAGTAGTCCCTGTTAATCGTGAACTATTTCCATCTACACCTAAAACTTCTGTATAGTACATCCCTATTGTTATTCATACTCCACTTCCTCCTCCTCCTCTGCCTCCATTTGTGCATCAAACTATTATAGCCCCACCTCTTCCAATGGCTAATGTTCCTGCTTTCCTGTTGAATAAATATGCTCCACTGGCCTTACCTCAAGTGCTCAATGATATGCCACAGGATTATTTGAAGATTTTGCCCAGATTTAATGGAGAAAATGAAATTAATGCACAGAAACATCTTGAGACTTTCTGCTCTTTTGCAGAAAACTTAAATGTAGAACATTTGGATGTGGTCTTGAGATTTTTTGTGCAATATTTGGATGGTGAGGCCAGAAAATGGTTCAAGACTTTGGGAAACCATTCAGTGACCACCTGGGATGACATGGAGAATACTTTTCTCAGGAAATGGGGGGAAAAGAAAGATTATGGTCAGTGTCTTACTGAATTCAATACTCTAAAGAAGAAACACAATGAGGGTGTAGCAAATTTTATTAAGAGATTTAATAAATTGTATTTGAGCCTGCCTCCTAAGATGAAGCCTCACCAAACTACTGCTAAGGTGGTTTTCATAGTAGCCTTCAATTCAGATTTTGGCTTCTCCTTGAGGGAAAGAAAACCTGCTACTTTAGATGATGCTCAGTCAGATGCTCTGGAGATGGAAGCAAACTTTGCCTCCACTGGAAAATTAAAAGGAAAAATTGAGCAGGATACTAGAAGGAAAGGAAAGGAAGAGGTTTCCACCTCTAATCAGGACAAGGATGCAGATAAAATTGAAGAAATGAGTAAAATTATCAAGAATATCACTAATAAATTGGGTAAACTTGAACTGGAAACCAAGAATACTGCTCCCAAGAATTTTTATAATGCTCCAAATAGAGGTTACAATCCCCAGTTCAAGAGACCACCTCTGCAAATATTGCCAAGGGAAGCAAAGGAGCAGCAAGATCAGGTACCACATCCCCTGTACCTGGAAGGTCCAGTAGATGACTCCACTGAAGATGCTGCCTATGAACTGGAAGATTCAAATCTTTCTTTCTCAAACCATGATGAAATGGAATGCCCATTGCAAGAAGAAGAAGAAGCAGAAATTGACCATTATTGTAAACAATTTAATGATTTCATGCAAGCACATTTCAATAGAAGATACGATCTGAGATCTTCAAGGAAGTGGACCAAAACTCAAGATCGAAATGAAGAGTCCAAAGAAGTCTCAATAGAAAAGTCCCCTTTTTCTTTCAATTTGCAAAAAGAACTTGAGAGGATCAAAATTCCAGTCCCCTTGACTGAACTGTTGAAACAACCAGCATATCAATCTCAAGTCGCCTCTTTCATACTTCCTCCAGAAGCAGCACTCACCCCAGATAATATCAAGCACTGGCAGGGATTTGAGGATGAAGAACAGATGACAGGATTCCTAGAAATAGAGGGTGAATTCTCCAACATGGGGATTGATGCTGATGAGAGAAATCTGACATCACTTGATAGGCGAAGAGAGAAGGAAGGAAATTTTGTGGAAGATTTTAACCCATGGAATGAAGAAATCAGGTTGCTGGATATTATGTTGAATAAATATGATTCAATACAGGAAGAAGAGGAGGAGAGCAAAGAAGAGATTCTTGAGCAAGATGAAAACAACGAGCTTTCTCTTGAAAAAGAGGAAATAATGGAGCAAGCCCCTGCTCAAGAATTCATGGATCTTTTCACAGAGCTTAGCACAGCAGAGCAGAATATACCAGAGCTCCAAAAGGACTCAGCTCCAATATACGATGAGTCCTCCAGTTTAGAGAATGAAGGAGATTCTCTCTCTCAAGAGAGTCTTCTTCTCGATCCAGTGAAAGGAGATAAAATCCTGGTTGAAGCCTGCCTGCCAGATACTCTTAACCAGGTATCATTTCATGATCCTTATGTGGATTTCCTGCAAACATTTGAAGAAGGATCAAGGGTCCTTTCTAGCAGCATGTTGCCAGCAGAGAGAAAAAATTTCAAAGCTGCTATTGTGGAACAAAAAGAAGAGATCCCACTGCCTTTCAAAATACAAGAAGAAGGCGATCAGGCTTTCAAGAGCCATATTGAAGACAACAGTGGGAAAAGTAAGTTCCAGACAAAACAAGAGCTGGACATGGAAATTGACAGCATCAGAAGACTGATGATGAAGGTGTCTCAGAAATAGCAGAGAGCAGCAAGAAAGCAGAGAAAATTCGGCAATGGAAAAACAATAACAGAATGTGAAAGCATAACTGGAGGCAAGTTGTAGAACAAAATATGGAAACGTAGAAGGGTACAGTTGAAGAATAATGCAACTAGTGGATACCAGCAAAGAAAAGTATGGGACCCAGGAGGCAAAAACAACCTGGTGTATTATATTGTACATTAGTTTTCCTTTTTGTTTCATCATTCTTTTAATAATGTGTGTGTGCTAATGAGTTTTGAAGAAAAAGCAAAAGGGCTGAAGAGCGGAATCTACATACAAGATTATCAAGGGTCTGCAAGTTCTCGACATGTCCAAGGATGAACATGCCGTCCCCAGATGGAGCCGATGTTGTACATGTCAACCCCTCCATTCAAATTTTTGGCCTACCGCCCCATATAAACCTTTCAAACCTGCTACCGTGGCCAAAAACCTCTGTATTCTGCTTTTCGTTACCCTTTCCGCCCAAAAAAATACACTGTACAAAGGCTCAAAACCCATAATTAAAAATTTTATCGGGCCTAGCTCCTGAGATCTCAGCCCCCTTGTTTTGATTCTCACATGACCCGGGCGCAAAACCGTGTGCCGGACAGGCAGGAGCTTATCGTCAAAGATTTCGGGCGAAGTCAGAGCCGTCCGATCCAATAAAAATCAACGGCCCACGACCAGATCACCCGTGGTGGCCCCCCGTGCCCGAAAACCAGCGGTTAATTCCGCACTGCCATTGCTGGGTGAGCGGTATTTCCCGCGGGCCCAGTGATTCCATACGCTGGGTGACAAGTGTCCTCATGTACGGTGACTGAAACTACTCATTTCGCGCGTTAAAAGTCAGATCAAAGACGTGCAGCGGAATTAATGACCACCGTCAGATCTTAGAGCCTCCATCCAATGGTCGTGGTGCTTTGGAGATGCGCGCTGATTAACCAAGCTCTCGCCCTCCCCGCGCGTTAACCTCCGGACGAAAGTCGGGCAGCGGAATGTATTGTGGTCGTCTGATCCTGCGCCCTCCATCCAACGGTGGTTATGCTCCAGAGCTACACGCGTTTTAACCCATGCCCATTACACCCCTAGTCCACCATTTTGTTGGTCCACGATGCACTTAGAACCGTCGATCTCATTCAGTGAGCGTGTGGCCCATAATCACTCGCATTCTCCCCGTTTGACTTTGTCCTCCGCCACGTCATTTGTTCCTTCTAGCTTTGTGTACGCCTATGTGTCATCACCCCGCGTACCCATTGTATTATCATCCCCGCCATTTGTATATGTATATATTGCATTCTTATTCATCAATTTTTGTTCATATGTTGTGTTTTACGTGGAAAACCTACATTCCGTCTGTTTATCAATATCTCCACTGTATTTTCTCCGCCACCCTGCATGTTCTTGCCATATGGCCATGTCTTCGACATCACCATCGTCTTCATCTCCATCCCTGTCTGTTTTTCCTTAACTGGTTTGTGTTTTTGCAGGTTTGCCGCGGTAGAAAAATCATCATGGTTCACTGCTTGGTTCGCAGAAGTCAAGAGCACCGCCCTCAACAGTTTCCGAGGAATAAATTCAGGAGGGAAGCCGAGGGTAGTTGTTTTGACATGACCTCATTAATGGAAATATAGATAAAATTCATTGAACCCTAAATACGCCTGTAGAGGGAAAGATTACACAGCAATAAATATTAATGGGGCAGCCTACGAAAAGCAGTGAAAGATCGAGAAATGCCTCGCCCTGCATTAAAGATCTGGCATTTTAATTCAAGATTAGAGGGCCGAAAGTACCATGCACAAAAACAAGCAACCTCAAGGTTTTATTGTAGCAGATTTCCCTCCTCCAGCCAAGTACAGAACATTTTTATATTTTATTCTTTATGTCCTGTTTATGAGGAGATTTTCATCCTCAACATTTATTTCATAAAACAGCAGCAGAGTACTTGCACCATTTCAACACCGTCAAACAGCATAGGCGGGTTTTTCTTTCAGATTTGTTTTAAATTAGATCATTAAATGTATATCACCTACCTCATTCTCTAGAGCTTTCTGTTTCTCTTATAAAAATAAGGAAGAAAGACATTGTAAGGGTTCCAGATTTCTATCAGCAAACTGTGCAGTGAAAGGCTTTGTATACATCTTGTAAAGTTTCTGTATGAAGGCTTAGAGCCCGTAGGTCTCAGTGAGGAGGAGTTATAACTGTAATGAGGATTCTGGTCTTTGGTATCCCACAGTATGTAATCTTTTCTTATGTGTTAATATAATATCTCATTTCATTGCATTTATCTTCTTGTATCATGTTCTAGAATGTGAGTGGCTCACTAATCTTAAGTAAGGATTCATCCTAGTTGGTGCCCATACTTGGATTAGTCAAGCGCTTTAAATAGGCCTAGTCATGATATACTGTTCCATGTTCATGTCATTCATATTTTCTGCTATATTAGTTACTTGAGGAGGGTGCTTTTAAAACGTCATTGTCATGTATGGATTCTTAGTTGGATAAGCCCATATGTGGTTCTGTTGTGTATCTGGGTATCAGCCTCATGTTAACTAGTATCTCCTTCATGTTTTCCTCACTGCATCCACTTTCTGATATTTGATTTCTGTGGCATACTATTTGAACCGGCCCTCTTTGCAGTAAGCTGTCTCTTAACTGTCTGATGCTTTTGTATTGGATTTTTGCATGCTGTTCCTACATTATTCTTATCTTTGTATCAGCTTCTGAGAGAGTTTGGTTCCATTTAAACTAATTTCCTTGTTTTACAAGAGATAGTAAGAGAGCTTTTGGATTGAAACCCAAGCTATATTTCATGTTCTCTTGCTATGATAAGATGTCCTAGGCACTGGTCTATGGCAACTCTAGACTGTCTCTAGGGGATGACAAAATTGTCTACAACACACAGCATGTCACTTCCACAAGTATGGTTGGCCTAATAATACATTAGAAACATCAATAGGAGCAATGTCACACAATACCTCATCTGTGAAGGGCTTGATGCTATAGGGAAGGCAGCACTGCTGGCTAACGCGGAGATCCTGTCCTTGGTGAAGCCACCCGATGGTGTATGGTTGTGGGTGTGTTGTGGTCAGAAAGCCCAACCGCTTCATGACATCTGCTGAAATGAGGTTCTTTTGGCTCCCATTTTCGACAATGAATCATAGTGGGGAACCCTTTACCCACATCTAGGAGTGGAAGAGACACTCTGCCTCCTCTGGATATTCTGGTTCCTCATCTTTATTTTCATCCCCCATGGGCGTCCGTCAGGGTTTTCGAGGCTGATCTTGCAAAGGTTCCACTAGATCGAGCCCTAACTCCTTATACCTCAACCTCGTTGGGGACATGCAAAGAAAGATCGAGAAAAAGCAGACCGCTCTGATACCACTGATCCAGATTTATGCAAGAACGCAACAGAATACAGAAATAAGCATAAACATAGAAATACAACAGAAATAAAGCTTCATTTCATTAATATCAAATCACATAAATATGCTTACAAACATGATGGAAATAAAATAGCTAGGGTGTTGGTAGTGAATCTTTGAGAAGAGATGTCGCGGCTATAGACCTCTAAATTGTGTTACAATGAGGCTCAAGGGCCTATTTATTATGGAGAAACAATGGAGAACTCTAAACGTCCAAAAACCTAACCCTAGGAGATGAAGCGCCAAAACTATGGGCCCCGTTTGGGTAAATTGGTGTTTCAACGTCCCAGGGACATAACTTCGGCATACTATCTCCGTTTGGGGCTTCAAAATGGCTCCGGAAGTTCAGGACCCGAAAAACTGCTAAAAATAGTAAGTTGTGAAAAAACTAAAAGAGACAACGGTGGGGCCCCAAGTGGAATAGGCGGGTGGCCACCAATATCCACCTGGATCAGCCTTAGAGGACTAATTAAAAATTTCTAATAGTGCTTTTTAATGTATCTGATGTGATTTGTATCTTCTTTGAATAATGGGTAATGAGAATTTTTTATGCATGATAATAGTGTAATGACATTAGACAATAGAGGGTAAAAGTAACATCGATACTATGATTCTAGTTCTCGTATCTTAGTAAGGTCACGACACGCCTTGGGTGAGACTCCTTGCTCTCCCTTGAGCAAGGTGAAATTTTTTTTGTCATCCTAGACTACAGCGGGACCTTGTTGGCCTCTGAGCTTGAACCTAGGTCTTTCCCAGAAGTCATTATTTTTTTTTATTTTTTATTTACCACAACTAGTACATACATACATGCATACATACATACATACATACATACATACATATATATATATATATATATATATATATATATATATATATATATAGATATATATATATAGATATATATATTAACTTTCACCATAGAGCTTTACATCAAATATCAAAGTCTCTGAAGAGATCTGTTCACGGATCCCAAAACACAAGACTAATTACCTCCTCGGTTCTCTTTCTTCCTTATCTACCCACTTCCATTTGCACTGGCAGTCTGTTCTTCTTTTTTTCTTGGATGCTTACCGCGCTCTGTCATTCCTAATTCTGTTCCGCTTTTCATTCCGCTACTCAAAATATTTATTCTTGTTTACTGTCAGTTGTTCTTGCCACTTGTGCAGTTTTATGCCCGCAACTCGCCACATTCGCAACTATTGGCTTGCAACTTCCAAAAATATTTTATCATTTTCCAAAAAAAATGCCCCAACACCATTACATTATGGGAAATGACATGTCATGTCATACTAGTTTGTAATAACACCTACTTCACACCTTGGAATTATGGTGTTATGATTTCATGGTGTGGTGGCAGGATAGGAACACATCCATCCTAGGGATGAAGAAATTAATTGACATATAATGGTGATATCGTGCCTTCAACACCAAATTTTATATAATGTAAAAATGTGTATTTGGACAAAGGGGCTTGGCCTAGTGGGACCCATGACCCTAAATGTGGTGGAAGAGGCCACATGGGCCTGAAAAGGCTACGTTGATGCCATATGGATGGGTGACATGCAATTATGTTGACATGGCACCTATGTGGTGTGACATGTGGCAAGTAGCTGCGTCCCTTTTGGATGGCCAAAGGATTGATTCTGGATGGCACACTATCAATCAGATACCATGTGGTGGGATGAAATCACATTGACATCAACATGACATTAGCAAGAATAAAATTAGGACATATGACGTGGATCTAGGTGACGTGGATGTTAGGTGGCACCACGAGTCATGCCATGTCATCCTAGAAATAGAAGGCATGATGTCAAATTAGTGGCCTTGAGGGATGGGAAAGTTCTGGTTAGCACATCTCATCTAGGGCCAAGCTCGTATGTATAATCTCTAAGTTATGGGTGCAGTTAACAAAGGCAACTAAGTAATACTTCCTCTAGTTATTGACATGAAATTCTTTATCACATCATAGATGATTGAAGCAAAATGCTCCAAGAGGAATGGTGCAATGGCGCAAAGGTGTGATGTCATGGTGGGAGCCATGTGAGACTACAGGTGATGTGGAAGCACCATGTAGGCTATCAATAGTTCCATGTGGTAGTGCTTGTTAATATGGAATGGCTTAAGGGCCCAAATTTGAAATGGGCATAGCTTTCAATTCGAGAATGAGAATGAGATAAAATTTATATCATTGAAAAGCTCTCAATGATCCAAATACAATGGTGTAATTTACTTTGAGTTTCAATGATGTTTGAAAAATAGATTTTTGTGACCCCATTTTCATAATAGACCTTGAATATCGGTTTAATTTGTAAAACCTTCCACAAGTTGAGAAATACCCAAGGGGATGGGAGGGTGTGTTACAAAGTGGTATCAGATCATGCTTCAACACTAAACCCGGATGGGTTTGAGTATAGGAGAGAATTTAAGTTCTAAAGCTAATATCTATGCATTCATGTGTTCTTATATAAAATTATTTTGTAGGACATATGGATACATTGATTTTATTTAAACATTGATTTGAGTTTTATGCAACAAGATAAACATGCAAGATGTTGATTAGATTTCGTGGAGTGGCCCAACATAATTGCAAAATTTTATGGCTGAGTGATGAAACCATAACTATGAGGGGGAATATCTTAGCTTAGCTCTTTCTAGTTTAATATTTTTCTTTAATGTTTTTAGAAGTCGCCATAAGTTGATGAATAATAGCACAAGAATCGAAAAGAGGAAATGCATTAGAGATGCATGTACAATGAATGGATATTAAACAATGATATGCCAGATGCATGAAGGTATTCTAGGATCATACAATAATGGTACTTAAATAAAATTTGTACATGTTATGTATTGAGTAAAACAATGAAGTTATTTAATGGATTCCATGTCACATGGATGAATCATTTCCCAAGTGTTCAGAACTACTTTTTTTTTGTAAACTACCATTATTAATGTGCTTATGCTTCTAATATTTGGTGTGTGAAAAAATAAAATTTGGAAACTGATAGTGTACACATAGCATGGGATGTGTGTATGTGCGACACATGTTTGTCAAAATGAATATGCACAAGAACTGTTGAATATTGCAACAATAATAATGTTACCAAGCAATTCAACCCCTTAAAAATGCGTCAACTAGAGATGTTGGTAATGATAGACAAATAACTAAGGCAACAAAAGACCATCGCAAAAAGGTAAAGGAAACAAATGGGGTAATATTTCCTTTCAACTGAAATTTATATATGTTGGTTCGAATTAATGAATTCCTTGCAGGAATTCCTAGGAAAGGGCATGGTTAAGGAGGGGTTCCTTTGGTATGATATATTGTAGTAATGAATGCTAAGTTGCTCATGAACATAGAGATTTACATTTCTCATTTGAGACTCATATGTCTGTTGGAATAATTGTTTTATTGCATTGGGAAATGCTTGGAATAGATGTGATGCATATGTATGGTACAATGATAATATCATTTCAATTTATTTGAATTTACTTGGAGTGATAGAATTGTTACGAATATAATAGTTCTAAGGTCACTTCAGGTTGTGAATTTATTTTTCAATGAAAATATCGAGCATATAATCATTTACAAGTGTTGGCTAGTTGAAATATAATATTGCAGGCGGAGTGTGGAATGGGGTGGGAGATCAAATCCACCATGAAAAATTAACACGGCTTGCAAATGAGCCCAGCAACATGACCAAAATAAGATCTCATGTCTATGAGATCAGGCTTTTGAATGAAGAAAATTTGGGAAATTTAAATTACTGGTTTGAAATTTTTGAGTATATCTTATGGAAAATTAAATGTTGTGACACGGGTGAAATAATGGAGTTGGGAGCTCAGGAATAAAATCTCATGCAAACTGTAGGCACCTAAACTAACATCCTTTCATGCGGAAAGAGATGATGGAGCATTCACTGAAGCTCTCTAAAATGCTAAAAATTCCCTTCTTGAACTTGTTATATGGATACTTGAATTTTGAGGTTGTTGTAGAGCTCGAGAAGGACTCTGACTAAAATTTAGTGCACATGTTGGTGATGGACACCCTGAACACGAGAAATCAAGGGATAGAGTTTGTGGTGGCCTAATGGATGATGTGAAATGGAATGTTGTGCATGTATTTTTTGTTAGTGTTGGCCACATTTTTTTCTTGTTTATTTTGATTTTTAAATTAAGCGTGGACATGCTACTATTGTTGTTTTCATGTGTTTCTATTGTAGTCTTTCTCCATTTTTCATTCTTTCTTATTGCCTTTTTGTTGTTTGGTATTGGTTGGTTTTTGGGTGTGAGAAAAAAAATGAAAGGAGCTCATGGAGAAGAGCTAAATAAAACCCAACCAAAAATGTAAGACTCAGATTAAACCTTATATATCAAAAGAATGATATTGGAAGGCAAAAGAAAGGGACATAATAACTATGTGGACCTGGTTGGGTTCACATGAAAAAAATAGACAGTGACATGACAACTATGGAAATGGAATGAGAAGGAAGTTTTCCTAACCTTAATATTGTTTGGTATATGCATATTATACATTTTAAGAATATGTTAATGATGAAATCAATGTATATGATTCAATTTAATTTTACAAGTCATTTTCAAGAATCATCCCAGTGGAAGGATGATTGATGAATGTTCTTAAAATAATGATGATTATGTCAATGGTATTTTTTGGATAGCATGATGAGGTTATCCAATAAGATCCCTTGTCATGTAACGGATCCATCTAGCAAATGTACAAGAATGAACTATTGTTGTTAAATATTATTATGCTCATGTGCTTATGGAATTTATGTGCCTGTGTTTATATTATGTTTATGACAAGGAAATTTTGAATATTGTATCAATGAGTATACTAATAGATAATTGTAATCCTTAGTCAAATCACGAGGCACATATTCCATTGAGTGCTAGCTTGGGGCTAAGAAACTACTTAATGCATATAGTTCAATTATTACCACCATCGAAATTCCATCTAGCCACTTATATACATGTTAAACAATAACACCTTCCTTATTGGAGGTGTGACGATATTGTAGGTGTGATGATAATGTAGGTGTGGTGGTAAATAATATTCCTATCAATAGAGACTACCTTGATGGTAGTTCCCACACTCAATGGGAAGTGAGTGAGAGGAAAGGGCTTATTGGGCCATGTATAAAAATACTGCGTGGAGAAGTATATCCAACACCTAGTTCTTATCTTGTTGGTGAAAATACTAGGTGAGTTGGACTCAAGGATGGAGTTTTACGAAAATAATACGTGGAGAAGTATATCTAACAATGGGTGCTTGCTTTAGCAAATCAACCACTTAGTGAACTTGATTTAAAGAAGCAACCAACTAAAGAATACATAGAGATAAGTATCAAATACCAACTTGAGTCATTTCTCTATTAAAATTGTGGTTTGAATTGATTTAAAATTCTAGGGTATACTAATGAAAGTACGATTTAATTTGACTTAAGTTTTTTATGATTGATCTCAAAAGAATAATGTTCTTATGGTGTAATCAAACTACTAAATTGTCTAGCATGAAGATTGTGTGGAGAAGTACATCCACCATAGAGTGTTTGTTTTGACTAATAAACCAATCAGTGAGTTGGATTTAAAGACGTAGTTGGTTGAAGATTTCATAAAGGAAAAATATTGAATTTAAGTAGGTCAGAGGGATGACATGGTTGTAAAGACTTTTCGTATGCGAGGAAGGATTTCCAAGGGATGGATCACATGAGGAAACTAAGGAAGTAGATAATGGGATTCATGAAATTGGAAGGTTCATGACTGCAAGGAAGAGGAAAACAAACAAAATTAGTTTCAAAACATTATGTGCATACTCAATGTGATCAAGCATACATTGGATGTATCCTAGGAACCAATGAGTTGAATTTTTTCCCTGAAGGAGACCTAAGCACAATGAAAAACATGGTTGGACATAACCATTCAAGACATGTGAAATGTTGTTTTTCAAATGTAAATATAAAACTTGATTTTTTTGCATCTTCTTTTTTTTCAGAACATTGAGGATGGTGTTCCTTTAAGGGGGTCGGTTTTGTAACATCCCCCAATTCTACCCCTATTTTCTAGGTTTTAATCCTGTACAAAAATTAACTTCAAATGAATTCTTAAACAAAAAATATACAATGGCGAGAACATAAAACATATATACACAGAGATTTTCCCTTGGATCCAAAAACCGGGACTGCCAGATTGATTTTTCATTATATTCCTTTCAATGTTAAGATACATATATGTGTGTGTGTGTGTGTGTGTGTGTGTTGAAGCATTCATAAAACCGAATCCATTAACCCTGGATTATAACATAAACATAGTTCCCTTGACTGGATCTACAAAATACCATGGGCATAAAACCATCATGCCCAAAACCATGTGCAAAACCCATGCACAAAACCATGGGTAGGTACGCTCACCATCTTTGGGTCCGCCTAATATTTCTTTCCTGAGGCATTGCCATGAACCCTGTGCAAGGGGGATATCGTCCCCCTACATGTGGGACTAGTCACAGAAATAATATAACACACACCCAACATGTTTATTGTAATAATTATTATGATTGTAACACTAACATGGAAGGACCATGACTGGATAGAACTCTGATTAGACATATTATATAATTATTATTTTGTATTTAATTAATGTAACTAAAGGTTGGGTATCCTTACAGATCCTTGGTCTGAGGAAACGTGTTGCCCACTTTTTTTCTTGAAGCCATGTCCCCTACTAGCTAAATTAAAAGATGAAGTTATTGGTAGTTTAAAATGAGCTACACTTGTTGCATTCCTATTGTGTACTATGAATATGCCCATACTCACTCGAAAAGGGAGGAACTGGTAAGACAACACTTGAAACAAAAGAGGGGATTGGACATGGATGTTTCATGTTAGGGGATGAAGGAAAAGGAAGGGATGGATTCACAGGAGGATACGAAAAGAACCAAAAGGAAAATAAAAAGAGAAGTAGCGGGAGATAAACATCATTGGCTTGGGGAGAGGGATATTCTTTGGAAGATTTTGTGGGACTCATCCTAATTCATATCTCACTAAGGTACAATGGTTCCAGTTGCCATAAAAAATTGTTCAAGAATAATGTGAAGAAACATGTGTAGTGGTGGGGGCATGATATGGATGACTAAGGAAAAACCTAGAGTTGATTATCGAGTTTGTAAAATGGAGTTGGTGCTTGGTGACCTTGAGATTGTGATACGTGACTTTGGGCACCAATTCCCATGACTATGCTTGATACCTTGTTTGTCTAAGATTCTGTGGGAAATATGAAGTTAAATGAATGAATGAATCACTGGTTTAAACTTCCTTAGTGCAAGAATTACCTTGGACCCTAGACCTGCCTCAGGGGTGGTCAAATACAAGAAAGGTTGCACTGTAGCTAACCTATGATTGGTAGGAGAGTAGAAATACCTCCTTTAGTTGTCAAAAATCTCATATTAATTTAGATAAGTATCCTTGGATTACACATATTAGCCTATATAATGTAATATTCCTTATTGGATTTATTACCAATGATTAATCATGTGCCATTTATATAAGGATGCATGATTCATTATTTAATCATGATTAACCAACTAACCTGTGTACCTTTGGTGATTATGAGTTTCTTGAGTTATGTGGGTGTAGGATTTCTATTCTCTTACAGGTTGTCTGATATGATCTTGATTGGTGATATGATATCACTCAGGATTGGTTTGTGATTTCATGGGTTTATATCATCATTATATGTTTATAAGTTCAAGCATCTCACTGGAATAACCATGATGGTGGGTTACCTCATTGGAAGTGAAATTCATATGTTGAGTTCATGGAATAACTCTATCTCAATATTTTTTTTGAGGCCTCTATATGATCATGGTGTATGGGTTGCTTTAGGTGCATGCATGGTGATGGTTTAACTTATGTATCTATATGATTTATAATATTCTCATGATTTATGAAGTTTCTTGCAGGAATACGCATGGTTTTTTAATATGTTTCAACTAACCTATTTTGGTTTGAGATTTAAATAATATAATATTTTGTAAATATCATGCATTAATACCTTGTTGAATATTGTTGACTTATTCTTAAGAGGAGGAAGTAATTGGATAAGTGTGTTTACTTGTACATTTATCACATCATGAATAATGAATGATATTACTATGAGTTGTATGTGAAAGTATAAACTCTATCCATGGAGGAACGTGACGCTCTTGTGTGCATATATATATATATATATATCCTCCTCATAAGTAGAAGTCAAGAATATGTATATATATATATATATATATATATATATATATATATATATATATATATATATATATATATATATATATATATATATATATATATATATATATACATATTCTCCAACTTATACTTATGAGGATATATATATATATATATATATATATATATATATATATATATATATATATATATATGTATATATATATATATATATATCCTCCTCATAAGTATAAGTCAAGAATATGTATATATATATATATACATATTCTTGACTTCTACTTATGAGGAGGAGTAATTGGATAAGTATATTTACTTGTACATTTATCACATCATGAATAATGAATGATATTGTTATGAGTTGTAGGTGAAAGTATTAACTATATCCATGGAGGAATGCAACACTCTTTTGTGCCTATGATGAGAAGTTATATATACATATATTCATTCTTAGAATTGTGAGTGGCTTGTAGGCCTCTGCGTTTTCCACTATATTCCTACATGTAGGGCTATTTACATGGTTGGATATGAATTCCTAATGTGCTTAGTTAATTATTACAGTGTGTGGATTCCATTGTTTGGTATGGCAATGGTTGATGACTGGTTAATATTTTGTATTGTTTATATGCTGAGATGTATGTTTTATCAGTAAGTCTCATAATATTGGATGTGGAATCCATCTTGTGATATATTATCCTTAGGATTGAGTTTACTAAGTTATGCTAGCCTATTTAGGTTGTAACTGCCCCTCCCATATCTACCCACTTTCACCATCCTTCTAGGGTAAACATGAGAGGAGGAGCTACTATGATATGACTCAACCTCCTAAGCATAGTTAAGGAAGTTGAATCGATAAAAAAAAACCTTATTGACGTCCCTCAAGTGCTACAAAACCCACAAGGGCTAAACAACCATTCCAGGTGCCCAAATCCTGAGTTAAATTTATTTTTCACTGACCTAAACTCCCATTCGCATGCACAAACCTACATCCATGTGAATATAGGCCTCCATTCACATGCATAAGCCTACAAGGGAGAGACTGCAGTATTTTTTTCCCATTTTTGTGCCTGTGACCATGGAATCTAAGCCACCTTTTCAAGATTAGTCTCCATACCACTTCCCAGAACTTGATGAGGCTTTCTAAAAAAATAAATGACATAAATACAAAGCCTCTAATACAAAACGCAATCAAGGAATTGACCTAACCAGACCTAACCATGACAAACATTATGTCAAACACATGATGAACAGAAAATCTACAGGTCATGAATGCATATTTAAACATAGAGATCTGATACTTATGTTAGAATCATCAATGTTGGAAATTGGGTTCAACACTCCCCGTGTGTTTCGTGACATGGACTAACCGCCTCTCATGGATCCTAACTCTAGAAATTGTAGTGGATACTAACGCCTATGGGTTTTGGTCTAACGACAATTGTGATTCCAACAAGTGGTATCAGAGCGACGAGTTCGAAACTCACCCGACTCGTGTTCGGGGGGAGATTGTTGGACATTGGGTTCAACGCTCCCTGTGTGTTTCGTGACATGGACTAACCGCCTCTCATGGATCCTAACTCTGGCAATTGTAGTGGAGACTAATGCCTGTGGGTTTTGGTCTAACGAAAATCGTGATTCCAACAATCAAGAAGGTCCAATGCCTAATCATAATAGTTTCAATAACATATATTAGGTCACGCATTCAATGACCATCCATTTACCAATCAAAACATTTTAAGAGACATAACTAGAATATGTCATGAAACCATGCTTATAACCAACATATAACTAGAGTAATCATAGTAATAGAACAACCATTAAAGCCACATAATAGCAAGTACATTTACTCATAAAATTCAAGAGGAAATAACTATCATTAACATATGAAAAATAAATCCAATTCAAGGACTTCCACGTACCACCCAACCATATTTTGGGATGAACCAAATATTTATTTCACTCAATCACCCCTATGCCATATTCCAAGCATGAATGTGGGACTCCCAACAAAACAACTAGGGCTTCCTCAAGCAAGTATCCCACCATTACCAGTCAAGGGATTTCTAGGATTGAAACCTTCATCTATACAGCTAGGATTTACCACAATCCCTCCATTACCGGTCAAGGGATTCCTAGTCAAAACAATGAACATAAACTACCAGGATTTACCGCTATCCCGCTAAAAAAAGTCAAGGGATCACTAAGCCATAAACAAGCATTGATGTTTCTGTATTTATTCACCAATGCCTTGATTAATTTTCCCATCTACACCTTCAATATTTATCGTGTATCCCACCATTACCAGTCAATGGATTCCTAGGCCCTTGGGAACTTTCCTGAGGCCACCTAACCCGGTTTCGAAAACCATATGGCAATATAAATCTAACCCAATTAAAATAACCCCATCACACCATGGCTATCCGAAAATGGAAGTTGTTAACACCAGGTTGGAGCAAGTTGGGTTGTCTCAACTATCAACCTAGCATAACTATTTCAAGCCAAATTTAAACTGGAAGTGATCCCTTCCAGTCAGAGAGGTCTCTCTCAAATAAAACAATGAAATATTCAAGATGAAATTTAATTTGCAGATGGATAAGTCTTTTTATACTTTATGTGAGTTTTTTCACGTGGAAGAGTGTAATGAAAGGCACCATTGGGCATGGATTTAGCTAAATAAATTCAATTACAAAAAAACTATAGTCATGGAAATTGAGGAAAATTGGATTAAAAATTAACTCTTATAGCAAAAACACAGCAAATGAAGGAAGTTAGATCATTTAATCAAGAATTCCAAGTAATCATATTACCATGAAACTAATAACAATATACAAAATAAGGAGATGAAAAACACATAATCCAAGGAGAATCTCAGGTTTGAAAACAATCTGCTGCAAAATGTATATTAGCTCATCAAGAAAATATTACAAAAGTGGCTCTTTTGTTCATTCATCAACCCCTTCAAAGTGAAATAGTTCCCCATTTATAGAGTGCGGCCTCTTGTACAATAGTCTGCCACCTGGGCTAGACTCGATGCTTTAGCTAAGAGACCTAGTTCTAATTGAATTACAAAACATAAAGACTTTTTAGGGATATTTTCTGTTTTACAGAGTTTTTATACAAAAATGAGTCTATCACCATTTAATAATTTTAACAAACTTTTCTAATGATCCTTATTGAATATAACAAACCGTTGAGGTGTTGGATGGTTGATGAACTGGAATATGAACTGGCATGATGAGTTGTGATGATAAGTTTGCATGATGAGTTGGTTGCCACGTAGAGGTTGACCTGTTGAGTTGTCCCCATGCAAAATAGGAGTTCATAGGTTGATGATGTGAACATATTTGACTTTTTTTTTATCCATTTCTTTACTGTTTTATTTCCCGAAATTCATCAAATCTTCACTACGCTAGAAAAAACAGAGTATAGGTGGTTTGGTAGCAAACTTTATTAGCAAATGCAAAAAACACTCTGCAGAAAATTTTCTGATTCTTCTTAATGTTGCAGGGTCTTCTCTGATGTTTATAAGCTACACATGCTTTGAGCACTTCCATTTCTAATATTTAAACTTATATTTTCATCCATTGAAAGCTACAACAAATTTGTAGCGAATATTCACCTTCAATATGCAGAGTTGCTACAAAACTGTCTAATTTCTGAGATTTTGTATTTTTGAGATTTTCTTGGCCTCCAAGTCAGTTCTAATAGCCTATACAAGCCTGTATATTACTAAAAATATTTATTTTCCACATCATAAGAAAATATTTATGATATTACCATGTTCATGGAGTACCATCAATTTCAGCAACAACCTTGAGACCCTTATTCAAAAGCTCAGCTTGGATCATTTCAATTTGTGTTTATAAAGCTTTGTCTTGCCCTTGCCACCTTCTCCTATATTCTTGTAATCATTTTTTCCTCTTTCACATGCTTCATCATTCTATGCAAAGGTTTTTCTGTCCCTGTAAAATTAATGGCAAAATCTTTAGCAATTTTCCCATGGTAACCCTGCAGCTTCTGACAGAATCGAAGGCACCCCACACTGGAAAACTCTTGGGTGAATGTAGGGTCTTCTTCCAGTAATTTCATATCCATTGGTTTCAACACGTAGTGAGAAACTTATTAACACCTGAAAATATCCCAAAGACAACAAAGGTAGCTATGACACCTACAAACCTACCCTAAATACAACTAGACCAACTCAAAAGACAACAGGATCAAGCTATGGAAGGTAAGAACAGATCTAATAAGAAGGAAACCAAGCTTATGACAACAAACAATTTCAAAATGGAAAGAGGACGAAAATGAGAATGAATCTATAAGGTGTACGCATTTTTGGAATGAGGGATAAGACAAATGACATGTAATCATGACTCACATGACTCTTATCATGATCGTTTCTAAAAATTTCACCTTTTCCTTACTGTTACCACAACAACGGACTTCTATAGTGAAATTAGTGTTCAAGAATGAAAATTTGCTATGGAAGTGTCAAGAACTTTCGTAGCAAACCCTGAGCTTTTCTAACTAGAGTTGCTGCGAAAGTTTGTTGAAGTGTCAAATTGATAATTATGACCAAATTATCCTAAGACACATGAATTTTGTTGGGGAAACTATATGTGTTATAATTCCAACATTAAATTATCAATCCAGGGTCGTAAGACTTAGAGGCACAAGTGCAGGTAACGCAGGACCAAAGCCTCTAACATAAACTATAGTGAGAAAATCAA
The DNA here is from genome assembly GCA_034641835.2 of Pinus albicaulis. Classification (NCBI taxonomy): domain Eukaryota; kingdom Viridiplantae; phylum Streptophyta; class Pinopsida; order Pinales; family Pinaceae; genus Pinus; species Pinus albicaulis. The sequence goes on along the minus strand of CM076579.1, from coordinate 930,322,481 downwards.
ATTACTTTCTAAGTATGTAATCACAACTGAAGCAAAGAGGCCTATCAAACTAAATCCAAATCTTAATCGCTACTCTATTTAGATCATAACCTGACTAATTCAAATAGTAAAGAAAACAAATAACTAATCTTCAAGACGCTCAAAAATTAAAATACCATAACCTAAGACATACTTTATCATAACTTAGGCATTCTCATTCAATACTTAAAAATAACTTGTATTGAAATCTACAACTCAAAACAAATAATTCTATTATATACACTTTCTCAAAAAGATTCAACTGCAACTAATCTAATTCTCTAGATCACACAAATCAATAAGTGTTGAAACCTATCTCTTAATCCTATCTATTTTACACCTTAAATTTTACAAAGCTTGAAAACCAAAAGGAAACTTCAATTAATTCTTCTATTAGAGAGCCTTCTATAAAACAAAAGAGAGATATCCTATGATCTATTCCAATCATGATCAAACCATAATTCAAATAAATCTCATGCAAGGAATTGAAATGAATATGCTATGAATAGTTCTTAAACTATCAATTAACCGATCTTAAATATGAAATATGTAATTCAAACTAAAATATATCACTCACAATACAAAGTTGGAAACACTACCTTCAAATTTATAAATGAAATTCATAACCTCTATCTACTCCCACACCAACTATACTCAATGTGAAATCTTAAATTTGATTATGTACTTAACACAGAAAACTCAATGCCATCATCATAACTTCAAAAACTTGTAGTAATGCTCATGGTGTTTCAATCCTTCTCATATTGTATTAGATCTGCAATCAAAACGCATTCAAAACTAGATATCTCTGAGCATTTGAGAAATGAATTCTATGATGTTTGACTTAGATTTACAAAACAAAGTTGAGTACAAAAACGAATTTTGATTTTACACAACAATTATTTCAATAAAATTCACACATTAAATATAAGTCCTATGATCTAAATGAGCTATAGAACTTGTCTCCATGTGGTGTTGGGCCCTTTCCACTCCTGGAGAAAGTTTTAAACTAAATCAATGCCTAAAAATGAATCAAAACCATAACACTTACAACAAATTCATGGCAAAATCAAATTGTATTAAGATTTAAATCATAAGTTCACTTACATACATTCCTTCAATTCTATTTAAGATAAAGCTTAATCACATCAATCCTTGGTCTCTTTTTCACACCTTGTCTTCCCCCTCTTTCCAAGAACTGACAATACAGGCCATGGCTAAGCCATTTATATGATTTACAAGGTGAATTAGTCATTTTCCTTAATTCTGGAAAATTGCATATTTTTAAGAAATTGGCCTCAAATATATTAGCATATTTCCCTAACCATGGCGAATTTTGGAAATGCATAACCTCTATCTACTCCCACACCAACCATACTCAATGTGAAGCCTTAAATTTGATTTTTTACTTAACACAAAAAACTCAATGTCGTCTTTGTAACTTAGAAAACTTATAGTAATGCTCATGGTGTTTCAATCCTTCTCTTATTGTATTGGATCTGCAATCAAAACGCATTCAAAAATAAATATCTTTGATCATTTGAGAAATGAATTATATGATGTTTGACTCATATTTTCAAAACAAAGTTGAGTACAGAAATGAATTTGGATTTTACACAACAATTCTTTCAATAAAATTCAAACTTTAAATATAAGTCCTATGATCTAAATGAGCTATAGAACTTGTCTCTGGGTGGTGGTGGGCCCTTGCCACTCCTTGATCAAGTTTTAAACTAAATAAATGCCTAAAAATTAATCAAAACCATAACACTTACATCAAATTCATGGCAAAGTCAAACTGTATTAAGATTCAAATCATAAGTTCACTTACATACATTTCTTTAATTCTATTTAAGGTAAAACTTAATCACATAAATCCTTTGTGTTCACGCCTTGTCTTCCCCATATTTCCAAGAACTAACAATACAGGCCATGGCTAAGCCATTTATTTGATTTACAAGGCGAATCAGTCATTTTCCTTAATTCTGGAAATTGCATATTTTTAACAAATTGGCCTCAAAGATATTGGCATATTTCCCTAACCATGGAGAATTTTGGAAAACAGTTTGGAAGGAACCTAATTTGTTATATTTTCAACATAAACCTCTCTTGGATTTGTCTCATTCAATTCCATATCCTTGTAAATCATGCCCGAAGTTGGTTGTTTGACTCTTTTTGCAAGATTCTAGAATTCTGGAAAAACAATGTTTTTTTATGAAACTGCCTTAAAGAACCGCATGTAAATTTTTCACCATGTTTTAGTTATAGAAAAAATTTATATTGGTAAAAAAACCATTCTCTAATATTTTCCAAATTCACCTTGAGTTGCACGAAAATCAAGGTCAAACTTGGCAGTTTGAAAACTGTGTGGATTTTTAGCAGAGTTGTTGATTTTCTTCTAGAGACCCACATGAGAAACCTGGGTACAATCCAACTCATGGGAAGGTTTTAGAACATCATTTTGGACAATAAAATTTCTTTGTTTTCCCCAAAAGCATGCCAAGATGTCGAATCTCCAAATTGGATATTCTCGTACTCTACTTGCAACAACTAGTTTAATTGACTTGTGGAGAATTTTAGCAATGGAACTCTGTGAAAAATGAACTTAGTAAAACCGTCATTATCAATTCATGACTAAATCATCTCTAATCATATAAAATCTAATAAAACTAATTATAATCAACCACAAGGTGTAAGGTGTGATTTGGTGACAAGTGATGGAATTATGGTGTGAAATGAGTGTAAAAGTGTCGAAATTTATGTTATGAATGGTGGTAATATATAGTGGAAAATTGGTCATATTTGAAGCCCAACATTGCCCCCATGCCTGAGGGTTTTCATGTCCTCATGCAAACAAATCTCTTGCTCATTGATAGATGCTTAACATTTTTTTGTAGATGTTGGTTCTTGTGAGACAACATTACTTGAATATTTGGAGGTGTTGGTTCTTGTGGAGCATAACTGCTTGAATACTTGGAGGTGCTAGTTCTTGTGGAGCAACACTCTTCACATTTAATATGCCACACTAATTTACTGAGCAATACAAATTGAGGACAAGAAATGAATGGATGATGGAGAGATAATGGATGAAATGAGGCGGTGATGGAGATGGTGAATGGGTGCTTGCATACTCTTTCATCGTAAGGAAAATCTTTATAGGTGGTTTCCTTTATCATTTCATGGCAGTAATGACTTCATCCTAATGCTTGTTATCATGGAAGGAGAAGACACCATGGAGACTTATTTTATTAATGCACCGTAAGGTTTTTGTTTTTAACATGGTCTTGTAATCAGAGTATATGTGTAATGAATGTAAGGAAATAGAAGGATAATGGTTTATAAAATATGAAATGCATGGAATGAAAAGTGGTGAATCATTAATATTATTTAACCTTCTAATGAATTAGAGAATCATAAGCCAAATTTACCTAAAGTTTTACCTTTTTTTGTTGATGTGCTCGGTGTTGCAAGATGAAGTGGGGGATGGAATGGATGGAGCTGATATGGCTGCTGATATGATCTGCTGAAGAAGGCTAAAGGATGAATTGAAAGTATGAAGAATGAACTAAAGGTCCCCTTCTCCCCAATTCCTGAAGAGTTTTATGTCCCCAAAAAACTGAGGAAAGATGATTGTTGTTGCAAATGAATATGGAATGTTGATACAAAAATCCAAACTGCTACAAATCTATGTTGATATCACCAAACCATATATTCTTCAACTGCTACACACCCATGTGCAATATTTCTTATGTGAATAAATGGTGTTGATGTCGAACATAAGCAAGAATCGTTGGATTACTGTAATGTTCCTACTTATTCTTATCTAAGAGGAGACATTGAATTTTGATTTATTTTATGTTTATGAATAAATGAATAAAGGAGGACATGTAAAACTCATAATAAATCAATGCCAATGTGAAAAAAGACAAATCTAGGCTATGTAAATAATCACTTGCAGGTGTGAAAGAGGATTGAGCCAAAGATTGGGTCCACCTTGACAAAATCAACTGCGTTGTCTAGGTTCAATGCATCACCAAGAGGGACTGCGCAGTTCTAGAAGGGAACTTCTAATGTGAAAAGGACCAAATCATCCAAGTGGTTTAGGGTTTTCAAAGGCCATCTCATGTTATAAAAAGAAGGAGAAGACACATGAAGAGGTTGTTGATGAATTATATTTCTGAAGTATTTGTCTGCTTAGACAAATACCATTCTCTGCTGTTTAGTAGAGGATTGTGATTGGAATTCCTATTTAGGGGTTTCATCTCTTCCCTTGAGGATCATTGGAGGATTTCTTTGCTGAAGTTGGCCACTATCTGGTTTGAGACCAAACTCTATCTTTCATGAGCAGCGCTGGCCCATTGAGGGTTTTGCAGCTACTATCTTTTGTAGCAAGTGGCATTGTAGATCTGCTTAGATCTAGTTGTTTCTGAGAGGCTTTCTCTATTGCAGAGTGTTCTTTAGCCTCCAAGGAGTTAGCTGATCCATTTTTTATATCATATCTGTATTTCTCATTCCATGTACTCAGTCTCCTTCACCCTCTGCGCAGTTTCTACTTCATACTGCGTTATTTTGTGAGAGGGCTTGTTATTTCAGTTTGCTATCAGTTTGGAGGAAGATCTCTTGGTGTTAGGCTTGCCTTCCCTTGGTGATACGTGGATTGGGTTGCTGATCCATGTCTCTATAGATCTGATCTATTTCAGTAATAAAATTTATCTTCAGAAATTTCTGGGTTTTCTGCAGCACAGTATATTGTAATTCAGATCTACAGCTTAATATGCAGTATTTTGATGTAATTCCAATTGGATCTTGTTCTTAAAGTATTGTAGCTTCCATATCTGTATTAGAACTTATGATTCATCCATAGATATATAATATATATGAAATTTAATGTACAGCAGCTGAACCATTTGGAAAATAACGTTGTCTATGTATTTTTGCAGTTTATTTCTAGTTGCAGCTCTTATTTCTGAAGGGATCTTGCCCTAGTTCTTCTTGTAATCAGTTGTAAAGGAAATAATATCATATGTAATTCTGATTTACTGTTATATTACTGAAATATCAGACCTTTGGCTGACCTCCTCTGAGTTCCAATCAGATCTGCGAAATTCTAGTAGCTGGGGGTTTCATTTTGTAGCAGCTTCTCTCTTTGGTTGATTTCTAGCTAGTCTTGTTTCCGGGAGATCTGCTTAACATGCTTAAACTCATTTTTTTCAGCTGAAATTGCATGTACATGTCACATAAAACTTTAATAAGGGAATCCAAGCCCTGATCTACGTTCTCATTTCTCATAATTTCTTATACAGCATTTTCACTAAAGGTCTTGTTAAGATTCCTGAATTGGGATTATTCCAAGTTCTATAGGCAGAGTCTACAGTTGGCCAAGTAGCCTCTGGTTCTCACCCTATTTTTAGAGGTAACATAACCATTAAATTCCTCTATAGTCCATCTCTGACATAGAATCTTGAGGATCCCCAAAAAGGAATATTACAGTGGTATCAGAGCTCCACTCTTGGTACAGCATGTGCTAGCTTTGGAGCCTTAGTCATGCTGCATTCCGAAGATGAAGATCCTCTTTCTGAGAGGGAGAGGAGATTCCAGAATAGAATTCATACAAAGTATGACTATACTACTTTTGACCTTGACAAGGGTCAAGAAAAAGGGAAAGGCCCTGAGTTGAATGACAAAGATAAGGAGGCAGAAGAGTTTGCAAAAACTCTCTTGGAAACCATGCAAGATCTATCCAAGGAAATAAAGGAGATGAGGATTGAAAGAATTAGGGAGTCCCTTGGAAGACTCCATCAAGGGGAGAGTTCAGAAATGTCTCAGCTTGGGACTGGTCCACCGGTGAGCTTGCCACAAGCTCCACAGATCTCACAATGCTCTACAATGCCTACCTTCTTGGTTGTAGAGAATGAAAGGCTTCAAGAGTAAACCTCTTTGGAAGGTTATTTTGTAGAATATGATTCACAAAGCCAAAGTTTCAAGGATAACTTGAGCTTTCAATATTTTTTCCATCTAAAGGACCGGAGGAGACCATTGCAGTAGTATAGAGATGGAGGTTTCCTACATGGGAGGCACCACACCATGGGCAGGTTATTCTTGCCTAAGTTTGATGGATCACCATCTTGTTCAGCTAAAGCATGGGTGGAAAAGTTGGACATCTATTTCCAGCTGAATAAAGTGCTCGAAGCAGAAGCCATTAAGATTGATGCGCTGCATTTTGATGGAGAAGCCCACAACTGGTGGTTTCATGGACTTTCTACATTGGGGCACAGCAATGTGTCCACTTACGCTGAGTTCACTAGGAGACTAGTGGAAAGATTTGATTGGAAGGATACAGAGGACCCTTTCATAAGCTTGGAAAATCTTAAGCAGACAGGAGATGCTGAAGCCTATATTTCTGAATTTTCGAGGCTGTCTGTTATGGTTCCTGATCTTTCAGTTGCAAGGAGAGTCTATATGTTCATAGATGTCTTGGAGGAAAATTTGCATGGGTTGGTCAAGTTTACCAAACCCACCACACTGCATGATTCCATTGAAAGAACAAGAGATTTCCAAGATGCCTTGCCAAGAGCAAAGGTAACCCTTCCTAGCAAAGCCACTCACTCTTCTAAAGGGAAGGAAGGAAAATTTGCTCCACCCAAGGAGAGCTCACAGAAAAAGCTTCTTGACAATGATCTCCAGAGGGAGTTGAGAAAGAAGAAATTATGCTTTACTTATCAAGAATCATGGGTGTCGGGGCATAGATGTGCTGCTGGGAGAGCACATTATATTGAAGTCTTCTCTAATTGTGAGGAGGAGGGAGGTAATTATGGACCTAGGAGAGGTCACAGCACTGGTGATGATGAGGAGGAGGATCCATCATCATCCAGGGAAGAAGAAGGGGCATTTTCTCAAACCAGTGGGACTCTTGCTTCTTTGAGGGGAGTGCCCAAATATTTGACTCTTAGAGTACAGGGTTCAGTTATGAACCAAAGAGTATCTATTCTTATTGACAATGGGTCAACCCAAAATTTTATTGATTCTCACTTTGTGCAGCGGAGAGGGATCCCTACTGATTCTTTTGATGGGTTCTCTATTTTGGTTCCGGGGGACAGAAATATGCAGTGCATGCAGTATGTTCCCTCACTTTCTGTGACTATGGGGACCTACACTTTGAGGGACCACTTCTTTGTGGTAGACATACCAGACACCAACATCATATTGGGTGTCCAGTGGTTGATTACTTTGGGAAAATTCACCACTGATTGGAGGGCCTTCCAGATGGAGTGGGTGGATCTGAAGAGTGGGAAGCAACAAGTTATTCAAGGCATGCACACCTACCCTGCTCTTGATGTTTCTACCCACACAACAAAGATGGAATTGCGTAGTGAGGGCAAGGATCTCATGGTTCCTTCTCTCATGTTCATGAGATTGCTGCAAGGGACATTTCTACATCATGGAAAGCCTCTTGGGATGCCATTAGATTCTATGGAGAAAGCTTCACCAAGTGCTGAAACAATGGAAGAAAGAGTCACTACGCTGTGGGAGGAAGCAAAGGGGAGGATTAGCCTTCCCAAACAAAATTTTGGCATACATAATGCCAAAGGAACAAGCATCAACAAGGAAAGCACCACCATAGATACATCCACAGCACTGTACTTGTTGAGAAGTATAGATCCATATTGGAGGTCTCGACTCCTTGTAGAGTACTCCAAATATCTGCACACCGGGATGATCCTAGATGGTATAAAGCAAGGAGGAGGATATATGGTCCATGAAGGGGTCATCTATCATCTTGGAAAAGTATTCTTGTCTCAAGCCTCAAGGCTTAAGCAAGAATACTGCAAAGGTCACACAAGGAGTTCCTTTCCAGTTACATGCAATCAGCAAAAATCTACTCCCTAGTCTTGAAATTTTTTTTATTGGGAGGGTATGGAGGAGGAACTACATCAGCATTATGATTTGGAGGAACTAAATCAGCACTTACAAGAGTGAAATAGCTATGTGGATATGGGGCAGCCAAAGGATCCTATGCAGGATATATTTCAGCCATCTCTTTCTTCTCTCAAAGGAAGGGAAAAGCCCATGCCTAACTCTATGAGTATGGGAGATTTGTATGGTAAGAAATCTGATCTTGTAGAGCAAGTTTATTTTTCTGATTTGTCACACTCTCTTACCATATGTATGTAGGCCATGGCTCCTAATAGGAGCAATATTACATGCATATCTCATGGAAAATATGGGGCCAATGAAAACTCCAAAGTTGGCCACTCCCTTGAGGTGCAAAGGGAGATTGTTTTTCATGATGGGTGCTTTCCAAAGGCACCTAATGAGAGTTTCACTTTCAGCCATGTCAAAGTGGCTTATGCAGCAAATATGTGGTGGGAGTACCACCTATCACATTCAGATCTACTCAGAACAAGGAGTGTACTGTGCTAGTACCTTATGTGGGATTGTGACCCACCTCCTCATGTGCAAATTACAGTTTGCCTTTATGTGATTTTTCTACCATACATAGATGACATATTGGTTTTGTTTATGGGTATGTATGGGAAAATATTCAGTAGTGTACATGTGCCACATGGGATGGAACTATATCCAGTCCTTCATGATACATGTTTGAGATGTGACATTGGTTCCCCCATGCATATTTCTGTTGAGTTTTACACTCCTGAAGGGGCAGACTATGAACCTATCATGCTAGCATTGGAGGAGAAATTTTTGATGTATTTTCTTGGTGAACACTTGCTTCATGATGAGAGGTTTATTCTTGATGGTGTCATCAATGGAGAAGGAGAAGAGACATAGCTCTTACCCTACCAGTTGCTTCAGGACAAGCAACATTTTGAGGGGTAGGACTGTAATGTTCCTACTTAGCCTTAGCTAAGAGGAGACATTGAATTTTGATTTATTTTATGTTTATGAATAAATGAATAAAGGAGGACATGTAAAACTCTTAATAAATCAATGCCCATGTGAACAAAGACAAATCTGGGCTATGTAAATAATCACTTGCAGGTGTGAAAGAGGATTGAGCCAAAGATTGGGTCCACCTTGACCAAATCAACTGCGTTGTCTAGGTTCAATGCATCACCAAGAGGGACTGCGCAGTTCTAGAAGGGAACTTCTAATGTGAAAAGGACCAACTCATCCAAGTGGTTTAGGGTTTTCAAAGGCCATCTCATGTTATAAAAAGGAGGAGAAGACACATGAAGAGGTTGTTGATGAATTATATTTCTGAAGTATTCGTCTGCTTAGACAAATACCATTCTTTGTTGTTTAGTAGAGGATTGTGATTGGAATTCCTATTTAGGGGTTTCATCTCTTCCCTTGAGGATCATTGGAGGAGTTCTTTGCTGAATTTGGCCACTATCTGGTTTGAGACCAAACTCTATCTTTCATGAGCAGCGCTGGCCCATTGAGGGTTTTGCAGCTGTTATCTTTTGTAGCAAGTGGCATTGTAGATCTGCTTAGATCTAGTTGTTTCTGAGAGGCTTTCTCTATTAGAGAGTGTTATTCAGCCTCCAAGGAGTTAGCTGATCCTTATTTTATATTAGATATGTATTTCTCATTCCATGTACTCAGTCTCCTTCAGCCTTTGCGCAGTTTCTGCTTCATACTGCATTATTTTGTGAGAGGGCTTGTTATTTCAGTTTGCTATCAGTTTGGAGGAATATCTCTTGGTGTTAGGCTTGCCTTCCCTTGGTGATATGTGGATTGGGTTGCTGATCCATGTCTCTATAGATATGATCTATTTCAGTAATAAAATTTATCTTCAGAAATTTCTGGGTTTTCTGCAGCACAGTATATTGTAATTCAGATCTACAGCTTAACATGCAGTATTTTGATGTAATTCCAATTGGATCTTGTTCTTAAATTCTTGTAGCTTCTAGATCTGTATTAGAACTGATGATTCATCCATAGATCTATCCTATATCTGAAATGTAATGTACAGCAGCTAAACCATCTGGAAAATAACGTTGTCTATGTATTTCTGCAATTTATTTCTAGTTGCAGCTCTTATTTCTGAAGGGATCTTTCCCTAGTTCTTCTTGTAATCAGTTGTAAAGGCAATAAGATCATATGTAATTCTGATTTACTGTTATATTACTTAAATATCAGACCTTTGGCTGACCTCCTCTAAGTTCCAGTCAGATCTACGCAATTCTAGTAGCTGGGGGTTTCATTTTATAGCAACTTCTCTCTTTGGCTGATTTCTAGCTAGTCTTGTTTCCGGGAGATATGTTTAACATGATTAAACTCATTTTTTTCTACTGAAATTGCATGTACATGTCACATACATCTTGAATAAGGGAATCCCAGTCCTGATCTGCGTTCTCATTGCTCAAAATTTCTTATACAGCATTTTCACTGAAGGTCTTGTTAAGATTCCTGAATTGGGATTATTCCAAGTTCTATAGGCAAAGTCTACAGTTGGCCAGGTAGCCTCTGGTTCTCACCCTCTTTTCAGAGGTGACATAACTAGTAAATTCCTCTGTGGTCCATCTCTAACATATAATCTTGAGGATCCCCAAAAAATAATAGTACAATTACCGACCATTTAGGATGTCATTAACCAATGCGAAATATCCCACCTTTGATGTCAATGGGAATCAAGGCACTAGGTACACTATACTAGCCATGAATGGATTTTTCGAAGTCGAATGGACTTCAAAATTCATCCACTAAGAAAAATTTACATATTTCCTTAGTAGATGACAAGGATACCTACCATTAAGGAATGCAAGCTCTTAGGTACCTTATCTAATACTAGCCCTGATCCCAGATAATGTGTTGATGTCGATGGGAAAAGGTTTGTTGGAAGGTGGGATTTAAGGAATCCCACATCAACCAACTCGAGTACAAACATAACGACTTGAAAGATATATGATTTGAATAACTCATACAAAATTCAAAACTTTATTATGAACATTTCTCGCCAGTTACCTATTTTTCAAGCAAAGTCCCTATCTAGTTTTTCCAGAAAAGTTGGTTTTCACAAAAAGGACTTATTTTTCTCTTTAATATTTTAATTTATTTATTTATTACAATACTAACTTTCCTACTACACTGAAGAAAATATGTCCTCCTTCAAGTGAAAGATAACTTCTAATGAAGCCAGGTGCGGATCAGGTACAAAGATAAATTCATGCCCAGATTTAACATATAAACTTTAGAAGGTACACGAGCATGAAAAATCAATAGTTTTGAAAGATGTGATACAAAGAGTATTTCAAGATGAGAGTGTTACTTTGACTAGATTATGATCTGGAACCAATGCTCGACGTAATATTGGTGGTATTGGCTCATTTCTTCTTTTGGACCGATCTGAAAGTCCTCCTTTGTCATGCTAGGAAACCTTGGATAATTAGTCTTTGGAATGCATACAAGGCTTGATGATGGCCATGGTGAAAGTTCCTCGATCTTAGGTTCAGTTGGATGCTCCCCATCGGATTTGGTACATGATTTCTCGATCTCCTTATTAGATAGGTACGAGGAATCAAGGGAGACTTCCAAAAAAAATTCTGGTTGTGGAGAGATATATAATTTGTTGAATGTGGTCAGGATGAACTCTTCCTGAGAGGCAGATGTCCCAGCTACTGCTAGGATTTGAGAAAGTTCTTCGAGGGACATTCTTTAAGCTCTCAATCATTCATGAATTCCTCTTGTTGGTTAATGATCCCTGTCTCGCAACATGGATTAGTACAAAGGGGTTATTACATCACCCCAAAAATGTTGTACCTTTAAATATCTTGAAATTTTAATCTAAATTAATTAAAACTAATTGCAGTAAAACTCACCAAACTTGCTTGCTTGGAAAACCAAACTTTGGAGCAACCCCACCATAGTGGATGCGTCGCTCTTCACTGATGTCTTACCATAAAATCTCTGCCCTTTGATTGTCTTGCAACTATGATCACAAAAAAAAACGTGTGAAAGAAACTACGCTTTAATCCCTTTAGCACCTCCCCAGAAACGACGCAAAAAATTTTGGGGAAATTATATGTGTTATAATTTCTACAGTAACTTATCAATCTGGGGTTGCAATACTTAGAGGCACAAGCGCAGGTAACGCAAGATCAGAGCATCTAACCTAAACTAGAGTGAGAAAATCAAATTATTGTCTAAGTACAGAATCGCAACTAAAGAAAAGAGGCTTATCAAACTAAATCCAAACCTTAATCACTACTCTATTTAGATAATAACCTGACTAATTCAAATAGTAAAGCAAGCAAACAACTAATCTCTAAGCCGCTCAAAAATTAAAACATCATAACCTAAGACATACTTTAACATAACTTAAGCATTCTGATTCAATACTTAAAAATAACTTTAATTGAAATCTACAACTCAAAAAAAATAATTATATTATCTAATCTTGCTGAAAACAATTCAACTGCAACTAATCTAATTCCCAGGATCAAAGAAATCAATAAGTGTTGAAACTTATCTCTTAATCCTATCTAGTTTACACCTTCAATTATACAAAGCTTGAAAACCAAAAGGCAACTTTAATTAATTCTTCTATCAGAGAGCGTTCTATAAAACAAAAGAGAGACATCCTATGATCTATTCCATTGATGATCAAACCATAATTCAAATAAATATCATGCAAGGAATTGAAATGGCTATGCTATGAATAGTTCTTAAACTATCAATTAACCAATCTTAATTTTGTAATATGTAATTCAAACTAAAAGACATCACTCACAAAACAAAGTTGGAAACACTACCTTCAAATTTATAAATTAAATGCATAACCTTTATCTACTCCCACACCAACTATACTCAATGTGAAACCTTAAATTTGATTTTGTACTTAACACAAAAAACTTAATGCCATCATCGTAACTTAGAAAACTTATAGTAATGCTCATGGTGTTTCAATCCTTCTCTTATTGTATTGGATCTGCAATCCAAATGCATTCAAAAATAAATATCTTTGATCATTTGAGAAATGAATTATATGATGTTTGACTCAAATTTTCAAAACAGAGTTGAGTAAAGAAACGAATTTGGAATTTACACAACAATTATTTCAATAAAATTCACACTTTAAATATAAGTCCTATGATATAAATAAGCTATAGAACTTGTCTCCAGGCAGTGGTGGGCCCTTGCCACTCCTGGATAAAATTTTAAACTAAATCAATTCCTAAAAACGAATCAAAACCATAACACTTACAATGAATTCATGGCAAAGTCAAATTGTATTATGATTCAAATCATAAGTTCACTTATATACATTCCTTCAATTTTGTTTAAGGTAAAACTTAATCAAATCATTCCTTTGTCTCTTTTTCACACCTTTTCTTCCCCCTATTTCCAATAACTGACAATACATGCCATGGCTAAGCCATTTATATGATTTACAAGGCGAATCATTCATTTCCCTTAATTCTAGAAAATTGCATATTTTTAACAAATTGACCTCAAAGATATTGGCATATTTCCCTAACCATGGTAAATTTTGGAATATAGTTTGGAGGGAACCTAATTTGTTATATTTTCAACAAAAACCTCTCTTTTATTTGTCTCGTTCAATTTCATATCCTCAAAAAGCATGCCCAAAGTTGGTTGTTTGACTCTTTTTGCAAGATTTTAGAATTCTAGAAAAACAAGACGAAGAAGAATAGAATCGTCAACCCAAGAATTAGAAGAGCACAACAAGTGGTACGTCATGGCATGGGTTTGGGGGTTTTCCATATACTTGTCTTCAAATTTAGGACAATATCTCGGAATTTTGGTCGAAACTAGTGGCTAGTGCAATTGATGTTGGATGGGGTCATTTGTAAGCTTTGACACATCCAGCAATTCCAACATAGAAAAAATGGTAGGGGAGGATGATGAGGAGAAAAAGGTCGGGGGTTACAACCTGGTCGATACGGATTCTACCCCCAATAGGGCATATTTTGTCCTGAATACGCATATTGCCCCCATTTCTGTTAAGGAACTTGTTGTAGTTGTTGTTGAACATAGTGACACTATTGTGGATGTTGATAAAGCCCCTGTTGGATTTGAGGTTCCAGACCTTGTTGGATGTAGCTTCTAGGGTGAGGTCTATATTGAACATGAGGTCCAGCCTGTGGCCCTTGCTGAACATGGGGTCCAGCCTGTGGTCCTTGTTGATCGTAGGGTCCAGCCTAAGGTCCTAATTGGCCTGTTGATACTGAACAATATGTTGATATTAAGTACCAGACTGAGGCCCAGGCTAGGTTTTTTGGTACTAACCATGAGGAAGTGGCTGGTACTAAGTACCATGTTGACCCAAAGGGAGATTATAACCCTTTTGGGTGTAAGGAACAAGCTGAGGGTTAGTCGCAATAGCACCTGCGGGAAACTGGGGCTGTTGGACATATTGTTGAGAGGTGCTTGGTCGAGGAACATACTGATATTGTAAGTTCGGTTGTTGAACATACTGATGAGGGATGTTAGGTTTTTGAACATACCAATATGGTATGTTTTGTTATTAAAGGGGCTGATGAACGTAAGAATATTGAGTGTGGGGTTGGTAAAAGACTAATGCAGTTGAAGTAGGTTTACCACTCGAACGAATGGTGCCTATGGTAGTGTTCATCGATTGTGAAGACCATGTCCCACTTAGACTAGCATTAGGTTGTCCCGCCCTAGGGATGGGTCTAGAGTTCAGTGGCCCCCCACCCGAGAGGGGAGGTACGTAAATAGGATTAGACTACCCCCTAGGCACAGACGAAACTGTATATTTTCCACTCAATGGCAGAACTACAGTAATAATAGATGGAAAAAAGGGCGTAGAGGATCCTATCGAAAAATTCATTTGACCAATAGTTTATAGGTCGAATGATAGGTTGAGACGTCACAACCACATTCGAAATGAATAGGCCCAAATATGGGATAATACCCGTTGACCAAACGGGATTTGGAAGTAAATATGCTGCACTAGAAGCTCTTACAATAATATTTCCCAAAGATGTATACCCTTGTGGAAGTGGAGATGCGACTTGACTAAAGGATATTTCAGTCCCATTGCCTAAATCATGAGGTGTGGAGCCGAAAAATTTTCCTTCAAAGGGAAATATGGATGAGGAAGCTTCTAGGATATAGGTGTCAGTGGTTTCCTGTAGATTACTTTGAGGAGCACTCACGAATGGGACATCATTAGCATTGGATTTCATTTCGTCAGGAAATAACTAACGAATAATAGAGTGAGATGTTACTGGAGAAACAGGAAGGGGAAATCTGGGTTGATCAAAAGTACTTTAAGCCTGTTGAGGTGATACCACAATCAGATCAAAGAGAATATTTTCAGGAAAGACCATAAAATATGCAAACAGTTTAGGGATTTCCGGCTCAAATTCTTCCGATGTCATCCAATGAGAATCATCAGGCGGTGGTCGAGATGAAATGGGTTGCACACTAATGACAATCTCAAATTTGGTACCTTGAGCTTCAAGGGGTCCAACTGGAAATTGGGGGACCTCAGGAGGAGGCTCTTGAGATCCTTTGGAGGAGGGACAAGGTGAATCTGATGATTCAACCATGATGACCTTTCAAAACAATATCAAAGAAGGAAGAGATGAAAATATAAAAAATACACAATTTACCAAGAAATAATGAGGCTAGAGAACTACACAGGTAAGATGTTTTCGTGGGCAGTTACTTTTATAATTAACAAAAAATAAATAAAAAAGGGTGTACTAGGCATAAAGGTTTACCAAGTATTCGTGAAATTTAATAGACACCTTGGTGATAAACGATAGAAAAAATGACCAAGGACTTAACGCACTACAACCAATCTCCCTGAATGTTGTGTTCAGTGTATCATGTTTATAAGGAAACTGACTCGGTTACCTATGGTAGGCTTGCAACCTAATGGTGTCTCCCCACATATATGCGATGGTACGTGGGAGTCCAGTTCGTAGTAGTGTTTTATAATGTGTAACCATTCGATGAGAGTGCCCCAAATATACTTATCATACATCAATATACTTCCATACATGGGACGGGATATCACCCTCGGGCATAACGCAAACCGTTAGAGACATATCCTAAATTTTACGACTTTGGAACATGTCTCTAGCCTAGACCTCTAAATTTTCTCGTTAGTTCCAAATGATCCTTAAGGTAAATTGGGTAAATTTTAATGTTGATCTTGAGTTTAGTTTTAGTTTTTGGCTCAAAATCGATGTCACCTAAATCCTAAGATGCAAGCTAAATGTAAAAAGGAAATCTTTCCATTTCAATGAATTCTAAACTATTTAGGGAAGAGATGCAAGAAAAAGTGCAATCAATGTAGCAAACAATGATGCCCCCCTAAATTAGTTCAAAACTACGAAATGCAATTCTTTCCAATCGAATTCACTTTTCCCAAAAATGAAACTTATTGAGAAAATGAAAACATTTCTCTTTTCCACTAAGATGCATAAAATGATATTTTTTTTTACTTTTTACTTTGAAATTCAATCAAAATTAAAATGAACGAAACAAATGAATAAATGAAAAAACAACACTTTTCACTTTTCTTTCTGTTCAACAGAAATCTAAATCGCTTTAAAAAATACACGAATGAAATTATTTTCACTCCCCCTTTTTTAAACGATAAAGACAAGCCAAATCAAAAACTAAAATGAAAATCACTTTTAATTTCTTTTGAATTCAGAAAAATACACACTCTTCTAGACTCGTGAATCGAACAATTCATGATCTTATGTTTGAAACTAAGTTGAAGATAAGATCAAAAATGCAGTGATGACCAATGCATACGAAAAACTACTTCAAACCAAGTCAGAAGAAATGTGACAAAAGGTGTTTGAAATGATGAAAATTTTCCAAACTCGCAAACAAGTTAAATAGACGAAAACACTCAATCAAAGAAGACAAGAAAGTCAAACACATAGGTAGGAGGTCACTGAGACTCTACAGACATGCTTCAGGGGCCGGGACACAATGGAAAAAACAAGGGGAAACCCTAACTTTTCCTAGGTCAGATATCAATGCTTCTGTGATAAGCAGAAGGGTGCTGAAAGATAAATCAACATGGTTGTGCTATATAGAAAAATTCTGGCAATGCTACTGTGCAAACAGAAAATGTGTTGGTCACTAAAAAAAAGGAAAAATAAAAAGAAGTTTCACACCGAAACCAAACTTAACACAGTGAAATGACTATCAAACCCTATGAAAACTAATACAGACCTAAGCAAACTTAGATTTCAGTGATCGATCAAACTGATCCAAGATCAGTCCAGGAAAGGAATATTAAGAGGTTAAGCTCCCCAGTGGAGTCGCCAATTATGTTGTCAAGATAAATCCCCTCTGTGGACAGAGGAGGTCTCTCTAAGCCTAGAGTGGGTATAGCAATTTGAGATACTTTCTAATGCAAAGCTTTCTTAACTAGTATTTAGAATGTGAAAAGAAAAAGAGATAGAGGTACCTTTTTCCTAATGCTATGTTCGAACTCGTTGATGATGACCTTGATCCACGATCCTTTTAGGCTTGCTCCTTGCTATTGGTGGCACACGAATACTTGCAGATGATCAAGAGGAAACAACACACGTAATCCAATACATAATAATCATAAACATTATCTATCTAGCAGATCAAGGAGTACTAGAATATTTGCATAAAATATTAGAAAAATATAGAAAGAAAACATCATATTTTTTATTGATAAATATGAAAGGAAGAGATTACAACCCAGACCTTGATGTTGGAGGCCTCCCTTTGGTGAAAATTTGAGTCCTTCACAGAAGCTCTAAAGCATTCCTTCTCCCAAACAACTTAGCCATTATCACAGTGCAAGAATGTAAAGGGAACGAGAGTTCAGAATAGCCCAACAATGACCAACCAGTAGTGGAAGGATGGGGACCAATTTACAGGAAGGGAGAAGAGGTTGGGAGCCCATGATAGGAGGAGGAAGGTCCACTTTCTAATGGATAAGACGCCATGGATGAGATCAAAGCTCTAAAATTAGAGAGCTCGACTCTATCACCACCATTTAACAACCAACTCGTCGCCCTAGAACTTCTAGAGGTCGAAGATTCTCCTCCATTTGAGGAAACACTTTCAGAAAGGGATCAAAGTGGTTTTCCAAGAAATAAGGGCATTGGAAGCACTAAGCGATAACTGTCAATCTGACATCATCGCAAGCATGAAAGTAGGAAACACGCTGACCCAGGAAACTAGGATTTTAACCAAGTTCCTTCAGTAATCTTCCAAGGTAGTTTTCTTTGAGTCTTCAGGGGATGTATTTAAATATTTCTTCATAGTGGAAACATTGCACAGGTTCTGGCACGGGGCACCTAAGGACACCCTAAGGATCAGGGACAGAAAGTGATCATGGTGACAAATTATTGTGTAACAATGCATTCTTAGTTGGTGGTATTGTTAGTTGGCATTAATGTCAACATGATTATGACATGACCTAGTGGAAATGATGTTATGGTTGTTGAGTTGGATATGGATCCACATGTGTATTGGTTTATGGTTGGTATGACGTGTTGGTTGGAGATGTTATTGTTGCATGAGGTTGGATAGTTTCTCATGGTGTGTTGATTGGAGATGTTGCCACTCCAGATGGTTGGAGTGATGCTCTAGATGTTGCATATGTCTTGACATGCCTTACAGACATTATATTGTAGCTACATATGTTCTGTTGTGCCTCCTTATGTTGGAGGTGCTTCCACCAGTGTTGGAAGCAATTGTATGACATGTTTCTAATGTTACGGGACTTGGAGATGTTTCTACTTAGATATGTTGCTACAGATGTTGGAGGTGTTTAGATATTTTATGGTTGTTGCTTTAGGAGTTGTATATGTTTGTCTCTGGAATAGGTCTAGCACATTATATACTTTTTCCTTTCATATTCATTAGTTGTATACTTATCTCAGTGGATTGGAGGAGTGTTCAAAGGTTGAGGAAGATGTTCCATCAGGTGGCAAAGGTTTTGGGCTGAAGAACATATGTGTTCACTGAGTTTTAGCCCCAATAACATTCATGTTGAATCAAGGGACTGGTTAAGATGCTAAAGCCGCATGGAGGTAGGCCCAAGGGAGTAGTTATAGCTCCAATATTGTAAATTAGCATGCAAGATAGTGCTAATGGAGAAACTATCGCTTTTTCACTAAATTTCCTTTGCATTCCTCACGTTGTTGAGCTATTTTTTTTGTTTTGGCGATTTTATTGATCGAAAATTTTCATTTTATGGTCAAAAAAGTTCGTGGGACATCCGGAAGCTGATTAAAGTTGAAAATATTAAAAAGGATAATGGAGTTAGTGGTTGATTGATTCAATGAGCTAAACCTAGATCTAATCTAGCACATGAACAGGATTGTTGAGCTCAGTAGTTTTGAGTAATTATTCAGATGATCACTTAAGTTCATCTTTATATTTAAGATAGATCATTGTGAGTAAGGTTGATTTTCTAGTTGTGTTGATGGAGTGAGTGTGTGTGGAGAAGATATTGCAAACTATGTGAGCCATATTATGCAAATTTACTAAATTAGTTTTCAGTTGTAGTAACAATGAACTGAATTTTATTTCATCAATTACATTATGCAAAGTGTGAGATGTTGAGGTGTTTTTTGGAGTAGAGTTTGAGGATATTGTTTTGCTGCTTGTATGGAGATTTTTGTGTGGATTTTTTATGGCATCTAGTGCTGCAAATTTGATTGTGCTTTGATGCGATGTTTTTGCAGTGCTCATGATGAGCAAGTTTTAGGAGTCTAGTTTGAAAATATATGAAAGGAAGCTAACATGGAGGAAGTGAAGGAATGGATACTTTGATTAAACAATGACTTGGCAGAATCAGTATAAGGAATAGTTTTCTCTATCTAATGGTGGTTTTATAGTTCATTAAAAACTAGGCGATGCTCATTGGTCATGATAGTACTAGCAGATCATAGTCTGTAGAGTCGAATATTTAGTTCAGTAGTAATCGGTCGAGGATCATTGACCGTGGTGGCGTAGTCCATAGATCTGTGATAGGAAAAATTTCCTGTCTGATAGTGCTAGCATACTATGAAAGAAGTCAATTCTTCCAGCTAATGGAAGTGATTTGATCCATGTATAATTTTCTTGATAAATTAATAGAATTATTGAGCATTGTAGCAGAAGCAAGGTGGTTCTTTTCCTGAGATGAGTTTTCCATCAAAAACACTTGTGTCCATTGTGTGACTTCTTTCGTGACAGAGATGGTTGCGATCTAGTGAGTAGTGATCTTATTAAAACCAATTGTAGCAGCTATCCTCACACCATGCACGATCCAGTTCAATCATCAAAATGTGATTTTACAATCCTTGATAGTTTCAGGATTTATTAGGAAGTCGAGACACTTCAACTTCCATTGATGGTTATGCCAAGATCTTGCACCTCTAATAAGCCCCTTGAACTAAGTTAGATATGATTTCTCTCACACAATCCTTCTCTTTGCATGGTTTCACTTGATGCGAATTTATTTTTGAAATTTCGAGCGTAATCTTTCAAAATTTAGAAATTCAGTTTTCGATCGCATTCAAGAGTCTTCTTCAATTCATACATATGCATGCAAATATCTTGCATAAAACTTGGGTTTGGAAAATTTTTATCTCATAGAGTCATGGAATTACGAAGTTCATCACTTCAAGGAATATCTTTAGCCGAAGGAATCATGCCTATCAAATTCATTCCTTAATAGTCATCTCATGGTTCTTCTTGCAAATTTTATATTGTGAATCTTTCCTTTCATCGCACTTGAAATCCTCTTGAGTAATAATGAATGCACGAGATATTGCGTGAATAAAATTATTCTCCATTCACTATGTCTTGACTGGTCTCATGGGTTTGTTGTGCTAGCATTCCTTTCAAATTCTTCCAGCAATTACGATGCTTGCACATTTTTTCACCAGTTACAACAAAATGAGTTGTCACGTTCTACATGCAAGGAAGTTGATTCTATAGCATTAGCAGGAATGTTCAAATTGATTACAAACTGGGAATATGATGCCTTAATTATACCATATGATCATGTTTTTGTCTCTGATGATTTTCATTTTTTTTATCATTTTCCCACCAATATATTCAATGACATTTGTTTCACATCCTTTGATCTTCATCGTTCGACATCTCAATATTCAGAATTTTAACGAGCATTTGAGGCACTTCAGCCTTCATTGATGGTTATGTCAGATCCTGACTATCTTGGTATCCCTACTGAATATGATCAAATCTATTTTCCCTCATGAGATTCTCATCCTAATTCCGTGCATTAGATTAAAGATTCATTATTTCAAAGTTTTCAGGGTTTTCAAGAGGATTGTTTCGAATATAATGATCCAATCACTAAATGGTTGGAGCAATCTTACTTGGCAAGACCAATTGCAAATAAAATGTTTCGACCTTTTCTTATGCTTGCTAAGTGGGATGACACAGAAGAAGGTGCATTCATAATAATTATTCGAGGTTTGCATGATTATGGTTTCTGTCGAAAAGTTAAGAATGTGAACTGGATAAAAGTAGTGGTTGTGACACATCTTTATGCCCATATTAAATACCTTCCTTTTGTTGTGCAAGTTATTCAAGCTCTCATATTTTCTCTTGCACATTACTTTATATATTTTTTTAATCGATCATATATTTTTCAATTCAGGTCGGTAACCACTATGGTGGCTTCATTGGAAATTCTATTAGACATGACCCCAACCTTCTAGTTGTTAGGTTAGGAGTAGGAATAGATGCATTCTAGTTTTTCCATCTCTTGCAATCATCTCGCACTTGTTCTCTTTAGTCTATCTTATATTTTCTTACTTTTGTCTTGCATTGTGCTTTGGTTTAGCCTATTTTTGTTACGCTTTGGTTTTTCTTTCTTGTTGTGTTATGTCTTTTCATTTTGTTTTATCAGTAAGATCTTGCATGAAGATGCTATGTTGGCTCAAAAGGGATGCGGAAAAATAGAAAATTACTTTGTGACACTGCAAAATTTGGCTAAATCTATGTCCTCCCTTGTCTTGGATACATATTTTTTTCGATGATGTTCTGATGGAAAATATGATCCTTGTGTTAATAAATTCTTGTGTCGAACCATGATCTCCATGTATATTCTGGAAAACCTCATTCCTTCACTCGGGTATTTATGTTTCGTTGTTTTCAGGTT
Organism: Pinus albicaulis; assembly: GCA_034641835.2. NCBI lineage: Eukaryota > Viridiplantae > Streptophyta > Pinopsida > Pinales > Pinaceae > Pinus > Pinus albicaulis. Next base: position 930,300,376 of record CM076579.1, on the reverse strand, counting down.
GATCCAATCAAGTAAAGAAAGACAAGGGGAAAATATAAACAAGAAAACCAATATCAGAGGTCTTATATATGTTTCTTTGAAGGGAAAACCTCTCCTGCTCTCAATAATTTGAGATCCCTCTTCCACCCATGAAATAAATAATTGTCAATGCATAGTCCTATATAAATAAATAAATACAGGAAAAATAATATAAAGGCTTCTTGCACAGAGAGGTGAAGCAAGAAACCTCACCAGGATATTGTCCAGACTTGCTGGTGATGGAGCAATGTTTTTTTCCTTAAGTGACTCCATCAGGGTACTATCTAGGTCTACTAACTGCGGAGCAACACCAGAGATGAAAAAATATACTCTAAAAATATAAAGCTCGTGAACTTCATTACCCTATCCTAATTCGAAACAATGTGTGATCAATGTTCTTATATTTGTGTTTAACTGAGTAAAGGAATGAAGGGGACTATGTTTATGCATGGGGTAAGTGGGCAATCCATGGTAATTTGAATGATAAATCGATATTCCCTAAATAACTAGACCCTGCACAAATTAATTGAGCAAGGAAGAGAAGTTGGAGTTCTACTAATGTGTTATCAAGTGTTTTCGCTGGGAAAAACACACTCCGAAATTTTTCCTATACTTGAATTTTGGAGCCTGCTTTGGATCTTGAGATATGATATAAATGGATTTGATTGTTCTTGAAATGTACTAAAACAAAATATTGAATCACTTCTACAAATTGCGGAAACCAATTTCGATCGCAGAATCACATAAACAGGTAAGAGAAATAAATTATCAATTTCACAACACAAGATGTATCTGGGGAAATAAACTGCTCAAAATCCTGCTATCTATATATTGCATAAATTCAAGCTCATGAAACAATACAATTCTATTTCTCTCACTAAGGAAACTCTACACATTGTTGACTGTCTCACTATGATCTAGGAAAAATCAGTCCAATACTTAACCAATTCTCAGCCTCTATCTGACCATCCTTGATTACACATTTTTGGAGGAATTGTGGCCCTATTAATAAGGAAATTCCTAAAAATTGTTCGTGAAATTCCTTCAAGGAATCTTGATGACCTCATGCATGACCTATATAATTTTCTAATTATACAACTGATATTATATCTTTCGTTTAACCCCAATCTCAACTAGGCCTTCCTTAGAACCAACATGCAATAACTATTTATCGTGAATTATAAGTTAATTTATTGATCACTACATGTGAATTAAATCAGATTTAATTCGCTAGACCTATCACTAGCTCATCTCTTAGTTAGAACTATTTAAATTGATTTTAACTCAAATACTTGAGATAACTAATTACAACACACAAATAACTCAACCAGACCTCCTATTTTGACCTCTAGCTCGAATTAATTGAGCTAACTAAGTCTTCCTGACTCAGTTAACACTTAAAAGTTTTCATGTGATGGAATTACAATTTTACTTATAATTTAATTAAGGGAAAATTAAATTAGAAGCCTCATGGGTGCCATTTTCAATATTTCTTGTTGTCATTTTCAACACCCCCTCTTAACAAGAAAGGAATTCAACTATATCCTGATATAGTACCTTTGGAATGTTCTGCATGCAACACTTCTCTATTGTTGTTTGCTACTGCAACTTCTGAAACCAAAAAATCATCCAAACTGAATCAGTATGATGCATATGTCTCTAGAGTCTCTAACAGATGCTAGCTACTACATTATCTACTGAAAACTTTGTGTTGTTGTTGACTCTACATTTTTTCCATCTACACTACGCCCAACTCTTATTTGCACTCCAGTATCTTACATATGTCACTCTAACATTTGACTGCATCAACTGCTCATTAGGGGATTTTTGAGGTCTAAAATGGGCCTCCAAAGAAATATGTACAACAAAAATAAACATTATAAGAACTGATAGGATTCAACATGATGATGTCAACCATGGGGGATGATTCACCATTTTTAAAGTAAAAGGGTAAAAGGATTAAAAAAATAATTAAATAATAAAACTATTTTTTCAACTTGTATTTTCAACTTATCTCCCAAAGTTTTTACTCAAATTTCAATCGGGAGTACTCATTGGATAAAAATTTTAATTCCTCATCCAAGGAGTACCCATATTGCATACTTTTAGTGGACCTTGCTACACGAAAATGAGAAATACATGAAAAAATGTGATTGCAATCACGTTTTTCATGTGTTTCTCATTTTTCGTGTAGCAGGATCCATTGAAAGAATGCAACATCAGTACTCCTTGGATGAGGAATTAAATTTTTCATCCAAGGAGTACTCTCGCTTGAAATTTGAGTAAAAACTTTGGGAGATAAGTTTAAAATATGAGTTGAAAAAGTAGTTTTTTCTTTGTTCCCTCTAAAATTTGATGATGTAATAAATTCTTATTTTATTATTTCCACTATTATTTTATAATTTCCTTAGGAGGCCCATTTTAGACCTCAGAATTCCCCGAATGATTGATCCATCCTACTACTGTGTACTATGGGCTCTCGTAGCAAGGTAATGATCCATGAGACAAGAAATCTCAATGGACCCTTCTCAAATTTATTCTCTTGGGATTATGACTTCAAATCGCCCCACCTCTCTCCTGGAGGTATTGCTGCATTTTCTCCCTATGCCCACCTGGCTCGAAATTTCCCCCTACTAAATGTCTCTCCTTAATTGGATGACTCCACTTTGTCTCCTCTTTGCTTCTCCAATTGTGGTTGCTCCACAACCTTATGAGATTTCTTCTGAGGCTGCATATTGAGAGGTAATTTATGCTCCCTCTCAACTATCAATCCTCTAACCTTTTCTTTTCTTATAAAATATTTGAATGCATATTTGACCTCGAGAGCATACAGGTTCTTGAATCACACATTGATATTATCACCCGTCACGTGGCAATGTGTCGAAGGAAAAACTTTCCTTTTCTAAATATCACATCATAACCACAGTCTTCCAATACTTCTACAGAAACAAGATTCTTCTTTAGTCCTGGAACAAAAAATATCATATTTGAGTCTGAGAGGGGAGTTAGTCTCGCAATGAAAGGTAATTCTACCTATTTTGATCGCGCTATACCTCCCATCATATCCAAACTCTATGTTATGTTGGAGGTCCTTCTCATCCAAGTCACTGGAGAGATCTCTATTCCCCTTCATATGGAACGAGGCACCATTGTCGAGATACCATATGCTTCCCATTGCAGTGTTGGCCATGCATGCAATTAGATTAAAATCAAGCTCGAAGTATGAAGCTAGAGCTTCACCTGCTGCTACAACTGCATGCTCCTTATTTCTTTCCTTCTATGGACATTTTTTGGCGTAGTTCCCATACTCGTGATAGTGAAAACACTTGACCTTTAACAAATATCTCTTGCCCTATTCACCTTGGAACTTATTTCCCTTGGCTTTCTTTCCTTTTCCTACTGATGCAAAATCTTCTTCTTTTTCATTTAAAGAGGTCTCATCTTTGGTGCTCCACCTTATCTCTTCTTGTACCAAGTTGGACCACAATAGCTCCCACTCTGGTAACTTCTCCCTCCCATTCAATGAGTCTTGGTATCTATGCCATCTCTTGGGAAGGCCGAGAAGTTTAAGGCTCACCAAATAATCTTGGGCTACTATCACACCAACACTTCCAAGCTCATCTCGCCATTGATTGAACTTCATCAAGTATTTTACTATCACCTCGCCCTCTTCCATCTTGATCTTTCTGAGCTTTCATTTCAGTGCCAGCTTCTTGTGGTCGCTGCTATTTTGAAACAGATATGTTAAGGCCTTCCACATAGAATATGGAGTCACATTTTCATGGAGGTTCGATACAATATGATCTTGAACTCCTTCTAACAAGATCATTCTCTCCTTTGCTACATTCTTCTTCCATGCATCACAAAGTTGAGCATCTACTGGTGCGGGCTAGGGAATATCACTATCTTTCAATGAATTCCATCCCTTTTCCTCTAGCAATGCCTCTATCCTGTCCATCCATGCTATGTAATTCGAATGTCCCTCAAGGGAATATTCGATTTTCAAGCAATTGAAAGACATCTTGATCTGTTGCTGGTCCTAATTCACAAATATGAAAATTCGATGTACCTTTTCAAAACAAACTCGGTTATTATCTTCTTTAGTGATTCTTGCTCTAATACCATTTATAAATATCTAAATGATTCAAATAATCTTTTAAATGTACTAAAAAGAAACATTGAATCACTTCTATAAATTATGGAAAACAATTTTGATCACACAATCAATACTAAATAAGTAAGAGAAATAAATTATCAATCGTCACAAAAATATGTATCTTGGGAAATTAATTTCAAAACCCCCCTATCCGTATATTGCATAAGTTAAATCTCATGAAACAATAAAATTTTATTCTTACATCGAGAAACCTTTTCAATTTTTTTTTTTATCGTCTCACTCTGATCTAGGAAAAATTGGTCCAATACTTAACCAATTCTCAACCTATGTCTGACTAGCCTTGCTTATGCATTCCTAGAGGAATTATGTCCCTATTAATAAGGAAATCCCCAAGAATTTATTGAGAAATTCCTTCAAGGCATCTTGATGACCTCATGCATGACCTGTACAATTTTCTAATTATTCAACTGACAGTTATCTTCCCTTTAACCCCAATATCAAATGGGCCTTCCTTAGAAATGACATGCAACAACTATTTATAGCAAATTATCAGTTAATTGAGTGATCACTGCATGTGAATTAAATTAGATTTAATTCACTCGAACTTTCACTAGCTCATCTCTCAATTAGAACTAGTTAAACTTATTTTAACTCAAATACTTGAGTTAACTAATTACAAGTCACAAATAACTCAACTGTGCCCTCTAAAAGGTAGGAACACCTTACATGCCTCTAGTTTGACTTCCAACTCAAATTTATTGAGCTAATGATCCGAATTTATGCAGGAACGCAACAGAATACACAGATAACCATAAATACAAATATGCATCGGAAATAACACTTCATTTCATTAATATCAAGGAACTAAAATTTTCTTACAGACAGAATGGAAATAAACTAGCTAGGGCAATCGGTAGCTTATCTCCTAGAAGATATGTGGCGCTTGTCGGCCTCTAAACTCGTGTTAAATTAGTACTTATGGCCTATTTATTATTTAGAAACAATGGAAAACCCTAAACATCCAAAACCATAACCCTAGGAGATGAAGCGCCAAAAATATGGGCGTCGTTTGGGTAAATTGGTGTTTCAACTTCCCGGGGACGTAGCTTTGGCATACAATCTCCATTTGACACGCACCATACCATGTTAGAAATATCTATCTGAGGACTACAAATTCTAGTGTGAGAAACATTAGTCCATGGACACATGTTGCTCCCATTTTTCCAAAAAAAACGTCGTTTAGGGCCTCAAAATGGCTTTGGAAGTTCAGGACCCGAAAAACTACTAAAAATAGTAAGTCGTGCTGAAACTGAAAAACTGAAAGAGACAATAATGGGGCCCCAAGTGGAATAGGCGGGTGGCCACCAATATCCACCTGGATCATTCCTCCCCCCTTAGGAAGCAATGGTCCCCATTGCGTTGAGTTCCTCCATGAGATGAGGAAACTTTTGCTAAACTTGGTCCCTGGTGAACCACTTGCCTTGGTGCAGGAGTTGGCCAGCTTTGACAACCCGATACAGTTGGATATTCTGTTGGTGAGTGTTCTTGATTTTTATGTCCATGATACAATCTGTGGTGGCCTATTCCATGCAGTCTGGGTTTAACTCTGTTGGTGTGATTTGTTCTGCAATGTCAGAGGTATCCAGTAGAGGTGGGAAGTAGGGACGAAGGCGGTCCACATTGAATTTTGGGTGCAGACCAAGGAATGGTGGAATAATGAGCTCGAAGGAATTGTTCACTATAGCCTTGGTGATGGTGTGCAACCCATATCACAATGGGAAAAGCTTGTGGTGGGGTCCAGTGAGGCGCTCCTTCTGCAAATGTAGCCACACTTTGTCGCCCACCTAGAAGTTGTGTGGCACCCGATGTTGATCATGCCGTTGCTTGTACTTAGCATTAGCTCTATCTAGTATGTCATGAACCTATTGGTTGATATGCTAAATGTGCTCTATGAAGTTGTTCTCTTTTTCAGCTTCAGACTGGACATGAGCCGAATCGACCTGAGTAGCCGCAAATGGCATGGCTACATCAATGGGACATAGTGACTTGAATCCCAAGCCCACCTGAAAGGGGTTGTGGTCGGTTGAGTTGTGGAGAGCCCAGTTATAACTGTGTTGTACATAGGGGAGGCTCTCATCCCATGTGCATGGATGCTTTTAATTATACATGTGCATAATGTGTACAATCATCATGTTGAAGACCTCTGTCTAGCCATCAATTTGGGGATGGAAAATTGTGGACTTGGTGAGCTTCGTGTGCATCATTGACCAGAGGCTGGACCAAAATGTGCTAAGGAACCTGCTGTCCCGATCTGATATGATAGACTGTGGGATCCCAAAGTGCACCCACACTCATTCAAAGAAGGTTTTAGCAGTGGCTTCTACTGTGATATTCTTCTTGCAGGCTGCCATAATTTCCATCTTGGAGAATCCGTCAACAACCATGAAAACACAATCGTTTCCATGCTTAGTAGAAGGAACGCCCGACATGTAATCCATGGATATGGATTCCCAAGGTCGACTAGGGGTAGGTAGCAGAGTATAGAGGCCTTGCTTCTTGATGGTCAGTTTGGCAATGGAGCAAGCAGTGCAGGATCTGTTGTACTTCCCGACATCCTGTCGAAGGTTTGGCCAATAGAAATAATTCTCTAGTACTGCCACTATTTTCTCGACCCTGAAATGCCCAGTGACTCGACTGTATTTTTCTTCCCATATCATATTGGCACGCTCGCTTGAAGGAACACAAAGGTGTCCCAAGTGACATAACAGTGCATCTTGGAGGTGAAAATTTGGAACCTGCGTACCACCCAAGAGTGCCTTGTATGTGTGGTTGAATTCTAGATCGCTCTCGTAGAGAAGCAGCTAATCAAAATTCTCGTGCCCACAAGTGTTGAGAATGGTGGTTATCGCCATGATCGGTGGTCAGTTGAGGTATTCTGCAACATTATTGGTGCTACCCTTCTTGTACTTGATGTTCAAATGAAATTGTTGCATATATGTGGACCACTTCTAGTGGTGATCATTTTGCAACTTCCCTTGTGTCTATATGAACTACAGGGGCCGATGGTCTGTGTGGATGACTGTTTCCTTCCCCAAAATGTAATGCTTCCATTGTCGACAATCTTGCACAATGGAATTCATTTCTTTGTCATAAGTGGGATACTTGTGAATTGTGTCGGACAATGTCTCACTGTGATATGCCATTGGATGCCCCTGTTGAGTAACAACTGCCACAATAGCATACTCAGAGGCATCTGTCTTGATCTCAAATGGTTGTTTCAATTCTGGTAATGTGAATGCAAGTAGAAAAGAGGTGATGTTTCAATTCTATGAATGCCTTCTGTTGATATTCAGACCAAAAGAATTTTGCTTTTGCTCCTCCCTCAGTGACGTGACTCAAGGGCTGAGTGATATGAGAGAATCCCAACACGAACCTGTGGTAGAAATTAGCAAGACCTAGAAAGTTGTGAAGCTCTGTTAGAGTGGTTAGGGCTAGCCAATCCTGAATGACTTGGATCTTGGTTGGATCCACATGCACCCCCCTTTCATCAATAATATATCCCAGATATTGAACCTGGTTCATGCCAAAAGTGCACTTCTCCAAATTGGCACTCAACTTGTGTTGCCGTAGTTTTTGGAGGACTTGTTGGATGTGGTGGAGGTGCTCCTCCCAAGCCTAGCTGAAGATCAGAGTGTCATCCAAGTACACCACTAAAAATGAGTTGGTGAATGGCCGCAATATGTCCTCCATCAACCTCATGAAGGTTGCAGGTGCATTCGTCAACCCGAAAGGCATGACCAACCATTCGAAAAGGCCCTCCTTGGATTTGAAGGCAGTCTTCCACACATTGGAGGGTTTTATTGGTACCTGGTGATACCCAGACTTCAAGTTGATCTTGCTGAAATATTTCTCCCATTTGAGTTGGTCCAGAAGGTCATCAATCTGTGGGATCGTGTACCTATTCCGGACAGTGATCTTGTTTAGCGCCCGATAGTCAATACAGAGTCTCCAATTCCCATCCTTCTTCTGTACCAACAGGATCGGGCTCCCACAAGGCGATGAACTTGGCCAGATGTGACCTTTCTATAGCAACGCCTGAATCTGCCTCTTGATTTCATCATTCTCTAGAATAGAGCGTCGATAGATCGATCCATTGGGTAGCGGCGCACCTGGGGTCAGATAAATGGGTTGCTTGACCTAACAGTGTAGAGGAACCCCTGTGGATGAGGTGAATATGTCCCCATACTCCTCCACAACCTTGTCCATTTATTTTTGTCGTGCAGAGAAGCCCTGTCTAGAGGTCATGACCACAGTCTTCTTCTTGCCATGGGGGCAGATCATGAGGAAAAAAATTTCCTGGCTTTGGAAATGAGCTTACTACATTTTATTACAGTAACCAAAGAGGTAGCAGCAGGCACTAGTACCTCTGGAATCCTATACAGCTTATTTCCCAAAGTAACAATAATAGCACGAGGTCAGGACTCATACACAGCATGTCACTTCCACAGGTATGGTTGGCCTAATAATACATCAGAAACATCAAGAGGAGCACTATCACATAATACCTCATCTGCAAAGGGCTTGATGCTATAGGGAAGGCGGCACTGCTGGCTGACGCAGAGATCCCATCCTTGGTGAAGCCATCTGATAGTGTATGGTTGTGGGTGTGTTGTGGTCGAAAAGCCCAACTGCTTCACGGTGTTTTATGAAATGTGGTTCTTTTGGCTCCCATTTTTTACAATGAAATATAGTTGGGAACCCTTTTCCCACATCTAGGAGTGGAAGAGACCCTCCTCCTCCTCTGGATATTCTGGTTCCTCCTTCTTGATCTTCACAATGGAAACAGTGGCGTTGGGCTCCACATCAATAATTTGTTTCCCTTTGTCATCCCCCTTGTCAGGTTTTGATTCAGAGTCAGAGCATGCATCTGACTCAGAAACCCTCATCTCGGCCATGAGCGACTGCTTGGCCCAAAAATTACTTGTTTTGTGAGTGGAGCTCTTATGGAACTCACACCACTTTCCCGTGTCCTTCTTTGGCTTCGTGGTGTTATTATTTTTTTCTGACTTTGACAGGTTGTCTCGGGAAGCCATGCCTTGGCTTTTCCCTTTGTTCTATGGTTTGGGGGCACCTTTCCCTTGCTATTGATTTGCATATCCAAAGTCTCGTTTCTTCTGTTTGAATTTCTGCTCAATCTTGGCAGCATACCGGTATGTTGTACCAAGCGAGGATATATCGAGGAACTCCATTTCCTCCTAAATGTATTTGTTCATACAACTATGGTACTTTAGCACCAAATGTTTCTCTGAATATTTGATACCCAAATTTGTGCGCAGGGTGTGGAACAGATTCGCCAGCTCATGCACATCTTCATCCCTTTGTTGCCGCAGCGTGGTCCATTTTATGTACTTGTCCTCATAGCTCCCCACGGGATAGTATTGTTCCTTGATGGCGTCTCGTAAATAATTCCAAGTGGGTACAGCTGAGAACAGATAGGGTTTTGTCTCATCCTTTTTCTAACAGTAGGTTTCCCACCAATCCTTGACATGGGGGATAGCTTTGAGGAGTGCAAAAATAATCTTCTCCCAGTCGGAAAATTCATGAACCAAGAAATATCCTTCTAATAGATTCAACCATCTATCTACAACATATGTATCTATTTGAACCTCAAATATGGGAATGTCAAATTTTACTTGTACCTTAAAGGGATTCGCGCCTCCAAAGTGGCTGTTGGATGCAGATGCGCCGCCGGTGGGCAGTCGTTGAAGGATCTAGGCAAATTTATCCAACATCGCGTTCCTTTGTTTTTCGAGGGCCTCCTTGAGCAATATTTTCATTAGGGGAATTTTGAGGTCTGAAATGGGCCTCCTAAGAAAAATGTACAACAAAAAATAACCTATATAAGAACCAATAAGATTCAAGATGATGATGTCAACCATGGGGGATGATTCACCATTTTTTAAGTAAAAGGGTAAAAATATTAAAAAATAATAAAATAATAAAACTACTTTTTCAACTTGTATTTTCAACTTATCTCCCAAATTTTTTACTCAAATTTCGAGTGAGAGTACTCATTGGATGAAAAATTTAATTCCTCATCCAAGGAGTGCCCATGTTGCATACTTTTGATGGGTCCTGCTACACGAAAAATGAGAAATACATTAAAAAAAACGTGATTGCAATCACGTTTTTCATGTATTTCTCATTTTTCGTGTAGCAGGACCCATCGAAAGTATGAAACATGGGTACTCCTTGGATGAAGAATTAAATTTTGAATCCAACGAGTACTCCCACTTTAAATTGGACTAAAAAATTGGGAGATAAGTTGAAAATATGAGTTGAAAAAGTAGTTTTTTCTTTTTTCCCTCCAAATTTTGATGATGTAATCAAATATTATTTTATTATTTCCATTATTATTTTATAATTGCATGAGGAGGCCCATTTTAGACCTCAAAATTCCCCTAATGGATAGGATCTCCTACTCCCTCATCTTTCTTTTCGTCCCCCATGGGTGGCCTTCGGGGTTTACGAGGCTGATCTTGCAAAGGTTCCACCAGATCGAGCCCTAACTCCTTAAACCCCGACCTCGTTGGGGACATGCAAAGAAGGATCGAGAAAAAGCAGACCACTCTGATACCACTGATCCAGATTTATGCAGGAATGCAACAGAATACACATGTAACCATAAATACAAAGATGCAGCGGAAATAGCACTTCATTTCATTAATATCAAAGAACTGAAATTTTCTTACAGACATAATGGAAATAAACTAGCTAGGGCGCTGGTAGCTTATCTATGAGAAGAGATGTGGTGGCTACCGGCCTCTTAACTATGTTACAATGAGGCTCGAGGGCCTATTTATTATTTAGAAACAATGGAAAACCCTAAACATCGAAAACCCTATTCCTAGGAGATGAAGCGCCAAAAATATGGGCCCCATTTAGGTAAATTGGTGTTTCAACTTCCTGGGGATGTAACTTTGGCACACGATCTTCGTTTGACGCGCACCATACCTCGTTAGAAATATATATCTGAGAAATACAACTTTTGATGTGAGAAACATCAATCAATGGACCCATGTTGCTCCCAGTTTTCCCAAAAAACGTCGTTTAGGGCCTCAAAACGGCTCCGAAAGTTCAGGACCGAAAAAATGCTAAAAATAGTGAGTAGTGCCAAAAATGAAAAACTAAAAGAGACAATAATGGGGCCCCAAGTGGAATAGGCGGGTAGCCGCCAATATCCACCTGGATCAGCTAAGTAAGTCTTCCTGCCTCAGTTAACACTTACAAGTTGTCATGTGATGAAATTACAATTTTACTTCTAATTTAATTAAGGGAAAATTAAATTAGAAGCCTCATGGGTGCCATTTTCAATATTTCTTGTTGTCATTTTCAACATGATCGGTAGTATCATTTTCATTTATTGGTAAGTATATGATTTCGGGATCCCTTATTGGATTGGAAGTTCCGAAGTCACTCGCTCACACATGCTCAGTCCGTAATAAGTGCATGAGTGCATTATTTTACGCAAGCTTGAACGAGCATAGCATGGTCCATTAAGATTGTGTATGTGCGATGTCCAATCCATGTCGACAGTTTGTGTGCACTGACATCGACAATTTCTCACTTGTATATGTGTTTGTATTTCTATTTCGATGCAGTTTTGGAAATTTTCACCTCCACGCACCTCTGTTTTCACAAGTGTCTTTTTCATGTTTTTTATTTTTGCTTTCGATTTATTTCACTCAAATTAGTGTTTTTTTCATTTTAACTTTGCTATGGCATGTGTTACTTTCATTGTCATTCACATATCGCAAGTGTCGTTCGCACTGTAGAAAATGTCATATTTTCACATGATAAGCATCGCATAATATAAATAATCTTGTTTTGGTGAATTCAAGAGGTTATCTTTGTGCAAATGAGTTTATCTTGCCATGTAGACATCCTCCACACTCATTTCCAAAATTTTAAGCATTGTTTCACAAGTGTCGCCACGGTCGTCGCAAAGTGTACCTTTAGTGTCGCACTTATCGTAAGATGTTGCAAAGGTTTCCACACTCAGTTAATTATGTGGTCATGTGTTATGGATTATCTATGTTGTGTCATAAAGTGTCTAAGTGTGTGATCACAGTCAATTCCTATCACTGTTCACATTAATTTCACTGATCCCACACTTCGCCAAATTTTCGGAAAATTCCCAGCAACTTAGCCTCATCCGGCCTTCCTGAACTACGCATTGAGTAGTCCCATCTCTCAAGATGCAACCTTGCCTCTTGACATTGTGAAATGCACACTTTTGGCCTCCCAGGCCTATGCACTATACAGTTTCAATGCTCAAGCTTGAGCTTAGGCCTCCAAAATTTTGCAATTCAACCCTCTAGCTTGGCCCAAATCGCACATTGAGAAATATCTAAGCTCAATATCAAACCTTTCGCTCTTGAATTGTGTAAGTATGAAATCACCAAGATTTATCTAGCTCCAAAAAATATGCAGTGGGCTGAAGTAGTGAAAAATCCCTTAGTTTAACTCATTAATTCCCAAAAATGTGCAATTTCTCTCCCCTGCCCAATCAGTGTTGCGCATTGTGCAGTCTCAAGTCTCAAGCCTCAGCCTCAAGCTCTTGAATTAAGCAATCACCTGGGCTCCTATGTCCTCCAAAAATGCACAATAGGTTGATCCAGTGCCCATTCCCTCATCCTATCACACTGAGCTCCTAGATTACGCAATTTTATTCCTCAGTCCATCCTAAAATACGCATTGCAGAGTCTCAAGGCTCAAGATTCACCCCTAACTTCCTAAGTTGTGCAATTGTGTAGTCACTGAGCCGCTTTCCTATCCTTTCTCCCGGTTCCAACTTAGTCAGTGGATCAATATGCACCATCTTAGACTAGGGTTTTATCGGACTGATGTCGTCTTGTCATGAGTGGATTGCAGATGCAGGTACTCTATCATGCTATGGAAATATTATGAATAAGAATATGGAGGAGGAATACTTGCTAGAAGGAACTTATGGAGCTAAAGAGATAATCTGATCATCGGATGAGAAGATGAAGGAACATTGGATTACAACAGAAGACCAAAGATCAGTACTGCATAAAGACTCCATCTAATTCATAACCCTTTGGAGGGTAGATATGAATAACAAAGCATATCTATCATGAATATTAACCATTGGATACATCTCCTATTGAATATAGAAAGAAATAAGCAGCAAGATTAAGGACAGCTTGAAACAACCACATCATCATGCAGTCCATGTCATCAGTGTCATGTCATGTCCTATCACGATTCATCATATTCCACATCATTATTGTGGATTATGTATTTATCTATTCAAAATTTATTGTAAAGTGGAATTCCAAAGGACACATAAAGAATATGAAGATTCATGTAAAGTTGAAAAGTCATATGAATTCAAATAGACATGAGGGTATTCGAAGAGTCACAAGGGGGTGAAGCATCACCCAATTGGTTACATATACACCCTCATTGTATGAGAAAAGGAATTTTCACCTTGGCTTCTCCTGCAAGGCATTAGAGAGACAAGCTAGTTCTTTTGAGGAGTAAGGAGTGGATCCAATGCTCCACTATTGGACCTAGTGGTGTTCATTGTATACATGTGTCTTGGAACTTTTACTTAATAGCAAAAGCCTCATGGCCAGCACATTATTCATGCATGGATTATGAATATGTATAAGACTATTATGTGGATGTTTGTAGTTCATGTTTGCTTTCATCTATGCTAAATTATTTTAACTATTTCGGATATTTTAGTATTTATCATATCAATAATGTGTTGTAATAATTGTTATTGTTGTCCCATCCTTCTGGACTATTTCGCGGGATATTAAACATATTTTTTGTGTTGATTGGTTGTAATTACCGTTGCATATTTTGTGGACTATTCCGCTAGATGTTAGACGAATCCTTCTTGGTTGTGTGTATCTCTACTAGGGTGGTACTATTACCTCTCTCTTAGAGGCTCTATTATTTCTCTCCCTCTACAATAGAAGAACCTTGACACACTTACAACTGAACACTCACCAGGCACACTTACTTTATTTTCAAAGGAAAATCTGCATTTCTATTTCTTGATGATAGTTAGAGCCAAGGAAAATCTTCAAGAATATATGGAAGTTGGGCTGATATCCAAGATGGGCTCCTATTCCAAATGGTGTGAGGTATAGTTAGTACTTCACATCATGGAGACCCCCTTGGTTGACATATTTCCAGCACTGTCAACAGTATCTTTTGGCATACTCTCTAGTCTATGTTGGGTTTTCAACTTTGTTTCTCCACTACTTTTCACCCCAAAATAGATGACCATGCCATGGTTGTCAATTGTACTTTGGTTCACTCCCTTTGCAACTATTATCCCAAGAAAAAACAATGGTATTCTTATTTTCACATTATTCAGCATAGTTGCAATAGGGTCGTGCACTAATCTACTAGGTTCTACCCTTTTTAAAGTTTGTTTTTGGAATCGACCAAGTGTGCCCTATGATATGTCATTGACTATCCCCCTTTTTGGTTCTAAACATCAGCAACGAGAACAAAAATCATCTCAATGTTTTATACATTCTATATCTTAGTGCCATACTCAAGTAACTACTGCTTTTCAAGCTTCCCTGGTCATGCTAGACAAGGACATGACAAACATCTCACATTCTTGTCATTTCAACTAGGAGACCGTGTATGGCTCTTTTTCGATAAGAAATGCTTCAAGGGCCAACATCATAATTTTCATCCTCTAATATGTGTTCCCTATATTTTTCTACAACACATTGGATAAAATGCATATCACTTAGACTTTCCTTCCCAACTAGGCATCCACGATGTGCTTAATGTTAACAATTTGAAGCTCTTTGAACCACCTTTCCTTGAGGAATCAGTCATAGTTCAGCATCCTATGGATAATATTCTTGATTTTCAGTCTCCCCTACTAAATGATACACTTATTTATTCCAATATGAGGACATCTCTCCAACAAACATGCATATCATACCTTGTAGCTTGGAAGGGACACACACTGGCGTAGGAATAATGAATGAATTCATAAACATTATAGTGCAATTTTCCTCATTTGGTGCTGGAAGCAAGAACACATCGAGCTCTAAACAAGAAGGAATTGGAAAACCAAGAAAGGCATACCCCTTCCAGAGAAACTCATAATGAGGAAGGAAAGGTAAACTAGTTGGGAAACTTAAAAAATGAAAGCAATATCTAAATAATGTTTTGTTGTTTCTGTGTAAAACAATATGTAATCAAGTTAATAAGAAGGTATATTTCTTATAAAACCCTACCTCTCCCTCATAATAGAACGATGGTATTATTTTCAGGATCTTGTTTTTTATCTCTTTGTTATTTCATTATGTCTTGTATTATTAATAAATTTTAGATCTTCCCCCGGATGTGGGTGCTCATTAGTGATCCAACCAGCATCCACCTAGCCACTCCATCACCGGGTAGCTGTCCTTGTCACGAGGAGGCACATGGCCCCAACATGGTTATTAAAATTTGGGGCATGGGTGGTATTAACTCCACCACCCTTGAACCGTCCGTTGCATCCTCTCTTCACCTGGTGAGCATTAATGTCGTCCTCTGTGCATTCATTCCTCCATATGTGCCTTTAATCCTCCTGCAGCCATATATGGACAATGGATTTGTATCTTTGACATTCTCCTTTGGCCTCTCTGTCATTATCAGTCTCGGTTTTGTCTCCTCCTATGCTAATTGTGCTCCAGCCAAGGCCCTGCATCATCCCTCAACCCGAACTGCTCTCTATCATGCAGCATATCCTCCTCTTCTCCTCCTTCTCATTCCTGCAACTCTGCTTCAGCCATGCCTCGTCGCCACCACATGCGGTGCCGCAGAGGTGGTGGTTGTGGCCTCTCATCCTATCCTCCCATTCACTCCATGGTCGGTAGAATTGTGGACTTGTCTCTAAATCTGGTTGTACCTGAGGTCCTAGATCCTCACAACCTCTCTTCTCATTTGTCCATGCGCCTTCCTGAAGCCTTGTCTGGGCCCTCTGCCTCTTGTTCCAAGAAACGAATGTGAAAATCTACCATGTATCTTGCCTCCCTCAATATTCCGCGAAAAATAGTGGCTCTGCCAGTTAAGTTAGTCGAGGACGCCTTGAATAGTGATGGCAGTGGCAGCTCCGATGAAGACAGCAAGGATTCTAAGACAAGTGCCCGCTCGACCTCGTCTCCGTCGTTGGATGCCTAGTTTTCCAAGCTTGAGGACGAAATCTCTTAGTACAGGTACCACATCGAGGAAGAGCTACCTCAACCGCCATTGCGGGATGATAAGAAGCTTCCAAATTAACCTCTTGGTTCCCACTTGTCTCTTCTCTATGCTATGGTCTAGTTATGGTTTAGTTTTGTTGACTTTTTTTATGCACTGCTTAATTATGTTTAAAGTCGGTTTCCCTATAAGGGTATCATTTTCTCTGATACATGGACAGGTTTCTTGAACTGGTTTCCCCTTTTGGGGTAGCCCCTCTTTTGGAATTTCGAACTTTCTATTTCCCGCCAGAATTAGTTAACATAGCAATTTCGGAGGATGATGAATGTATATCTATGATTTGTATTTTATAATATAAGTAGCCATATTTAGAAAAATATATATATATATATATATATATATATATATATATATATATATATATATATATATATATATCTTCATGTATATCACTATAAACCCTAATTTCTTGCCCCTTGGATCCATTCTTCCCCTCCTTTTTGGGCCTCCTAATCTATCAATTACCCATAATTTATATTTAAATTAGTCTAGCGCTCTTTACATTCACTCAAAAGCTTCATTTTTCCCTGATGATGAGTGTAGAATCCACTCGATACATTAGACGTTCCACACATTTGCCACAGATTTTCTAGAAGAAACAAGCAAAAATATGTGTTTACCCTCTTGTTAGTATCAGAGTGAAAATTTGATGTCTCTGGATGCATACAAAGAAGATTTACAAATAACCAGAGTAGATTTTAGTAAATTTCCAAACATGAGTGGGGCGTTGATGGGCAGATTTTTACAGATAAGTTGATGGGCAGATTTTTACATTCATAGTTAAATGAAAATGATCTTTTTAGATATTCCAACATACCAAAAATACATAGATTTGGATATTTCCTATAAGAAAATGATGTCATACATCTATCCAATCAAGTCATATTGGGAGTGGTTGTCTAAATTCCCCCCTAAATATTTTTTGGAAAAAGGGACATATGAACCAAAGCTATTGGGAATTTTTAAATTGTTTCTATTTTTATTAGTTTTTTCGTAGAAATTTATTTTTGCAACAACAGTCTATTGTATTATTTTTTATATAAAAACTCAAGAAGAACTCAAAGAACGGGTCTAGATTCTTAGATTCAAAGTGTATTATTGTATCTAAGGATAATATTACTACATTTTTTAATCAAGAGATTCTTCTTTCCGCTATTGCCAGTGTATATATTTTGTATTAGTTTTTCTTTGTGAGTTTACATTTTTTTTTCATCTCTACAATTATTTCTAGTTATGTGAGTAATCCCTAAGATGTTACATTGATAATCAATCTTCCTAACTTATGGAAATTTTATGTTATACACAAATATTTATGATATAATTGGTTTGTTTTTATTATGTCTCTGAATGAGTGGTTAAATTATTGTTGATATTTCATATAATTGAAATTTGTGTTATGTTATAAAATCATTGGAATATTATTCCTCTACCTTTTTTGTTATAACAAGTCTCAAGATATTTGGTGAATGCTATAAAGTTTGTTATATCTTTTCCTTTTCCTTCTATCACCACAATAAATCCAATTATTGTTATTCCTTAGTTGGAAGCTATCCTATTTATTAAATATATAAAAGGTATTGTCATACAATCCATAAAAAATGAGAATTCATCTGAATTAGAACCTCTCTTTCAAAAAAAACGTTATTGGTGCCTTTCACAGTTCTTTAGCCCAAAAATATCTCAAGGGAACAACATGAGCTATGTAGGGTTATATTGTAATTGTGTTTAACATAGGGGATACTTGCATCCCATGTGTGTGGATGCTTGGAGTTGTATATGCACAAGATATGCATGATCATCCTATTAACGACCTTTGTCTGGCCATTAGTTGCAGGGTAGAAGGAAACATATTTGGTAAGATTAGTGTCAAACAATGACTAGAGGCTCAACCAAATTTTTCCTATGAACATATTGTCCCGATATGATATGATGGTTTGTGGTATCCCAAAATATACCCACACCCATTCAAAGAATATCTTGGTAGTGATCTCCATTGTAATATTCTTTTTGCAGGCTATCAAAATGGCCATCTTAGGAAATCAATCAACAACCATGAAAACACAGTCATTTCCCTACTTGGTTGAAGGAAGACCATACATGTAGTCCATAAATATGGATTCCCAAGGTCTATTGGGAATATAAAAATGGATGTACAAGCCTTTCTTCTTAATGCTTGGCTTGGAAATGGAATAAGAAGTGCAATACCTTACATACTTTTTGACATCATGTCGAAGTTGAAACTAATGAAAATACTTTTATAACACAACCATTGTCTTCTCTGCACCAAAGTATCTTTCCATTTAACTGTAGTGAGATTCCTAAATCAATTTTGTATGCATGCTTGAAGGAACATAGAGATGGCCCAAATGGCATAAAAGTCCCTCCTAAAGATGAAATCCAATGACAGATGTGCATGTGCTTACCATCCAGTAGGTGGTATCCAAGTCGAGATCACTCTCATGGAGGTGGGGCCACCCAGAGTCCTCATGTCCATAGGAGTGGAGCACCATGGTTAATGCTACAACTAGAGGTTGATTGAGGCAATCAACAACACAATTAGTGTTCCTTATCTTATATTTGATATTGATATGAAACTGTTGCAAGTATGTGGATCACTTTTCATGGAAATTGTTTTGTGATTTTCATTATGTCTACATGAACTACAAAGGATTATGATCAAAGAGGATTACTTTATCTTTCACAAGAATGTGAAGCTTCCATTAGAAGTAGGCTTGAACAATGGAATACATTTATTTTTCATACGTGGGGTACTTATGGATGGCACCTGATAGCTTCTCACTATGGTTAGTCGCCAAATGTCTATGTTGAGTGAGAACTACACTCATAACATAGTTTGAAGCATGTATCTCAATCTCAAAAGGTTGATGTGGATCACGTAAGGAGAGAACTAGGGTTGAGCACAGGCAATGTTTTAGATCATTGAAATATTTCTATTGTGACTTTCCCCACACAAATTTTGCTTTTCCACCACCCTTGGTCACTTAGCTAAGGACCTATGAAATATATGAGAATACCAACATGAGCATGCGACATAATTTGGAAAGGCCTAAGAAACTCTAAAACTCAGTTAGTGTCATCGAGACTGGCTAGTCACGAATTACCTGAATCTTGGTTGGTTCCACATGCATACAATAGTCATAAAAAATTAGCCTCGATACTAGACCATGTTCATGTTGGAGGAGAACTTTTGTGAGTTAGCATATAGGTTATGTTGCCGCAAAGTGTGAAGGACCTGCCAAATATGATATAAGTGTTCTGCTCAAATTTTATTGAAGATAAGGATATCATCCAGATATACCACCACAAAATAATTAGTGAAATTCCATAAAATATCATCCATTATCCTCATGAAATTTGTTGGGACATTTGTCAAACCAAATGGCATGACCATCCATTAAAAAATACCTTATTTGGACTTGAAAGCAGTCTTCCATGCATTGGTTTGTTCTGTTGGGACCTGGTGGTATCCAAACTTCATATCAATCTTACAAAAGTAATTAGCCCCCTTGAGATGGTCAAGAAGGTGGTCAAATCATGGAATTGGTTACTAGTTCATGACTATGATTTCTTTTAGGGCCTTGTATTCAATGCATAGTCACCATGTCCCTTCTACATGAGTATAATTGGGCTTATTCAAGGTGAGGATATCAATCAAATATGCCCTTTTTGGAGAAAATCTTGGATCTAGTGTTCGATTTCCTCATTTTCCAAAACATAGTAGTGATAGATTAGCCCATTTGATAGAGGTGCATCAGGGATAAAATATATTGAATAGTTGACTTGGTAGTGCATAGGTACCCTAGTGGGTGAGGAGAAGATGTCTTTGTATTCTTCCACGACCTTGTCCACTTTCTTATACTATGTTGAGAAGCCTTGTTTGGAGGCCATGGATGTGGCCGTAAACTTCTACTCACTTTGAGAGTAAATCACAAAGAATACAAATTTCCTAGTCTGGAAGATGACCTTATTGCATTGCATGGTGGAGATCAAAGAAATGGTGGTAGGTGAAGCTACCTCTAGTATCTTTAATAGTTGTCTACCCAAAGCAATAATGGCACTACAAGGTCTATACTCATATAAATAATGATGCTTCCACGCATATGGTTGTCCTAAAATAACATCACAAACTTCAAAGGGGAGAATATCACACACTACCTCATTCTTGAAGGGCTTGATGCCACAAGGAAAGAGAGACTATTGGTTGACGCAGAGATCTCACCCTTGGTGAAGCCACCCAATGGTGTATGGTTGTGGGTGTAGTGTTATCGACAAGTTAAACCACTTTACAACTTGTGCTAAGACGAGGTTATTTTGACTTTCATTACTGCAAATGAAGTGCAGTGAATCACCCTTCACCCACATTTTTTAGTGAAAAATATGTTCACCTTGCTCTATTTCTTCAATTTCACTTTGTTGGACCTTGGCGGTAGAAATGGTTGCACTAGGTTCTGCATCAATGATCTTCTTCCCCTTTTTTAGATCTGATTCAAAGTCAAAACCTGAATTGGACTCTAAGGATTTCAACTTGGCTACCAATGACTACTTTGAATGACATTCACCAGTGTTATGCTAAGTGATCTTATGGAACTCGCACCATTTTCTTGTGTCTTTCTTCGCCTCCCAATTACCCTTCTTTGTTTGCAGCTTGGACAAGTTGTCCTTGGGTAGTCCATCCTAGCTCTTTCATTTGTTTTTTAGGTTGGGTTGTCTTTTCCCTACTTCTATGTGATGAATTCGTTGATCCAAACACTTGCTTCTTATGTTTAAAATCTTAATTTATTTTGCCATCATATCGATATGTCGCGCCTAATGAGGAGATGTCTAGTCACTCCATTGTATCTGTGCAAACTGACATGGTATTTGAGCACCATATGTGACTCAAAGTCTTTATACCCAGTTTGGTGTGGAAGGTATGGAATATATTTGTGAACTCTAGCCCTGTTTGGTCCCTCTCTTTTTGTTGTGTGGCCCATCTTTGTGTATTGAACAATGTTACCAACTTAACGAGAAAATTACCAAGTTCTTGTTTTTTTGGAGGTCACATAAAATCATGCTTTTCATGCTTATTTTGAAAAGTGGTGATGCACAATCACCCTTTTTCATTTCAAGGTTAAAATTCCAATATATTTTTAACCATGGTATTAAAAACCAAATATCATGATGACAAAAGACATGAAAATTCATGTTGAAATCTAAAAGCGATGATGCAACATCACCTCCTTTTTTTAGGATTAAAATTCAAACATTTTTAAATCATGTCATTGAAGACCAAATATTATGATTACAAAGGACATGAAAAATCATTGAAATGCAAAAACGGTGATGCAGCATCACCTCTCTTTTTTTCAGAACTAAAATTTAAAGATTTTTCAATCATGTCATTAAAGACCAAATATCATGACTATGAAATACATGAAAAAACACATTGAAAAGCAAAAGTGGTGATGTAGCATCACCTCCTTTAATTTTAGGGTTAAAATTCAAACAATTTTCAACCATGACATTAAAGAAAAAATATCATGTGAAAAACCCTAAAACTTAGCAATTAAAGTTTTTCTACCTTTCTTTCTTTCTTTTTTTAAAACGTATAATTTTTAAGTATTTTTCAAAGTTGTCTAACTTATATTTTATCTTATTCTATTTTGGGGGTTAAAATTACCAATTAATTGACATTCCGGTCTTGGCCACTCGCACCATCGAAGAAGAAAAACATAAACTTGAATGTAAATCTAAAGTTGACATTACATAAATTTTGTTTAATTATCAATTATTTATTTATTTAATAATTTACATTAAAAAATCCCATGAGGTGTAGGGAAGATGATGACAGGGTGTTTTGATAAGGCACTATGTGATGTGAAGGTCACAGGTTTGAAACTTCATGGGAAAAAATTAAGCCATGCTAAGGTTGGTGTGGCCTATACTAGGTTCAATCCCCAAGTTATTTTGACAACTTAGATACACGTGGGTTGTAGCTACTCAAGCCACAGGTTAGGTATGTCAGTCATCTCAGGACTCACATAGGCTATCAAACAAAAAAAATTACATTCAAAAAAGTTTGAGAAACAAATTGTAAATATATAATATTTTTTAAGTGAGAAAATCAATTAAAAAAAAAAAAGCAAAAATCTTTTATTCTTAAAAAAAACATTGGAAAATGCCAAAAAAAAATTTAAAAAAAAAAAAAAAAAAAAAAATCACCCTTAAAAATTCAAAAAATATCCAAAATAAAAAAATTCAAAAAAAAAAAAAAAAAATCTAAAAATACCAAAAATAAAACATTCAAAAATAAAATTAACAATACAAATTAAAAAAAAAAAAAAAAAAAAAAATTCTAATAAAAAATAAAAACGAATTTTAAAATTAAAAGAAAAAACAGAACAAACAAATTATATATATATATATATATATATCCAAAATAAAAGCATTCAAAATAAATAATTAAAAAGAAAAATATAAAAATGCCAAAAATAAGACATTCAAAATTGAAATTAACAATAAAAATTAAAAATACAAAACAAAACAAAAAATAATAAAAGTTTTTAAAATTTTAAATTTTAAAATTAAAAATAAAAACACATTTTAACACATTTTAAAATTAAAAGGAATTAAAAGAAGAAAAAAAACAAAACAAATTTTTATATATTAATTATTAAATTTGTAAATTTACAAGTTATAAATAAAAATTTAAATTTAAATTTAAATAAAAATAAAAAGATTTCAAAATCTGTAAATATTGTTTAATTTTAAATTTTAAATAATAAAAATAATACCCCAATGAGGTTGGTTGAGAGGCGTAATGAAGGAAATGATGAGGCGACCCACCTCCTCCACGTAGGATGATCTCTAGTACATGTGGCATGTGCAACAAATGCATTCCTCTCATGGAAGTTTCAATATGTATGGAGGAAACGTATATGTGCAAGGATATACGACTTTTTACTATTAGCGACTTTGGCCATGAGTTTTGGTGAAGGTGGCAAAGAAGAAGAAACGTTTGTGTAGGCTTCCAATCTATGCAGACTTCTTCGTGTGATTCTCAAAGGAATTGAACATTGTATGTAAGAGAGGATTTTATTGTCATATTGCTAGAAAAAAAGACCACACTAGGTTTGGGACATAGGAGCGGCAATTAGTTGAGGACTACACTGCAAATAGAAATGTGAAGAGCTTGTAAGGAGCCTACATACTTGGTCGTTGGGAATCTGGACATCGAGCTAGTACTCAGAAACGGACACCATAATAAGTTGTCCACGCGTAATTCTTTAATTTTTTTTTAGCTTGAAAAATACTTCTGGTTTATATAGTGTACCAGGGCACAGTCTAAGTTTTCAAAAAGTTCCTTATGCATAATCCACTTCATACAAAAGTTAAAAAATGTCTCTATTCTAAAGAAATGTCCTTCATTTGATCTTGCTTCTCTAAGAACAACTTAACAAAATTTATCAAATGCCAGAAATTAAGATCATCTTGTCTTACAGGTTTCTATTAAAAACATAACGGAGAATATATCTTAACTAAAAATTACTTTGCCTTCTGCTCTAATACCAGATATGTTATAAAGCTCGTAAAACATCTCCCCGAATCTCCCATTTAGTCCTCTTTTTGACAGCCTATCCGCTTCAGTATTTTTCTCTCTGAACACATGACTGAAGTTGATTGTAGTGAAGGATCTCTTTAAGCCTTTAATCCTGTCTATCCAATGCAAGAGAGCTCCAAGCTTGAGATTTGTACCTTTATTTCAATGATGACCTTCGAATCACCAAACACCCAAAGCTCCTACACATATAAATGGGTGGCAAACCATAAAATACCCCACAGCGCTATGGTTTCAGCTCGCATATTAGTACCTCTGCCTTCATTCCAGAATATTTTATAGTGACAATCAGGCGAAAGCATTAACCATGCTCCACAGCCACAATTTTGGGATTATGAAGCCCCATCAAAAAACTCCATTCGAGTAAATCTTTTCCACTGGTCTCATCTTTATTGACAAATCTCTAGAAGGTCTATGACTAATTTTCAAATTCTCTAGTGAACTATAAACCAGAGAAAAAATATCCCCTGGAGTACAAACTTTATCTTCAAATATGTTCTTGTTTCTCGCTTTCCAAATGAACCAGTGCACCAATATAAGAGTCGCTCTCAGCTTTTTCCCTTTATCAGACCACCACCTGAAGTAATCAGTTGTAGAACTATAATCCAGAATTGGAAAAACAAGGTGAGAACACAAATATTGATATACCTCCTTCACAAAAGAGCAACAATAAAACATATGAATATTATCTTCTTCATGTAAATTACACAAAGAACATCTACCCGGTCCCTGCCATCCTCTCTTTTGCAGGTTTTCCCACGTCAAATTCCTATTTTTCCATATCAACCACACCAGAATGATCATCTTGATTTGTACCGGCACCCTCCACAAATGTTTAAACCAACTGTTAGGCTCCATTACCAGTCTTTTATTCGTCAGGGCCTTATAGACCACCTTCAAATAGATCTTGAATTCCAGTGCCATTCCTCCCCATGATATTTGATCACCCACCGCATCCCTTCTTAATCCAATATGCTTAAGGGATAAAATATAATGTTCCCAATCCTCCTTGTTATTATCAGCAATCCCCATCTCACTGTAACTCTTCCATACAGGAATCTCCTTATCCCACTCCCTAATCATCTGCCCCATGTAAAATAAACCCCTACGATTTATTTGTTCCATAATTTCCTGTTTTAAAATAGAAGACTATCCCAAACCATAAATCTGTCTTCCTCTAATCATGATCTTATTACCATTTCCAAATTTACATACTAAGTTTTCACTGAATATTGACCAACACCTGCTGAAGCCCCTCCAAATCTCTGACCGGCACCTTGATTCTTCCCAACTCGACATAAGAATATCTTCCTGAGTCTTCAGGCCAATATATTTCAATCTAATGATATCTGCTCATAAACAATCCTTCATTATAACCCTCCATATAGATTTAAAAATCAGATATTTTCCAAAAGTGTCTGCTTCCAGCAGACCCCACCCTCCCTTCTCCTTAAGCTTCGTTATACACTCCATCCTAGCCAGATGAATTGATTTTCTTTCACTGCTTCCACTCCATATGAATCTCGCCATTATTATTTTTATCTCTTCGATGATTTGTTTAGGAATTACGAATATGTGAGCCTAATAAACAGTAAATTGTTGCAATAAAGCTTGAGATAGGATAAGCCTACCTCCTCTGGATAGCCATCTTGAAGACCATATATTAATCTTTTTCTCATATTTCTCTGGTAACCACTTCCAATCATTCACCGTATATCTCGAAGGCTTCAATCTGAATCCTAAATAAATCAACCCATTATTGAGGCATGTTGTTTTAAAGCTAAAGAGATTACCCAGCTCATTTTGATACTCATCCTCTTCATTTGCATAAAAAATACAAGACTTTCCTCTGTTGACCAACATTCCTGAAACCTCAGAAAAACCATTAAGGATAAGTTTCAGCTCTTCCCAATTTTTACAGCCCTTTTCCCCAAAGATCAGAACGTCATCAACAAATAAGTTATGCGTCACCATCTTCTCTCGGCAAACACTCACTCCTCGAAACTTCCCAAAGATCCTAGCTGTATTGATTTTCAGTCTTAAGGCGTCCACTGTCAAGATAAAAAGAAGGAGGGACAAGGCACAAACCTGCCTAAGCCCCTGTCCCGACTTAAAAAACTCTGACGCAGAGCCATTAATTAATACTTCCATAGAGGTATTAGTAATACATGCCATTATCCAAGCCACAATATCCCTGTCCAAGCCTATTTTAAAAAGGACCATTCTTAAGAAAGACCAATCAACCCTATCATAAGCCTTATTTAGGTCAATTTTCATAACGACCCCATTTAATTTCTTCGAATGCATAGAATGGATTACTTCTTGAGTGATTACCAAAGCTTCATGGATACTTCTGTCTTTCAGGAAGCCCACATGTTCCAGCAAAATGTACTTTGACAGAGAACCCTTAATACGGTCCACAATAATCTTAGAGTTGATCTTGTAAAGGGTGTTACAAAGGGATATAGGACGGAAATCCTCAAAGGAAATCTTCCCCTTCTTTTTTGGTATTAACACCAGGAATGTAGAGTTTATGGCTCCCAACATTTTCCCATAAAGCTTAACTTCTTCCACCATCTCCAATAAATTAGCTGAGAAATCTTCAAAGAAGTGCAGAAAAAAGTTCGGGATCCACCCATCCGGACCCAAACTCTTATCAACCGCAAAAGAATTTAAAGTCGTTTTAATTTCATCTGTACTAACCCTCTTATTTAACAGAATCAGATCATCCTGATCAAACATAACTGGATAATCCTCCAGGTATTTCATTTGTTGTGTTATATCTCCATTGTCTTGCTTCTCATATAGCTTACCGTAGTACTCACTTGCTGCCTTCTTAATCTCTTCTGTCGAGAACACATTTTCCCCATTTACATCAATCTCCTAAATTGTGTTTGCACACCTTCTCCCATTTGCCACTTTATGGAAAAATTTAGTATTTTTATCTCCACATTGGAGCCATATAGCTCGACTCTTGAGCCTCCATTCCTGTTCTTCCTCAAACATATATTTCCTGTATTCTTCTTCGAGTTTCTTCAGATTTTCCCAATAGTCCGTTGTTTGGCTTCCCTCCCCTATGTCATTTAATATTTTTTATCTTTCCCTTCTGATATCCATAATTATGTCTTTCATTTTCTTTTTATGTTTCCATTCCCACGATTTTACCAGCTTTTTTAATTTCCTCAACGTAGTGGATAATTAATACATAGCTAACATTTCCTCCGATCTTTTATGGGTGCTAAGATAGTTCTTTCTCATCTCATTGAAAGAATCAATACCCAACCAAGTTCTTTTGAACTTAAAATGAATACATCCTTTTCTATTTTCGAAGACCCACTGAAGAGTAATTGGTCTATGATTTGACACTGTCAGGTCCTCTACCTGCACCCTCATCTTATCCAGATGTAATCTCAATCCATTGATAATCATCTCTACTTGAGTAGTGTAATTCTCCATTACTATTGTAGTTGTGTGGTAAGTAGGTTTGGTGGCCTTAGGTTTCTATTGCTCCTTGTTGAAGGAGGCCTATGCTCTCAAAATGGCCATGTTCATTGTAACTATATTGGTCAATCTGATAATTTTCTTTGCAAGCCAGAATTAGTAAATGGGGATGGGAAGAATGTCCTAAGTCTGTGACATTCCTTAGTTATAAATAGTTTTAGAGAAGGGTTTGGTTCCCTCTTTTCATTTTCGGTGATGCGGCCATGTGTAAGGGTGGTAGCTGGAAATGGGATCGTAGAGGCCTCAGCGAACGGATGGATGTATTGATTATTGGTCGAGACAAAGTAGAGTCAGGGAAGTTCCCTCTGAACCCCAAGGAAACCATTTCTACTCGGGAATTCAAACGGTTGTGGCTCAGAGAAAAGTCATAGTGGAGCTCTAGTGTGGAGGTGAGAAGCCCATAGTCTTGGAATTGTTTAGTGAGGTGCTAGAGGTTAGTGACTTACTTTCTTTCTGGAGTATCAAAGAAATATTGGAACTATGTTCTACAAAGGGAAAATTTTAGGGGGTAATATTTGCAGGTGAGCTATTTTTCCATGCTTCTTCCCAAAAAGCAATTTTCCAATTTCCATTTTTTCGAAAATTGATTCGCCCAAATTTTATAGTATAAAAATATTTTACCCTAAAAATCGCCAAAAATTTATATATACTAATATAAAATAATTACAAACCTAAATATTTTTACAAAATATCATCCAAAATTTTACAATTTACATATTGGCTACTAGTAATTTTCACCAAGGTTTCTAAACTTTAAGAGAAACTTCCATCTTTTCTTAAAATATCTTAAAAATTGTTAATATTATATCTTTTTAACTAACTAGTCAAATAATGGCTAGTTTCAGTAGCTAATTCCGGGAAATGTCGCATCCCTACTATTTATTCAATGAGATTGGTTTCTTTCTTCACCTTGTCCTGAGGATGAACCACATTAGATAATTCGAAACGTCGACCTAATCCTAACGATGTGATTAATCCGAAAGACATTTATCCACATTATGGATCACAAAAGTCTTAGATCTAACATAAAATTCCATCCTTAAAATTTTCCCTGGTTCTATAGATGAGAGGGGAAGAGAAGATGTTTAGATAGAGGCGTAGAGTAAGGAGAGGGGCAGGACTGAGAGAGCAGGGGGTAGTGCATGGTAGATAAGAAGTGGTAATGGTGAGAGTAAGAGACTAAGATGTTGGGTTGGACAAGGTGATAGCCCCCAACCCAGATCAATCACCTATTCATGTTGTTCTACCTGCATCTTTAGACACCTTGGAAGCAAAATTGTAGCAAGTTGTAGTGCTCCTAGAGAAACTGAGCCAAAATAAGCACAACGACTGCAATGAAATTATAAATTTCATGAATGACCTACAGTGTAATCAAACGAGCATGTTGGCTCACTAAGCATCAGTCTGACAGGGCCAAAGGAAACTTGTTGAGCGTCTGGAGTAGTTGGAGGGGTGCCCAACACTTGTGGAATTTCATGTTCACGGTGAACTTGGACATCATGATCCTCCGGACAATGGGCCAGGTCATCTGCATGTACATTGATGTTGACGGGTTGTGTATACATCATGGGATTCTTTTGATTGTATTGGTCTTTCTAGTTTTCAATTATTATAATTTTTTGGAATTTTGTTAGAAGCTTTTAAGTTGTCCTACTAGCTAACAAACCCAGATGGAGTGAGACTAGAAGAACAACAAATTTTGAACATATATCTTGTAATATTTTGATAAATGAATATAAATCTTTGATTGATAAAAATAATAATAATAATAACATGGGAAAAAGTAGCAACCCATAACAATTTTTATTATTATTATTATAATAGACACACACACGAATGATTATTATTGTCTTTTTTTTAATAATTTTTATTTTTTGTTTTTTTAGTTTTTAATAAATTTTTATTTTTTTGTATATACATTTTAATTTCTTTCAATTTCTAATTTTCATTTTTTAATATAATTTTTTATGTTATGTTATTTATTTATTTATATTTTTAGTTTCGTTTTGATTTTTTTTTTTTAAGTATATATTTTATTTTTTTTCCACTTAAAGGGAAAAAAAAAATTTAACCCTTTTTTTTGTTGTATTTTATTTTGATAGATTTTTTAATAATGTATTTTTTCTTTTTTAAATATTTTTTTAAAAATCCATTCATTTTAATTATTTTTAATATTTCTTTTTAAAAATATCTTAGAAATATATTTTTTATAAATTTTTAATTTTTTAATTTTTTTTTGGAAAACACAACTTGGAAAATTTTGTGTCCCATAAAATATTTTTTAAAGGGTGTTTCGTTGGAAAAACTGATAGGGGTGAATCAATATTCCTTTTCAATTGTTATTTTTACCACTTAGATCACTTCTAATTAGAACACAAAATGAACAATGATAGAATAATAATTTTATTAATAAGTGACGAGGACTCCAATCCTCTTTACAATGAATCAAGTGCAATAATAATTAGCGCTCCAACCCTAGATGAAGACACCAATCTCCAATCCACCAGGCTCCAACCTGTACTTTTCCAAGCACCAACTTGGACTTCATGAGGCTCCAACCTTGTCACTTTGAGGCTCCAACCTATAGGTCTCCAACCCTATCTCTGGTACAGGCTCCAACATGGTCTTCTTAAAGACTCTTATCCTCTAGGTCTCCAACCCACACCTTCAATTTGTCAAGATAAGTTTATTGATTCTTCAAGGCTCCCAATATCTTCTGCAACGAGCCTTGACAATATCTTCAAATTTCTCCTTCAACAATGCCCTCAATTGGTCTTCAATACGCTTCACTCAGCAATGACAACTTTATGATTCTTAGAATTTGTCTCCACAGCTGTTCATAATACTCAATAAAACTTTTCGAAGGTTACTCCATGAGGGCTTCAATCACACATCAAGGTCTCCAAAAATTTCTCCAAGTTCAACTTCTATTATTCTTCCAATTGTCTTCAATAAGAAAATCCAAATGAAATTCAAAGAAATACTCCTCAAAGTATGCTCCAAAAACTATCTTCGAAATGGTCTCCAATAAGCTCAAGTCTTCCCCAAATAATGGCTTCCAAAAAACTCAACTAAACCCTTCAATAATGCACTGTGATGTCTTCAAAAAAAATGTCACTTATTTTGCTTCAAAAGTTCCACGAAGTAAGCCCATAAGTCATCTTAATCAAGCCAAATAAAAGTGGCCAAACAAGCTCAACAATTTTTCCCAATCAAGAATTTCTTCAAACAGTTCTGAACTGCAAATGTTTTTCAAATAATTTTGAATTTCCAATACTGTGACTCAAAAGGCTTCCAATATTGTGATTCAAAATGCTGCAATAATTTTCCAATATTGTGCTTCAAAAGGCTATGATAAATTGCCAATTATTGTGCTTCCAAGGTTTGCAATACACTACTAATATTGTGCCTTCAAGATCTGTTATACACTGCTAATCTTGTGGTTTCAAATTATGTATTATGGAATTAATATATCTGCTCCAAAAGTATGAAATGATTTTATGGTAATTCTAGAAATTAATAATAAGTCCATAGAGGCAAGTTTCATATAATTGTGTTAATACACCAAGTTTTCCACAGTCTGAGCTTATTGCACTAGTATTTGTCCACAAGTGGTTGTCAATTGTTGGTCTGAGGTACTTTAGGTCACTGTTATTCCAAGCTTACTATTCAATGTTAAAAAATTAGCCCAAACAATGTTCAACAATCCGAGCTAGTAATCCAAGTTTCCCACGAGCAGCTTTAGTTTAGTTAGAGATATACCAAAATATCACCACAAGACTAAGTTGTCCACAAATATGAGGTATACCAAATCAAAAAGGCCCAAACTGAAATATTCCTTGTCCTCCACAACCTCCTTATTGTCTTGTGTTTTCATCTCTGAAATGACCATTGAATTCTATGTTTTTCACCAAAATTGGATGGTCAAAATGAAGTGTTTTGACTTGTATTTGTACTAATTTTTCATTTTACGTAGAGACATGTCCCTTGGATGACATGTTAAGCCTACACAAGTCGACTTAGGTTGGCTAGCATAATTAATATAATATTTCATCTTAAAAAACCATTTTATCTCAAACTAGAAGGAGTTAGAGGGTGATTGATAGCTCGTTAGAAAAGGAAAAATGTCCTCTATAAGATGGTGTCAATTTCATCCTTCAATGTGGTCATTTTCCTATCAAGAAAATTATTTTTGTGAACTATCATCATAATTTTGTTTATTGAAGCATTTAGGATCTTATGTATTGGACAGTGCTAGGGCTTCTTCTTCTTCTTAGACTTAGGCCTTTAATATTATTAGGATTAGGGAATCTTTAGAAAGGAATTTAGGGCTTCATGAATTTATGCATTTATTGCATTGAGCCATGCTAGGGAAGAAGATTTTGTCAGTACATGTGTATACATGTGCCTATGTTAGATCCCCATATTACTAGTGTAGTCCCTTATTGTTATTACTATAGCCCCCTTATTTTTATTTGTG
Source organism: Pinus albicaulis (assembly GCA_034641835.2). Lineage (NCBI taxonomy): Eukaryota > Viridiplantae > Streptophyta > Pinopsida > Pinales > Pinaceae > Pinus > Pinus albicaulis. Next base: position 930,268,333 of record CM076579.1, on the reverse strand, counting down.
TACCCTTGTAACCCCCATATTGTTATTATTTTTCCCTTACATTATTATTGTTAGGTCGGCTAGGATTATATTGTGACCCCATGGACCCCTATATATAGAAGGAGGTTTTGTCATTTGTATCATCCAAGAATTTTTCATTTATGTAATGTATTGGAGGTTTCCCCCTCTAAGAGGCTGATTTCTAAGGCATTGATCTCTATTTTCTTCTATTTTTGGAGCTGGTTTCATAACATTTGGTATTAGAAATTTGGATTCTAGGGTTTCGCTTCTCCAAACAGGTCATCGTGGAATTTTCGTTATAAATTTTTTTATACGAAGGTTCAGAAGCTGAAATTTTTACAAAGCGAATTCGAAGTCCTGAGGAACGTTGTATATAAATTTCAGCTCCTTTTTTGCAATATTTTCAGAGATATGATCTATGGAAGTTAGGCTTTTTTCAAGCTCCCGAATTTCACCTATACAGGTCATCATGGAATTTTCGCTATCAAGTTTTTTATACAAAGGTTCAGAAGCTGAAATTATTATAGAGCGCAGCGGAAATCCTGAGGAACTTCCTGTAAAACTTTCAGATCTTGTTTCACAATATTTTCGGAGATATGATCTCTGGAAGTTAGGTTTTGTTCCAACTCCCGAATTTCATCTCAAAGAGGTGACCTTGGGAAAATCATCATAACTCTCTCTCTCTCAGCATCGGATTGGAGTTCTGTAAAAAGTGGCTACAAGTACATGAACTCTAGTTTAGAGTCGAAGGAGGAAACATGAGACATGGCACATTATACAAGTGCGCTCTACTGAACTAGTCCATAATTAGGTCATTGTGGGAGATCCAGCATAACTCTGTCTTGAAGTATCCAAATTAGGTCAGACCTGTGGCATTCAAAAGAAGATTCAGAGGGATACTACAGGACTAAAGTTCATATATTGAAGATCCACAATTATAGAGATAATTCAGTTTCAATATGGAGCTCCTCAAAAGCAAGAAAAAGGTGTGTAATTTTTATCAAATTGCATAAGTCTTGTTTGAAAGACCAATTTTAAGTGATTCCAAGGGCCTATTGAGCATAGTATTGAGTTCTCAAATGCCCCCTAGAAATAATTCAACACCCATTAAACCCTCAGAATACTCTACTATGACTCGTGAAGATGAATAAATGCAACATGATCTATCAAAATTACAAGAGCAAGTGCACTAAATTTCGCTCTCACAAAGAGAAAAAAAAAATGAAATGGAATTTTTGGAGAAAGGCATGGAAGCGAAGATGGATGGTTTGAAGAAAGGCGTTGAATCTAAGATGGATGGCATGGAAGCTAAGATGGCTGGCGTGGAAGCTAAGATGGATGACATGGAAGAAAAAATGAAAGGCAACATGGAAAACATGAAGAATGATCTAAAAGCAGACATGGAAGGTTTGACAAAGTTGATACAAGAAATGTTTCCTAATGCTGAAAAGATATTATAGGAAACTCATGATAAGAACAAAATAAATGTTAATCGTGATTTCATAAACTGTAATGTTGGATGGAATAACCACCATATTCCAAATATGGATATGAGGAAGTTTGATGGCAAGGATTCCGTAACATGGATACTACAGATTGAGAAATATTTTGATCTCAATAATGTGCAAAACACATAAAAGGTACGCATTGCAATTTTACATTTAGAACAAAATACATTTGTATGGTATCGATGGCTTTTCTCCCGTAAAAAAATTGTTACTTGGTCAATTTTTATGAAGGAAATGATAGCACATTATGAGGATACAAAGAGCAACACCTTCTTTAACCAATTGATAAATCTCAAACAAAAGGGTTCAGTGGTGGAGCACATTGAGGACTTCCAAAAATTGAATATAAGGGTAACTGATATTCCAGAGGAATAAAGAATTGATGTCTTCATAGGGACTTTAAAGGATAACATTCAACATGAAGTTCGCATTTGGGAACCTGATTCATTGGAGAAGGCATTCAGGTTGGCAAGAAAAATTGAATGTAAAATTATGGTGACAAGGAAGCCTACCACTCACATCTATAAAGATGGAAGTGTTGCTACTCCTAGACTTCCACAACCTACAAGGTTGACACCACAACAATTGTAAGAAAAAAGAGAAAAAGGGATTTTCTATAGTTTGTGATAGAAAATACTCTAAAGGTCATAAGTGTGCTAAGAAGAAATTATTTTACATATATTGTGAAGAGGAGGAAGAAAATGAACAAGAAACTTCAAAATAAGAGGATATACACCGGGAACCAACTCTAGAAGAAGAAGAAATGAGTCTGACCATATCATGTAACGCATTGGCAGGAATTACCACTCCTCAAACTCTCAAGATAGAAGGACATATCAAGAAGAAAAAGGTAATAGTGTTTATTGATTCAGGTATTACCCATAATTTTATTCATTGTAAGGTAGCCAAGGAATTGAAATGTTTCCTATACCCAGCACTAGAATTTCAAGTGATGGTTGAAAATGGAGGAACTATAAATTGCTCTGGAAAATTACATAATATCAAGCTAACCATGGGGGAATATGTATTGAATAGTCCAATGCTTTCCATTCCAATGGGAGGTGCTAATGTTGTACTAAGCTTACAATGGTTACAATCATTGGGGATGGTAGCTTTTAATTTTCAAGAAATTTTCTTGAATTTTTTTTTTTCTGAAGGAAAGGAAATCGAATTACGAGGTATCGCAAGGAAGCCAGGAAAGATAATAAGCTCTAATGTCATGACAAAACTTCTGAAGAAATAACAACGAGGCTTAATTGCACAATTATTCTCACTAGAAGTGCCAACATCAAAATCATCTATTTCTCAAGATCTCCAAAAAGTCTTGGAAAATCATTCCAAGGTGTTTAAAACTCCCAAAGGACTCCCACCTATTCGTGATCATGATCATGTTATTCATTTGATTCCAGGAAATTTTCCTCCAAAAATCAAGCCTTATAGATATCCTTATGTCCAAAAGAGCGAAATTGAACGTATGATTGCAGAAATGTTAGAGGCTAGTATAATTCAATCTAGTCAAAGTTATTTCTCTGCTCTAGTAGTATTGGTGCACAAGAAGGATGGATCATGGCGAATGTGTCTGGATTATAAGGAGCTCAATAAGCTCACTATTAAAGGTAAATTTCCCATTCCTGTGATTGATGAATTATTAGATGAATTACATGGCGCAATTTATTTTACCAAGTTGGATCTTCGTTCAGGATATCATCAAATTAGGATGAAGGCTAAAGATATTCTGAAAATAGCATTTCGAACTAATGAGGGTCATTATGAATTTTTTGTCATGCCTTTTGGCCTTACCAATGCACCTTCTACATTTCAAGGGTTGATGAATTCCATTTTCAAACCCTTCCTTAGAAAATTTGTGCTAGTATTTTTTGATGACATACTAATCTACAGCAGGTCTTGGAAGGATCATGTTCAACATGTTGACAGGGTGCTCAAAATATTGGAGGAGAAACAATTATATGAAAAAACATCCAAATTTTTCTTTGGAGTACAAGAGGTGGAATATCTGGGTCATATTGTATCTCGCGAGGGTGTTAAGGTAGACCCTAACAAAATTAAAGCCATTAAGGAATGGAAATTCCCCACAACCATAAAGCAGTTGCGAGGATTTCTCGGGTAAACAAGGTATTATCGCAAGTCTGTTAAGAATTATGGGAGAATAGCAACACCTCTAACAACATTATTGAAGAAAGATGCATTTTCATGGACTCCTGAAGCAACTAAGGCCTTTGAACATCTTAAAGAGGCAATGTGCCTAGTGTCGGTCTTAGTTACGCCAGACTTCACAAAAACCTTTATTATGGAATGTGATGCCTCGGGAAATGGAATTTGTGTTGTTTTATTGCAAGAAGGAAGACCCGTTTCTTTTGAAAGTTGTCCAATTAAAGGAAAGTATGTACAAAGAGCTAGTTATGAGAATGAAATGTTCGCAATACTACATGCACTAAAGAAATGGCAACCTTACCTAATGGGAAGGCGCTTCAAGGTAAAAATTGATCATGATAGTCTTAACTTTTTGGAACAAATATTATCTTCAGAAGAGCAGCAAAAATGGGTCACAAAGATGTTGGGTTATGACTTTGAAATCATCTACAAAAAAGGGAAGCTAAATGTTGTTGCAGATGCACTCTCAAGAGAGGATGAAGAGGTGGAAGCATTGCTTTGTGACATTTCTATTATCCAACCAGATTGGATAACTGAAGCAAGGGATGAATGGAAGAAAGACGAAGAAGTGTGGACACTCATTCAAAAGTTGAAGCAAGATCCTAGTACATCTGATACATTTAGTTGGAAAAATGATTCCTTATGGTACAAAGATCGCTTATATCTTTGTAAGAATTCCCAACTAAAATAAAATATTATTTTGGAATTGCACACTTCTCCTTTAGGAGGACACTTAGGATTTTTAAAAACTTACCATAGGGTGAAGAAATAATTTTTTTGGGATGGCCTTAAATTTGATATTCAAAATTTTGTGGCAGAATGTTTGGTTTTCTAGCAAAATAAAGTTGAGACAATTAAGACCCCGATTCTTCTACAACCTTTATCCATTCCAAGTCAACGTTGGGAGGAGTTTTCAATGGATTTTATCAAAGTTTTACCTAAGTCCGAAGGAAAGAGTGTCATCATGGTGGTAGTTGATAGACTTACCAATTATGCACACTTTTGTGCATTATCTCATCCATTTAAAGCAAGTACAGTTGCTAATGCATTTATGGAAACAATTCAAAAGCTACATGGAAACCCAAAGATTATGGTAAGCGACAGAGATCCCATTCTTACTGGAAATTTTTGGACAGAATTATTTTATTGTTTGGGTACTCAACTAGCTCATAACTCATCTTATCATCCTCAATCTGATGGTAAAACTTAGATAGTGAACAAATGTTTGGAAGGATATCTTAGTTGTTTTGTATCTTATAAAAAAACACAGTGGGTCAAGTGGTTACCTCCGGCTAAATGGTGTTATAACACTTCCTTCCATACTGCAGCAAAAATGACCCCATTTATGGCACTTTATGGATATCATCCACCGTCCATCACATAATCTTTAAGAGAAAATTCTAAGGTGCAAGAAGTGGAGGATCACATTGAGCTTCAACAGTAAGTTCTCCAACTCTTAAAGGATAACCTCAATTTGGCACAAAATCAAATGAAACAACAGGCAGATGAACATCATAGCGAGAGAAGTTTTGATGTAGGAGACTGGGTATTTTTACGGCTACAACCATACAAAAAAATTTCCCTCAAGCAATCTAAGAAGGATAATAAATTATCGCCAAAATACTATGGTCCTTACAAGGTGTTGCAAAAGGTTGGTACTATGGCATACAAATTGGAGCTTCCTGCTTCTTCGCGAGTGCATCCACTTTTCCATGTTTCATGCTTAAAGAAGGTTATAGGTGAAAAACTTCTAGTTCAAACAATATTTCCAGAACTTGATGAGGAAGGAAAAATCATATTGGAACCTAAAACAGTCACGGAAACAAGAACTCAACAGCTACGAAATCGATCAATTTCAGAGTATCTCATCAAGTGGAAGAACCTACCCACTAAAGATTCTACATGGGAAGATGAGAATTTTATACAGAAGCATCCATAGCTACTCAAGCATTAAGGACAACACTTTTTTGAAGGAGAGGGGCATGTTAGGTCCCCATATTACTAGTGTATTCCCTTATTGTTATTAGTGTAGCCCCCTTATTGTTATTGTTGTACCCCTATAACACCAATATTGCTATTATTGTTCCCTTACATCATTATTGTTAGGTCGGCTAGGATTATATTGCGACCCCATGGACCCCTATATATAGAAGGAGGTTTTTCCATTTGTATCATCCAAGAATTGTTCATTTATGTAATGTATTGGAGGTTTCCCCCTTGAAGTGGTTGATTTCTAAGGCGTTGATCTCTATTTTCTTCTATTTTTGGAGCTGGTTTCATAATAGCCTAGGAGGGCTTCATGGTAAGGATTATTCATTCATCATAGATCGTGCATTATTATATCATTCAAGATAGATCATGAGCATATAGGGCTTCATTGTTCATAAATTGATCATGCATCATGTTCATTCTTAGGGTTTTCTCACAGGGTTTGCATGAGGTTAGGGAAACATTTTAAAGGTTAGGACATGTATTACAGGAATATTTTCCATCAAAAATAATTCCATATTGACATCAATGAAAACCTTGACTAGCAGTCTCCCCCTTTGTCATTGCTGACAATATTCTTTCCCTTCCAACAATTTCTCCCCCTTTTACATCAATGAAAAATGGGATGCCCAAGTACTCCCCCTATCAAGCTTCTTCTTGACATGCTTCTCCATCATACTTTCTTCATCAATGATAGTTCTCCATGATATATATGTTTCTCCCCCTCTCATGGTGTTCTCCTTTAATGAACTTTCTCCCCCTAATCCTTTGCATGCCTTCATGTACATGGATGAGGTATATTATCAACAAGCTCCCCCTGCCTATATAAACTCCTTTAGCTCTTCAAGACAAGAAATAGTGTTGCATTGTGATCAAGTGGAAGACATCATCACAATATCATGATTTTATTCAATTTAGTTACTCCCAAGAGATGATATATAAATATTGTCCATGTGTGACTCATCAAGGGTTTCACAAGCTCCGCCTAACAGTATGCATGGTCTCATTTTTGGCAGAGTCTCATCAAAACTTCGAATATCATATCTTCCAAAGATGTCTTCATCAAATTAACAACATGTGTTATTGGCTTGACTGTTCAAGAGACTTTATGATCCAATTTTCTTCCTTCTCCATACTTGTGTAACTTTCTTTTTTGGCTTGGTAGTCATGGTTTTAGCTTGTTTAGGGACCCAATTCAAATTACAATTATGAGCTATATGTCCAATGTTATGACATTTTAAGCACTCTATCTTGTTCATGAATGAGGAATTATGACTTCTTCTTTCAAATTTTCTTCTAGGGAGATGATGTGGACCATTATATTTGTCTTTGTGGTATGCCCTACAATCCTTTTCCATGTGCCCAAAATTTGTACAATAATAGAAATAACCAAAAAATATACTTTGGTACCTAGGGGATGAAGATTGTCTTCATTTATTTTTGAAGTATTTTTTCCTTGGGATTCTTTCATGATATCCATTGCCTCTTGCATATTCTGCAGAGTATTTATTTGATGTACTTCTATGGTCATTTTGCCTTAAAATCCTTTGGTCAAATTTATTGCCTCTTGCATTCTTGACACAATCTACATATCTTCTTGGAGTAGATTTTATTTCAATGTCATCTTGACTCTTCTCTTTGCTTTTTTTGGAACTGGGGGCATCAATAATATTCTCCACATCCTTGTTTTTGAAGCATTAGGGTTTGCATCATTCTTGTTTGAGGGTTCACCTACATAGCCAAGGCCAGATTTATCAAGGAGAGACCTTTGATGACTTAGGATGTCATCTAGGGTTTGAGAGCTCTTAAGACTCTTGTTTAGATGGTCAACTTGTTTCTTTAGGAGATCATTTTCTTCTTTCATCATCTTACATTCTTCATCCTTCTTTGCTAGATGGTTCTCCATTTCTTCTTTCATTCTTGTTGCTTCACATGATTTGCCCTTAAGTGAGGTCATATATGATTTTAATTTGAATATATCTTCTTCTCTTTATTCAAGTTGGAATATCATGGAATTTATTTCCTTTTCTGCTTCATGGACTTTCCCTTCCATGAGGGTCAAAACTTCCATCACCTTTTCAGCTCCTTGTGCTTGTTTTTTTTGTTTCTTCTAGTTGAGATTTAAGGGAGTATATCTTTTTCTTGTATTGACTAATTTTTGCTTCAAGTTTGTTCAAATCCTCATTTCTTTGTTAAATATGGATTGAAAAAGTGTCTTACCTTTCCTTTTCTTTATCCAATTGATTTGTCATGGATATTACTTCTTCATGATGCCTTTTCTTGTTTTTATGAAATTCATCCTTTAGCTTGGTGAGCTCCTCATCTCTTTCTTGTACCTGAATCTTGAATAGGTCAACTTCCTTCCTTGTATTTTCAATTTCATGGTCACCATATTTTTCTTGCTTCTTGAGCTCCTAATTTTCCTTTTTCAAACTATTAATCTCTTCTAGGGCAGCTATAATTTTTTCCATGAGATATTCTTGGAGATCTTCTTCATTTTCTTCATCTTCTTTGTCTTCTTGGCCTTGATTTTTGCACTTTATTTTTTTAGCTTCCTTAATGGGTTCTAGGTTTCCATTTTTATTTCCATAATCTTCATGAATAGAGGTCATGGTCAATGCTTATTTTGAGTAAATATCTTGAAGTTTGTCCCACATACCTTTTTTCGATGAACATTTCTCCACTTTGGCCTTTGTAAAATCTGGTAGCCCACTCAAGATTGCTTTCATTGATCTAGCATTATATTCCTTGGATTCTTATTCCATCTTGCTTTCAGTAACCATTGTTTCCCATAATTAAAATCCTTGAGGCATTAAGAAATTATTCATTCTTGCCTTGCATATATCAAAGTTTCCATTGAACAATGGATCTTTCCCAATTTGATTATATTTTTCTTTCACGGTTGAATAAGAGACATATTTTGAAGGAATGGAGGCTTTCTTCCTGGGTTTTTCCATTTTTGTTCTAAGGATATACCTTCAAGCTATTTAGCTTTTTAGTGAATTTACAAGCTCTGATACCAATTGTTGGAAGTACTAAGAGGGGGGGTGAATTAGTATTCCTTTTCAATTGTTGTTTTTACCAGTTGGATCACTTATAATTAGAACACAAAATGAACAATGATAGAATAATAAGTTTATTAATTAGTGATGAGGACTCCAATCCTCTTTATAATGACTCAAGTACTATAATAATTAGGGCTCCAACCCTAGATGAAGACACCAATATCCAATACACTAGGCTCCAACATGTACTTTTCCAAGAACCAACTTGCACTTCATGAGGCTCCAACCCTATCTTCCAAGGCTCCAACGCTATCTCTAGTACAGGCTCCAACCTGGTCTTCTTGAGGACTCATATCCTCTAGGGCTCCAACCCACAACTTCAATTCGGCAAGATAAGTTTAGTGATTCTTCAAGGCTCCCAATATATTATGCAATGATTCTTGACAATATCTTCAAAGTTATCCCTCAACAATTCCCTCAATTGGTCTTCAATATGCTTCACTCAGCAATGACAATTTTATGATTCTCGAAAGTTGTCTTGATATCTCTTCATAATACCCAATCAAAAATTTTCCAAGTTAACTCCATGAGGGCTTCAATCACACATCAAGGTCTCCAAAAATTTCTCCAAGGTCAACTTCTATTATGCTTCCAATTGTCTTCAATAATCCACTCCAAATGAAAGTCAAATAAATACTCCTCAAAGTATGCTCCAAAACTGATCTTCAAAATGGTATCCAATAAGCTCAAGTCTTCTCAAGTCTTCCCCAAATAATGGCTTCCAAAACACTCAAATGAACCCTTCAAGAATGCACTGAGATGTCTTCAAAAAAAATGTCACTCAATTTTGCTTCAAAACTTCCACGAAGTAAGCCCACAAGTCAGCTTAATCAAGCCCAATAAAACTTCCCAAACAAGCTTAACAATTTTCCCAATCAAGAATGTCTTCAAAAAGTTATGAATTGCAAATGTTTTTCAAATACTTCTGAACTACCAATATTGTTCTTCAAAAGGGTTCAATAATCTGCCAATATTGTGCTTCAAAAGGTTATGATAAATTCCCAATTCTTGTTCTTCCAAGGTCTACAATAAAATACCAATATTGTGCCTTCAAGATTTTTTGTACACTATTAATCCTATGGTTTCAAATTTTGTAGTGGGGAATTAATATATCTACTCCAAAAGTCTGAAATGATCTTATGGTAATTCCAGAAATTAATAATAAGTCCACAGAGCCAAGGTTCATATATTTTTTTTAATACATTGAGTTTTCCACAGTCCAAGCTTACTAAAGTGGTATTTGTCCATAGGGGGTTGTCAATTGTTGGTCTGAGGTACTTTAAGTCACTGTGAGTTCAAGCTTACTGTTCAACATTAAAAATTTAGCCCAAAAAATGTTTAGAAATCCAAGCTTGTAATCCACATTTCCCACGGGAATATTTATTTTTGTTAGAGATATACCAAAAAATCACCATAGGACTAAGTTGTCCACAAAGTTGAGGTGTACCCAATCAGAAAGGCCCAAAATGAATTATTCCATGTCCTCCATGGCCTCCTTGTTGTCCTATGTTTTTATCTCTGAAATGACCACTGAATTATGTGTTTTACACCAAAATTGAATGGTTGAAATGAATTGTTTTGACTTGTATTTATACTAATTTGTAATTTGACAAAGAGACATGTATCTGGGACAATATGTTAAGCCTACACAAATCGAATTAGATCGGCTATCATAATTAATATAATATTTCATCTTAAAAAATCATTTTCTCTCAAACTAGAAGGAGTTAGAGGGCGAGTGATAGCTCGTTAGAAAGTGAAAAATGTCCTCTATAATATGGTGTCAATTTGATCCTTAAATGAGGTCATTTTCCTATCAATAAAATTATTTTTGTGAACTATCATCATAATTTTATTTATGGAAGAGTTTAGGATCTTATGTATTGGACAGTGCTAAGGCTTGTTCTTCTTAGACTTAGTCCTTTAAGCTTATTAGGATTAGGGCATCTTTAGCAAGGAATTTAGGGCTTCATGAATTTATGCATTTATTGCATTGAACCATGCTAGGGCAAAATAGTTTTTCATTGCATGTGCATACATGTTCCTAGGAGGGCTTCATGGTAAGGCATCTTCATTCATCATAGATAATGCATTATTAGATCATTCAAGCTATATCATGAGAATATAGGGCTTCATTTTTCATCAATAGATCATGCATCATGTTCATGCATAGGGTTTTCTCCTAGGGTTTTCATGAGGTTAGGGAAACATCTCAAAGGTTAGGACATGTATCACTAGAATATTTTCCATCACAAATAATGCCATATTGACATCAATGAAAACCTTCACCAACATGTTTTTCATGATTTTGTGTATGCTAATGATAATTTTATAAGCCACAATTAACAAATATTGTAACTTTAGTGTTATATTGAAAATGAGCCAAATTGTCTTAGGTTGATTTCTCAAAAGAGCTATAATTTTAGCATTTAAAAAAAAATGCTCATGGTAGATTTACTCGTTGATTTAGATGTTGAGTTTTAAGGTTTTTTTCTTTTGTCATGATATTTGGTTGATAAATTTGTGGTTTAAAAATGTTAAAATTTTGATAATTTTTGTACTCATGATATTTGGTTTTACTTCCATGGTTGAAAATTTTCAAAATTTCAAGGTTTTTCGGAGTCATGTTATTCAATCTTTAATGCCATGGTTAGAATTTTAAGGTTTTCCATGATCATGATTTTGGTTTTTAATGCAATGGATTAAAACTATTAGAAATTTAACCCTAAAAAAAAGGATGAGGCAACATCACTATTTTTTTTTATTTCGAGGTGTTTGTTTATGTTTTTTGCGCAAAAAAGGTTGGCTTTTTGGGATAGAGTTATCATTTTTAGGTTACAATTATTACTAAGTTGGTAATATTGTTACTTAACAACATCCCTGAAAGAGATCCAAGCTTGTCTGAGCACGAAAATTTTGGACTCCTCTATGACCCTTTGCTTACAATAAGTATCCCACCAATCCTTGACATGGGGGACAACCTTAAGGAGCACAAAGGTAATCTTTTATCTATCAAAAAAATTGTTGATAGAAAAATACCCTTCTAGTATATTTAACCATTTTTCTAGAGCTTTTGCATCTATCTGACCTTAAAATATAGGAATATCAAAACTAACTTGCACCTTTAAGGGGACGGCACCTCCCAAGTGGACACTTGAAAAATATGCATTGGTTGTTGTCAACCATCAAATAATCTAAGAAAAATTACACATCACCTTGTTCCTTTTTTTGCGTGATGGATTCCTCAAGCAATAGATTAATAGGGTATATTTCTCCCTCATATTTCTTTTATTCTTCCATGGGAGGCCATTAGGGTCAATAAGGACAATCTTGCAAAGGATAAAGTAGTTCGAGTCCCAACTCCTTATACCCTAGCCTTGTTGGGGACATACACAGAGATACAGGTAAAGATGATACCACTAATAATAATTTATCGAGGAAAACAAATGAAATGAAAATTTATAATAAAAACAAAAATATACAGTAAAACTTGAATTCTATTAACTAATGGAATGTGTTGAAACTATGAAAATGTGGAATGAAATAAACTTTATTGAATGGTGGTAGCTTATCTCTAAGAAGAGATGTGACATATATGCACATTTACTAGAGCGCATTATAATGAGGCCAACTGAGACCCTTTTTACTAGAAATAAACAATGAGAAAATCATAAATGTTCAAAACCCTAACCCTAGGAGATGAAACACCAAATGGTTTGTGGCCCCAATGGGCTTAGTTGGTACATCAACTTTTTGGCGTCATAAATTTTTCATACGATCTCCATTTAGCACACTTGATATCTTGTTGGAAAGGTCTAGTTGAGAAGTACACATTTTGACCATGCCCAAGATATTCGTATGGCCATGGCTTGGTCCCCTACCACATCAAAAAAATATTTTTCAGGGCCTCAAAACGGACCTAAAAAATTAGGACCAAAAAAGATGTAGAAAAACCGCTAATGTGGAGAATTGTGCTTTGAGCTAGTGGAATAGGTGGGTGGCCACTGATACCCACCTTGATAAAAAAGTTCATAGACATGATCACACCTCCAAATAATATCTCGAAGGAAATTAATTGTTCTAAGAGTCTGTGGGAGGGCATGCATCACCACTTACATTTTTTTCCCCAAGTTGGATTAAACAGAGATAAGGGTCTCATCATGCATGGAGATTTTCATGAGAATATAAGTCTCATCCCTACACATAATTTGCATGCAAAGGAAATATAGAATATATTTTTAAGAACATATCAATTGATTATTTTGTAAATCCTAACATGAGTGAAAAAACATTAAATAGAATTTATTTTTTTCGTGATGAAGTTTAAACCTATATGGTGATTTTCAATAAATTTCTCCCTTTGGGGTATGTTTGTGTTGAGAAATCTATGGCAACTAGATTAAAATATTTTTCTTACTTTGATAACTTCTTGTGATGTCTTTTTAATTAGAATGATTAGATTCTTCTTTAACTCTATTATTATTGTGCTTTCTATCATAAAACAGCTACCAAACAATGAATATCAAAGAGACAAGAGGACACAAAACTATATATTTCTAGCCAGGGCCAAAACCTCTTCTCTTGAGAGGAAAACCTGCAAAAAAATTATCTTCTTATAGAAAATTTAAATGATTAATTCCAATACCTAATAGCCTTGACAAAGACCCCTCCAAAAAAATTCAACCTCTCATCTTGATGATATTTCTTTCCAATAATTTCACCCCCAGCAACTTCGACCCCAGCAATTTCTTCTCCAACTTCGACCCGGCAGTTTCTTTTGCAACTTCGACCCAGCAGTTTCTTCTGCAACTTCAACCCAGTATTTTCTTCTGTAACTTTGACCCCAGCAACTTTATAGTGATTTTGACTTGCTTAGCAACTTTCCAGCACTTCAACTTTCCCAAAAACTTTCCAGCACTTTGACTTACCCAACAAATTTACAGCAACTTGACTTTACCCAACAACTTGACTTTTCACAACAACTTTAGAAACCCTAACATAAGTGAGAAAGAGAAAGAGAGAGATATAAAAAAATAAATATTGTTTTTCTTCTTCTTATCCTTGATTTTCATCCATTTCTAGCTTCTTTCTTGAGGGGATTGAACTTGATTATTGTGGGTCCAAATGAGGTTTAGTTCATTCTTATATATAGGCTTTCCAAGGGTATGAATTTCTTCCTTGAGGCCAACTTGATCTTTCATGTAGGTCGACTTGCTTGAGGCACCATGAAAAGTTCTTAGAGGGTATTTGACTCAAATATTTTTTCTTTACAATATGTAACATGCCCAAAAGGGTCTAATCCATACATGCCAATGACTTGTTGACTCAAAGACAAACCCTAGAAGCACTCAATGGGTGCTTGACCTATAAAATAAATTTCCCTTGAGTATGAAACTGATGCCTCAAGAATAACAATAATAAATTTATTTTCTCTTTACATAAAATACATAAAATCATGATTACATATGTCATTATGAATACCAAACCTATTTACATATTTCAACACTCCCTCTTAACTATGGAGGTATTCATAATCCATACAAGGTACTCGGACATTCTCAACTGAAGAATTCTCATAAGAAGAGTCAAATTGGTAAGCCATATCATAAGCTTCTTCCTTAGATTATGTCATAACATCTCATCATGTCAACCAGCATTGTCAAATAGCAAGGCCTTGACTAACAGCTCTATCTCTCCACAATATCATATCACAATGTTGGTGATACCAATGAATTACATACACCATCATCATTATCTCTCAAGGAACATACCCCACCTGGGTGTTCACAGGATATGTCCTTTTAGGACAATTCCTATCTTGGAATAAAACATTCTCAAGGAATTTCCTCTTTGACTAATCTTATCTTGGATGCCCTACCTCATCCTCAAATAGTATCGAAATCAGTCTCAGATGCTTACCCAATCCTCCATTCTTTCTTCACAATGTGAAGAAAATAATGATTTGTATATCTCTCCCTCTCAACTAGGGAATATATGTTCATTCCTATAAAGGAATATTCCCAAGCTTCATATTATCCAAGGACTTTTCCAAAATCCCTCTTAACTAGGGACTTGTTTCCAACAATAAATTTTTTCTCTTTAGTGGAGATCATGGTACCTTAAACTGCTTATAGAGCTCTCTTTTTTTAAGTCATGAGTTTCCTTTTAATCATTACGGAGCCCTCATCTTTTAGTTTTTATTATTAGGGAATTAGCCGTCCATCACTTTCCTTCAAATAACCATAGGGTTGAATCATCCTTCATGTCATCCTTCTCTTCATCAGAAAGTGATCTTCTAGTCCACATTTGGCTTTCCTTCATCCAGCTACTTCCAAGTCATGTTACTTTCAGGATATTTCATCCAATCACATGAGTATCAGTTGTAGGTGACATATAAGCTCTCTTTTGGTAGCCTTGTTTCAACCCAACCAGATGTTGTTCAAAAATCAAAATGAAAGTCAAATAAAAGTTACCTTTTATTATGGCCTTTCATTGTGGCATGTGTTTTCTTGCAACATCAACATCTTTTACATTCATAAACACGTCTCCAAGAAATTTAATGTCAAGGGTCTCCTTCCTTTATAGATTTTATCAAATCCTTCATACTTTATTTATGGAGATGTCATAACCAATTTTTCTAGTCATGGGATGTTGATCACTTATCTCATGTAACTATAGTTGCATGTTTCATGAATTCTTCTTTCTTTCTTCACATATTATTCCCAAGAACTTTTATACATAGTTCCTACATATTTTTCAACCACCTCATATTCCATATGAGAACATATTATGTTGATTTTATCTTGTAAACATGTGAATTATTTTAATACATATTCATTCGTGAATATTTCCAAAGTAATATATCCTTCTCCTTCGATTATTCTCATACCCATGCTATCTGCTACTATATGATAACATGACTTAATTTATATACATACCTCTTTTTCTTATTTTGGTCATATACACTTCCTTTGGAATCTTCCTTCCCTTTATTAAAAGTACTTCAAACATCTTGACATGCTTCACTACTTTGTCACCATACCATCATCCTTCTAAATAATGGATCCCCCACAAGGCGTAATGATCAACGAGACACTTTCTTTTTACAGGTAGAGTTGAACCTTCCAATGAAGATTCCAACATAGGATTTTGATTATCCTCATCCTAAAAATTCTCCTTTCTAATGATGATTATGTACGATGAATTCTTTTTATCTTCTATTATGCTATATGACTTTCTTTCATCCATATATACTACTCATTCTTTTAATGAGGTTACCAAGAGCTACTTCCATTCTATGATGAATGCTACATCCATGTAGACTTCAATTTCATCTATCATTTTAAGCTTCTATAATGATATCATGAGCTCTTTCTTCAATTGTATGCTTCTAATATGATTCCATCTCCTAATATGATGCATATTATCATACTTACAATTCTTTCTACCACGATAGCTATCTTTCACAAAAACTGAAAATAACTAAGTGAAGGACATTATCTCAGTCATAGTAGATATCTTTCACTTCCTCCTTCTTTGATTTCTTCTTCTCAAGTTCTTCCACTTCTTCGATGACATGGGATTCATTCCTTTCTTTCCTTTTTTTATTTTCTTTCTTTAGTTTCGAAAAATATCAATTGAATTTCCCATATTCCTGACATCCATAGCATTGGATCTTTAACGTATTGATCTTCTTATATTTCTAAGGACCAAACTTCCTAAACTTTCCTTTTCTCCTAGCCATGGAAATAAATTCTTAAACTTGTTCCCTTGGTCTAACATCACTCTTTATTTTTAACCTAGTTTTGTCAATCTTACACAATGACCAAAGTTCATTGAATGGGGTGGCTTCCTTATTTCCATAGATGCTTGATACAAATTTTCCCCATTCATAAGGTATTACATTGAACACGATGGTGGTCATCTCTATGTCGAACATTATTTCCCCCAACTCTCGCAGGTGGTCTCGTATTCATTAAATCCACATAATATATGAGGTTATCCCTTCTTCCTTTGATACATTCATCTTATATAGCTCGTTTCTCAAATATATCACTTCTCCTGTAGTGCTTACGAAGAATAATTCTACCAGTTTTTCATATATGTCTTTTGACTTCTCCAATTTTTATACATAAGGGATGAGAGAATCCTTGATTGATTTGATAAGGATTATTTGAGCCCTTATCTCTCCCTTCATATAATTTTCTAGAGCTTGAGATTATTCCTTTAGTGGTTTTAATATTAAACCCTTAACATGTCTAATGACTTCATTTTCTATGAGGATAAAATCTATCTTATTCTTCCATGCAAGGAAATTTAATTACCCAACCAACTTATTTCTCTCCCTGCAAAATGAAGTAATTTTGATAGTAGATTCAGTCATAGATATAAGGATAATTACTTATCAAGTGAATATGGTCCTATATGATGAATTCTTCAACTTTATTCCTTTATTTATGATGATGATAATAGAATATGTCTTATTGTTGAAGATGTATTCCTTCAATTATGCCTTGAAAAGTGATCATTTCCTAAATGAGAGGGACATCACAATGCTTCCTCTTGCTTCCTTTTTTATGTAGAGACTTCAATAAGCTTAAATGTGTGGTCCTTATTTCTTTGAGTGGAGGTGGGTTCCTTTAGGTATTCTTTTCCTTGAGATGATGATTGTAAAATGTGTGAGCTTCCTAAGGGTTCTTCAAGTGTGGAACCCTTATTTGGATGAGATATGATTTTGAGTTCTTCTATGATATTACCGAGATTTCTCGGCCCTTATGAATCCCTTCTTGATGGTTTTATTTCCTCTTTGGTGCCTTGAGATTTCTTGATATTCCTTTTTATGGTCCTTTTTCAAGTCATCTTTCCTTATCTTGTTACCTTAGCTCTGATACGATGTTGAGAAATATAGGGCAACTAGATTAAAATATTTCTCTTACTTTGATAACTTGTGATGTATTTTTAATTAAATTGATTAAATTATTATTTAATTTTATTATTATTGTGCTTTTTATCATCAAATAACTAAAAAATAATGAATATAAAAGAGACAAAAGGACACAAAATGTAGGTTTCTATCCAAGGCCAAAACCTCTCCTCTTGAAACGAAAAATGGCAAGAATTCTTCTTTTTTTATAGAATCTTTAAATGATGAATTCCAGGACCTAAGTCCCTTGAAAAATACCCCTCCAAGACCAAGTCAAAATTTATTATTGATGATATTTATTTCCAGAAATTTTGACCGCAGCAATTTCTTTTGCAACTTCGACCCAGTAGTTTCTACCGCAATTCCGACCTCACAGCTTCTTTTGCAACTTCAACCCAATATTTTCTTCTGCAAATTCAGCCCAGCAGCTTCTTCTGCAAATTTGACCCAGTATTTTTTTATGCAACTTCGATCCTAGCAAATTTCCAGTCATTTTTACTTTCCCAACAACTTTCCATCACTTCGACTTGCCTAGAAACTTTCAAGCACTTAAAATTTCCCAACAAATTTCCAACAACTTGACTTTGTGCAGCAACTTTAGAAACCCTAACACAAGGGAGAGATAGAGATCCAAAAAATTATATCTTGTTTTTCTTCTTCCTACCCTTGATTTTCGTCTGTTTCCAACCTCTTTCTTGAGAGATTGAACTTGCTTATTATGTGTCCAAATGAGGTCAAGTTCCTTCTTATATATAGGCTTTCCAGGGGTACTAATTAATTCCATGAGGCCGACTTGATATTTCATGTAGGTTGACTTGCTTGAGGCACCATGACAAGGTCTTAGAGGGTCTTTGACTAAAATAATTTTTTCTTTACAATATGTAACATGCCCAAAAGGGTCTTCCATACATGATAATGACTCTTATGACTTGTTGACTCAAAGACAGACCCTAAAAGCATTCAATGGGTGCTTGACCTATAAAATAAATTTCCCTTGAGCATCAAAACCCATGCCTCAAGAATAACAATAATAAATTTATTTTTCTCTTTACATCAGATACATAAAATCATGGTTACATATGTCATTATGAATATTGAACCTAGTTACATATTTCAACACTCCCTCTTAATTAGGGAGGTATTCATAATCCATACAAGGTACTTGGACATTCTCAAACTAAATAATTCTCATAAGAAGATTCATATTGGTAAGTGTTTTAGTGTGTTTGGTGCACGTATGTATGAAATCACACCAACTTGAGGGGTCTGGTCTACCCACTTAAGTTATTGGTAACAAGCAGAAAAATAAGTGGAGTCAAGCAAGTTAGTGGAACAAGCTAGAATCATAAACATACTAGATAGAAAAATAGCATGCATATATAAACTAAAAATAAACTAAAACTAAAACAAATAAACACAAGCTCTGAATAGAGTCAAACACCTACAATAATCTAAACGATGGCTCTTCGGCCCCTCTTATTGGGTGCTGGTAGGAAATGATGATGAAACTTTAACCCTCTTGCCAAAGGGCCCCTAGAACATGGGTTCGAAGTCCCGATGCCAGGATGTTTTTACTCCAAGCTTGCCTCGATGCAAAGTGTCCCTCTCTCTACTGTGGTGGACTGAACTTGTTGGATGGCCAACAATTGAGTTTCCTCTATCTTCAGCTCCGGATCACACATTGCTGGTATTGCTTGGGAAATTCTGGCCAGCATAACAATGTGTTCACCCATTCTTCATCTCATGGTGGCCTTATATAGGAGAATTCAAATCCTCCTTCCCTCTCTTGGTACATTGTGGATGGTGACCCAAGAGAAGGGGATGATTTCTTTGTGTGCTCCAAATATTCCATTGTGTGCTCACTTAATGTCTAAGGAGGCTTCGGTGGTTTTCCTTAGGCGGCTTCAAGTGAGGAATCACTATCCTGGAGTGTGCTTTTATGTGGTCCCGGAAAGTGACTTTCGCCACTCCCAGGATTGTGTGCATTTTGGGTCATAAGGCACGCAAAGACGCTCTTCAAAAAGGATAATGCGTGCAAAATCATTTATGACTTGCTCAAAAAAAAAATTCCTCATACCTTAGATATTTTTAAATACTTTCCAGATTCTCTAATGTCTTCCATCCTTGTAAATCCTTCTGCTTGACATTAAATAATGTCATCTTCTACTTGTATGATTTTCCAGTGTTAATAGTTTCCCCCTAATGTGTGAGGTCTAAGAAGAACTGTATAGCCGAAATACATTATAGTTTCTTTTCTGTATATCATGCGTAGAGAGAGAGACCTACGTGAAGCTTGGAATTGGAAACACCCTACACCGGTTCCAAGAATGACCATGTCCTATGGGACCCCTATAAGAAAATATAATACAATACATATACAAATTTTCTACGAGGTGGGTATGTCCCATGCTCGATGTTGTGGCTAGTTAAACAAATCTATTTGACAGATATATTTTATGTCTGTGTCATTGATATGGTAGTGATCTGGTGGTTTCTTACGACGAATGTTGACACCCTCCAAGGCATTTTTTCTTTTACAATAGGTGGAATGTGGTACCCATATGCGTAAACTTGGTATGGCATATAGCTACGCATTGTACGCATAGGCGTTGGTTTGGACCTTCCTGTGTAAGAATTGCTGAAAGAGACGCTTATGAAGGCGCGGGTCTTCGACGAATTTGATCAAAGTGCAATGGTTGTAAGGTATGATACCATCTTGACATGAAAGCTTTTGTTGTAGTCGAATTTCAAGAGGATCGATGACATCTTTGGGGAATGATGTCTCCCATAGTGCCACCCAACGATGCCCATTTTATGGAAAGGGGTGATCCAAGGTACCACTTCCTTTTTGGAAAATAGGTATCGAAGTCAACAAAAAGGAAGCCTCAACCGAACGAGGGGTCGCTGACATGAGAGGTCAGGGGCCCGGAGGTGATGGGTTTAACATAGGCATGTTGGCGAGGGGGGACTGAAAATTGATTATGGGGATTCGGTAGCCCGAGGTCGGAGTATACTAAGCAACTTGGCGGCAATCATAGTTATTTCTGATGGGGAGATCCCTGGAGTCGGTAGGACTTCCAGGGTGGGTATAAACTGGTTATGAATGTCATGGTGGCTTATGTGTGGGGATGTAATACTCCGACCAAGGGTGTTCAGGGACTGTTTCCATGGGAGTAAAAGATGAATGAGAGGGTGGGGGATGTAGTGCACCGTTTGTGGTCTTTGTACACTTACCAAAAGAATAAAATAATGGGGTATGGTTTGTACAAAACATCGAGACGGGTACCCCAAAACATGAAAATGTTCACTCACTAATGTTGTGATAAAGGTGTTTTGATGAGGTTGGGGGTCCCATTGATTGGTCTCATGTGTGGGGTTGATGAATCAGCTGAAAAAGTATCACAGATGGGATTATGCTGGTGGAGGTATGGTGGGCCAAGTGCAAGACGTGGTGGTGCGCTTTTGATCTACTTACACAACCTGGTCGTCCAGGAAGGGGGTCTTATTTTGTATGGTAAAACTTGACTTGTATGCATGGTGGATGGATGGGCATGAGGTGCTTCCAGAAGAGTTGTATGGCCATGGCGTCACTTTTTCTATGATATATGGTCTACTGTGGGTGACAAGTGCCATGGAGGGGAGGCTCTACCGACCCACGAGGATTTTTATCATGTGCAGGGTGAGGTGATGATAAACACGATCGGATATGAGGACCCTATGGTTGATTTCTGATGGAGAAATGATGTTAGGATATGCATATTTTACTGGGACTCTATCATGCTAGGGGAAAAATGATACCTACTCTAGAACTTTCAGTAGATGGAGTTGTGAATAGTTTTGTGAGCTTTTCCTGCAAAAACAACTACCTCAAGTGAAATCATCTTCTTTATAAAATATTTATTGAAAGTCATGATCTTTTAAAAAAAATAATGAGAGAGGGCATACTTGTCGGCACTAAAAAATTAATTTTTTTGGAGTGCGATTATGTGGCATCGCCTCTGTTTGTTATGGAGTGTTGATCACGGTGTAGCTTATGGTTCGGAGAACGGACCTTCTAATCTCTCGTTATGGTCCTCCAAAGTTTTTGAAAAGGATGATATATAAGTGAATATGGCCCTAATTCAATTCATTTGTACTTGTTGAGTTCTTGAGAGGTTAGAGGCTTCTATGTAGCAGTTCTTGTTGTTGCGGTCGGCCTGAGCACCAGGGATTAGCGATATCATGCCCAAGTAACCTCCATGACATCCTGCACTTTAATTTTTTTAGTTTGATGGTGCCAGGGTCCGTACAGACTTGGTTTGTACGGATTCTGAGTGTTTTTTGCCCTAGATTGCACGGGCGATCAGGGCAAAAGCACGCCCTCTGTGCGCATTTTCCGGGGATAAGCATGCTTAAAGCGCTCTGTTCCCCTTCTTTGGCGTGCCTTAAGCACGTCTATGGAAAATACAGGCATGCCCTAAGCACGCCTATCTAAGGGATAGGCGCGCAAAAGGTCGAGGCAAGAAAATTTTTAAGTTTTGCCTATTTTTTATGTTTTTTCTATTTTCTGTTATTGATGGGTACCTATTTGGATGATAGGTTGTTATGGAGGGAGCGGGATTGGCCCGAGCTCTGAACTGCATTGGCTATTGATGCAGGGGTGTGTCGTCATCTAGCGCAATGGGGCTCCTGAAGTTCACGGAGAACGAGCTTCTTCGGTCGTAGG
This sequence comes from Pinus albicaulis, assembly GCA_034641835.2. Classification (NCBI taxonomy): domain Eukaryota; kingdom Viridiplantae; phylum Streptophyta; class Pinopsida; order Pinales; family Pinaceae; genus Pinus; species Pinus albicaulis. Next base: position 930,245,971 of record CM076579.1, on the reverse strand, counting down.
ACCAATTGCTACGTTACTTGATCTAGCATTAGCGCGGGAGACGCAACATGTTCGTGCTATGTGGGACGAACCTGGTCATCCATCCTAAGACGGATTTATATTTTGCGACCAGGTTACTGCCTCATGGTGAGGTGCTGAGGTATCCACTCCCTTTCGGGAGGGTGGATCTAGAGAGGTTTCAAAGACATCACTATGGTGGGGCGCCTCTTACGAAGGGGTGCATCAGCATTACATTACTGATAGATTTGGCAGACCGATGTGCTCTGGCAATGATTGTGCGGCTTGTAGGGTCATCGGCTCCTCATCAGGCATTAGGCCCGCAGGTTGGAGTCTTGTGCCGGTTGAGGTCCGGGCATTTCTATGATTTTTCTTGTTTCTATCATGACGGGATGGTGACGCAACTCAACAAGGTCCACAGTGGATCGAAGTTATTTGCGTACGCCAGAATTTTGTGCAGCATTATGTACGAGAGGGTAGTTCTGGTGAGACCAATGGTGGCGGTGCCTCCTCGGGGGCCACGAGAGCCTCGTATGAGGAGGTGGGCTCCGGTGATTCTGTGAGGTAGTGGTGGCATGGTGGGGTGTTATTGGAACACCACGACAGAGGCCTAGTTTGAGGTGAACCCGTAGATGTTATTTCCATTCCCATATGCGGGGATGGACTTCTGGGGGGATCTAGATATGGGTCTCCCTCTTGGTTACGCCTGGGGGCCAACAGGTATGTTTTGTATTTTCTACATTTACTTGAGCATATATGTGCTTATGTTTTTTTTTGGTGACACTGACATAGTTTTGGCTACTGTTTGCAATTTTTGGCGAGGCAGGTCGCCCCGTGGCTCAATTGGCTAGCCATGGTACTCTACGGAGACCTAGGGGTGGGCAAGGGGGCGATGTTGTTGGGTGACCTAGTGGTGGTGTTGGCCCTTCTAGAGAGGGTAGAAACTCAGCCGCTGCCAAGGTTGTGGCTGAGCCAGCTTCTGCATACGCAGTGGTGGCATGTGCAGATACGCCAGAGGCTCGTATTGTAGAACTGACTACTTGGGTTTCAGTTCTAGAGGACTTCTAGGATCGAGTGGACCGCTTGACCCAGGGGATGCCTGCTCGAGGAGGTCTGTTTGGAGACTTTGATGGCCTGGGAGAGGGACTATTGGCCTATTTTACATAGGGTGGTAGTCTCGGTTGTGACGGCAACTCTAGTGGTGGCACTGGGAGCGGTTGTGGGTCCCAGTGTCCCCCCTCCTGAGGGGGCACCCCCCTAGAGTTTACTTGTACACGAGGAAATCACCCATTGTGAGGATGATTCCCATATTTTTGACGACTTTTTTGTGTATCTTTGGGTTGGTCGATGGGACAACGACACTATTTTTTGTACTCAGACACATACATCATGATATATATATATACGAGAGATATTTTTTGTGGCTCTACATGTTGTGTCACCTATTTCGGTTTCTGGATGACGTTATGCTGATGGATATCTATTTTTTTGGTTTTTTATCTGTGATGGTTTATTCGAGATGCATTCTAGTTTAGGATATTGTTGGCTATGCGATTAGCTGCTTGGTTTTGACTCCTTGGTACATGTGTGAATGTAATATAGTCAAATTGTTTGCTTAATATTTGTGCAAGCAAATATTTTCTAAATAGATGTGTATCTCTCATCTCAAATGTTTGGTTTAACTGCGACACTACTAACTGGGAATATAGGTAGACATGCATATGGTGTATGCCCTGATGGAGGGAATCGCACATATTTCTAATGATGGCTTCATATTCTTCCTAATTTTTTGTCGTTGAACTGATGCACACACCTTTTGAGCAAAGTGGCAATCGGTCAGGGTGGTAGATGACCCAAGCAGTTTCAGCTAAACTTTGAGACCATCTTGATGCTCAATCAGTAAATCCGAAATAAGGTTCAGGTTGATGATCCATGGAGGAACTTTGAGCATGTTTAATAAGTATTTTGGTCAAAAACTTCAGTGGTTAGGTTTGTGTACGTTTACTCTAGGGAAGGGTCATCTTGGCCCTTATGGGTAGATTTTCTTGAGGTAAAGGCCGTTGATGGGGTTGTTGAGGCATGTCTCGTCTAGTTCCGTCAAGATGTATGCCCCCTGTCAGAGGAAATGTTTGATGATGTAGGGTCCTTTCCACAAATTTTCTGACTTTCCTGGCCCTAAGGCTTCTTTCGTGACATCATAGCGAAGGACTAGTTCTCCCTCAGTGAATGAGCGAGGGTTGATGTGGCGGTCAAATGACACTTTTACCCTTTTCTTGTGGGCCTTGTTGTGTTGCAGTGACTGTCATCGACTTTTTTTGACAAGCTCTAGTTGTACTAGGCATTGTTCTAGAGGCTAGGTATCATTAAGGAGTTTGATAGCGGCGTGAAAATTTGAGATCTTGCGGAAATCAGTGCAAAAGCGCAAAGTACCTTGATCTTTTGCGACAGGAATAAGGTGGAAATAATGGGATGTGGGGGTGGCTGCAATCCTATTTTCGGTATGCGATGATATGAATAGAATATGGTGAACCATGTCGTCAGCGTTTGGTGGGGGAAGAATCTCCGTGATGGGAGTTTTCTTAAACGTAAGGTTGGGTTCCCCTCAAGGATGGTCAATTTCCTATGGGTGAAAATTGCGCCTACCGCAGAGGTGCCTAAATGTTTCTTCTGGTGTGTGATTTTGGCCGGTGTAGATAGTGCATGGTATCACTGTGCCAACAGAGTAGATTGTATGGGAATCAATGCTACTCGACGTCCCATATGTGGATGCTTGGAAGGGATCTATTGTAGAAGAGGTGGTCTTCTGCTTCCACTTCCATGTTGTTGGCTTAGGTGTGTCTGACTCTTTGGGGGAGTGTAGACTCAACGTTGCTCTTGACACTCTTAGCTTGGGGATATGCACACATTTTAATCATATGGTGAAAGTGTGAACAAATCCGACAATAGGCACGCATAATCTTCTCTTGGTTAGAGAGAAGATTTTGAGGGAGAGAAGAGAATATGAAAAAACTGTTTGCAAGGGGCTTCAAATCCCTGCACTGATTGACTCATGCCCATGCAGGGGTGGGGTCGTTGACCCGAAGGTGGTGTACCTTTTATACCACTTACAGAGGTCATCCTCTCTCTTCTCTATGGTATAAATCATATCAATGGTAGGAAGAAGTTGTGAGGCATAAGTGCAGTGCCGCTCATAATGATTTCCTTGACATATTAGGAAGAATAGCCTAGATATGGGGGTCTCGTCATGCTCAGTTTGAGGTCTGGCAGGGAACCAGCATCGTAACGCTGCTAAATTAGGGCAAGTGGATAATACATGATTGGGCGTCTTACACAACGTGCATGTTGATCGTCTCTGTAGAGAGTGGTTGGGGGTAACTAGGGGTTCTCTGATTGGTCGCTTTTCAACTGACAAGAAAATTATGGATCTGCTCGTCACCTCCTCTTGGGTTGTGGAGTTATCTGTGGATTCAGGAGAGGTACACTATGGTTGATCACATACAGGCTAGTGTTGTGCGGAATCTCGGTATGTAGTGACAACGATGTACTGTGTGGTTTTCGCCACATATCTGACATGAATATGGGACGCCCATGTTGGTGAAATATACTATATGGACTGGATACCATCGTTGGAACATTTCCAAAGTTGGGAAATCAATGATGAAATGATCAAGTTCATCTCAAAGTATGCACCTTTCGATTCGGGGAGGGGGTCTGGAAGGTAACCTTTCAGGTGATCATCATTCTTCCTGTAGGTACAGGATGATACGAGGTTCATCCCCGATAGATTGGGTGGGGGGATCCTCCTTATAGGATCTCTCGGTGGCATTTAAGGCGTCCCTATATCGCGGGAGCTCTAGGAAATGATGGATATAGTGCCCATAGCTTTTGTAGAGAACGCATGTGTGATTGGTACGCAATGCTTTGACTTTACCTTTGGTGGTAGGTTCCTTTTTACGGGAACATGGTGTTGCAATGTCTATCTCAGAGCCAAGGAGTGGTTTTAATTCATCCATCTCTGGGCATATATGGGTAGGGTGTCCTATTAAATCGCATATGGTGCAGACTGGTGATTCCCGCTGTATGGCTAGAGTTTCCAGTTTCTTTCCTCTCTTCTCAGTTTTCTTAGCCGTGATCACCGGTTTTGCAATGGAAATTTCCTTTGCAGGGGTGGTTTTGACAGTTTCATGGATGGGTGGGGCCTCCTCAAGACTGAGGGGCTTCAAACCTATGGCAATGACGTGGGTGGCTCATGTTCCTGTAGGGGGAATGAGGTACCAAACTAGCATATCAAATGATATTTTTGGTAACACCGGTTTTGCCAAAACCTGCTGGGAGACGAAACCAGCTGGGGGGTAGAGGAAAGGGGTTTGGGAAGCAGCGTAGGCTAGAGAGGTTGTCGTGGCCGATGACTCGATGCCATTACTACTTTTGTTTGTGTCCTGACTAGCTTCGGCGCTTGATATGGACATCATGCACACCGGAGCCCCTGTGACATCGAGTGATGACTCAGGGATAATGGGAGGATATTCTAGGAATGACCCTAGAACAAATGACGGTTTGAACTGGTTGGGGCCATATTCTTGGTACCGTGAAAGCGCATTCGACGATGTATCTATGTAGGGTATAATTACATTAGTGTTTGTTAGGGGTCGCTTCTCGCTATGCGTCAATTGGTCTACAGTAATGATGCGGTCCTCATGGGGGAACATCATAATGCAGAAGACCGAGGAGGTTATGGTTGACATGGCATACATATAACTCCACCCAAGGAGTATATTGTAGTCCAAGTGAGCATCCAAGACTTCAATGTATATGTGGACAATCTTTCCGGCTAAGCATACTGGGACGTTTTGGTAGAGGTTGACGGGGGTTGAAGGAAGACCATCGTATGATCTAAGCGTGATGACTGAGGGTTTTAGTTCAGGAGATACTAAATTTTGCCAAACATTTTTTGACATGATGCACATGGATGCACCCTCGTCTATGACACATCAGTGAATTTTTATATTCTAGACCAACACTGGTATCTGGAAGGTGACCATGGAAGGAAGCCTGGGGGTGGCTTTGTCTAAGTCAAAAGCCATTAGGCATGTATCGGCAAGGTCGATAGCACCTAATGCGGAAAGTAGGGCTTTTTGTTGTTTTGGGCAAGACTGCAATACTTCCAATACTGACAAAGTAGCGAGAGATTGTGCTAAATCGTCCACGATGCTATAATTATGGGCCTCTTTAAAGTAGTTTCCTGCTCGCCTATTGGGTCCCTTCGCTATCTTTGGAAATGGTTCGATAGGCATCTTTGAAATGGTCAAAGGTGCAGTCGATGCATTAGTACTTGCCCCTAACATATTGGTGTCTGGTGGGGTGTCATAATTGCGATTCCATGTTTGGAAAAAAAAACTCTTTGCCAATCATGTAGATTTTTTGGTTGCCTTTCCCAGAGTCGTCTGGATTTTTCTGTTGAGTGCTTACCATCCCTTGATGGGGGAAACGTTCCTGCATCACAGCTGGTTGTTGGGAAGATCCTCCTTTTCCTCAGTTACTCTGTAGATTCTTCAGCTCAGGGTTATCAGGATAGTGGTGAGTATAATGGCCGTACTCACCACATATCTAACAAGAATGGTTTGTTCAGAGAGGTGGCCTTTTACTCTGCCGTTGGGTGTTGCTTGGCTCCTAGCTCTGATTCTGGTTGGAGTTACCTCCAGCCTGGGATCGCGAAGGGCGTTGCTGGTTGTTGCCCCCTATCCAAGGTTCTCTTTTGTCTTGTTTTTTTTATTTTTTCTTCACCACGTTAGAAGGGTAGTTCTCCTGGTTATATTGGTGAGGTTGGTTTTGGGATGGCTGCACAAAGTTCACCTGTGCATTGGTCTACATAGGTGGGTCTTGTGCTGGGGACTAAGCATAACGTTGTCCTTGGTTTGCACCTAGATGTTGGAGGGGAGCTCTTCTGTCAGTGTTTCTATCTGTGTACTAGTTCCCTTGAGCTGGAGGATAGGGTCCTCCCTGGTGATACGTTGCGCCCTATTGGTAAAATTTTGCTGAGGCATATGATGATTTTGAAAACCAAGTTGAGGTACGTTCTGGGTAGAATTTTACATGTAACTGGAGTTTTGACTGCTAATGCCTAGGTATCCTTGGTTCAATGACCCAATTAGTCCATCTGCAGAGTTCGACGCACCTGGAAATTCTTGATAAGTTTGCAGACTTGGGGCATTGGGAAAGATATTGTAAATGTATCTTGACTGCGTATAAATCAGCTCAAACTGTTGGGCTTTGTTGATGGCGTCCTCTTCGGATGTGGGCCTTTGTTATGCCACATCCTTTGAAATCTCTGTCATGAGAGTTTTCAGGAACAAATCTAAAAGAACCCGTTCATTGAGTTTTTCTTTACAAAAACTGCGACGCCGCCTCCATTCATGGAGATGGTCCGAGATATGGACAGCAGGGGTTTGTCTAAAATGTGTCAGTAATTCCATTCTGGAATCATGGTGAATGGGTAGCTAAAAATATGGTAGGAACGCAGTGGCGAGGGCACTAAAGGTTCCATGTGAATCATAGGGTTGCTCCATGTACCATTTCGCAGCTACTCCTGTCAGAGTGCGTTGAAATAGTCTCAATCGAATAGTGTCGTCAATGATATTGTTCGATGAGCACCACAGGTGGAAGTTCATGACATGATTAGATGGGTCTTCTGTTTTCTTTCCTTCGAACTTTGGAATATCATAAGGGAGATTTTTGGGCATGGGAGGTCATGTAGGGTTGTGTGAGATGGGGTCATCCGTTAGCTTGGTTAAATCGAGTAGATTCAACGAAGCTAATAAAGGTGACTGGGAGGTTGATGCCATTGCAATGTAAGAAAATGAAAAGTTCTGGTTAGGAATATGGTTGGTCTGTGACATACCCTGATGTGTATTTAGTTGGCTTCCCGAATGCGTCACACTCCTCTGCCCCCAGGGGTCGTGGGAGGAGTGGTGTGTGGTGTGGTGTTGGGATACCGACCAGGGTTCCCAAGTAAGGATGTCCCAATAAAGGACTAACCAATAATGGTGGCAGTGTTCTGTCTTTGATGCCTAAATGGCAAAAGACTTGAAACCCCTCCCGGTAATGGGGGGAGGTCCAAAAGATGCCTAGATCGACGAGGTCCCATTGGGTCTATTCTGATGTTGACTAGGTTTGGTTTTGGAAAAATTTGAGAGGATAGAGTCTATGATCAAAGAAAAAAATTTGTCACATACATAAAAAAAAGTGAAAATAAAATAAATTTTTCCTTTAAATTAACTCTATGTGATCAAACAATCAAAAAATTGGTTTTTGTTTGTTTGCATATGATACTCAAAACCCTAGAAGACCTATTCATCCTCACACACTCAAATGTAACTGGGCCTTGAGAAGATATCTTGTGAGTGTTGGCACAACGTCCCGTAAGAGCTAGCGATGCCCCCAGTTAGTTGAAGAAAATCCACCAAGCTAAGGGTAGTGGGTTTGGCGCTTGCCTGCACCGTCACCTATAGGGAAAGGATGCCCTATTTTTGGCCACTAAGTACCACCGTCCCACGTGAGCATTCAAGTCTTGGGATTCTTGGTAAGTCAGCTAACAGTACCGAGTATTAGTCGAGTCAGGTAGCCCCAAATAATACCGCACACACTACGCCTAAGCCTAACCCCCTCTGAAACGGGTCTCTGCCACGCTCGAATTTTCTTTTTTGTCAGTTGATAGGTGGATTTGAAGCTCCCTAAATAGTCAACTTCTATGTTTCAGGATGAAGAATGATCAAGGCGGCTTATAGGATGCCTACCCCCTTGATCCTAACTTAAGCTATAAATTATTTTGTGGCCCCTATGGGGAGAATTTAATGAGTTTGGTTAATTTAGTTTTAGGTGTCTTTGCTTCACTTGGTGGGTGAATGTGTGTGAACACAAAGTGGAAAAGCACATAGTTTGAACATGTGGATATGCGATGATCCTTTTCAAAATCCCCTATTTAGACTATGTTGTATTGTTCCTTGCTCAAAATAAAAACATGTGCGGATATGGGCCAATTTCTATTTTTCCTAGTTAATATATGTGATTATCTAAAGGGAGATGGCAAGTTGTGAATAGATAGTGTTCATTTGCTTACCTAGGATCACCGGAGGGTGAAAAGGTAGCAGAGATTACTTGCTCTTCTATTGACAATTCAATCCTAGTCCCGTAATTCCTAGTGCAAAAATTAAAACTAAACTAATAACTTTTACAATAGAAAAAAGAAACTAACTAAGCATGCGTGGACTTGGGCCACTTACTTTGGCTAGTTATCTAGGTGTGTTGGTACCTAAATTTGAAAAACATAAAAAAAAATTGGAATGCAAGTTATTTTTCCCCCTACTTAAACTATGTGTGAACTTTGCAAAAAACAACTTGAAATAAAACTGACACTAAGCCTACAAAAAGCAACTAAAAGTGAGCTTTAGTAAGATGCAGGGTACCACAACCAGTGTTGGCAGGTGTATTAGGGGCTGCCAATAACTTTACAAGCAGGAAAATATTGAAATGAGGGATAAATTTCTCTTTCTGTCTTTTGCCCGCAAAAGGTTGAAATAGGCGCAATGTCTACGCACGAGTCAGCTCTAAACGCGCGCCCTGGGCACGTCTGTGGGAGGGAAAAGCACAAAAATTCTTACAAAATTAATTTTAGGTGTTGTTATGCTTCAGTCTGTCACTTGGGATGAACTAGGGACTGCAAGAGAAATCAAGGGAAATTCAGCTCCACTCCACAGCACAGACAAAGGTCTCTGTAAAAAAGAAGCACAACCACATAAACTTGGTAATAAACGTTAGTGGAGTCGAAAATACTATTTTAGTGTGTTTGGTGCACATATGTACGAAATCACACCAACTTAAGGGGTGTGGTATACCCACTTAAGTTATTGGTAACAGGCAGAAAAATAAGTGGAGTCAAGCAAGTTAGTGGAACAAGCTAGAATCATAAACATACTAGATAGAGAAATAGCATGCATATATAAACTAAAACTAAAAAAAATAAACATAAGCTTTGAATAGAGTCAAACATCAAAAATAATCTGAACGGTGGCTCTTCGGCCCCTCTTATTGAGTGCTGGTAGGAAATAAGGATGAAACTTTAACCCTCTTGCCAAAGGGCCCCTAGAACATGGATTCTAAGTCCCGATGCAAGGATGTTTTTACTCCAATCTTACCTCGGTGAAAAGTATCCCTCTCTCTACTGTGGTGGACTGAACTTGTTGGATGGCCAAAAATTGATTCCCCTCTATCTTCAGCTCTGGATCACACACTGTTGGTATTTCTCGGGAAATTCTGGCTAGCATAACAATGTGTTCACCCATTCTTCATCTCATGGTGGCCTTATATAGGAGATTTCAAATCCTCCTTCCCTATCTTGGTACATTTTGTATGGTGACCCAAGAGAGGGGGATGATTCCTTTGTGTGCTCCAAATATTCCATTGTGTGCTCACTTAATGTCTAAGGAGGCTATGGTGGTTGTCCTTAGGCAGCTTCAAGTGAGGAATCATTGTCTTGGAGTGTGCTTTTTTGTGGTCCTGGAAAGTGACTTTCGCCACTCCCAGGATTGTGCGCATTTCGAGTCATAAGGCACACAAAGGCACTCTTCACAAAGGATAATTCACACAAAATCATTTATTACTTGCTCAAATTTGATTTTTCCTGAGACCTTAGAGATTTTTAAATACTTTCCAGATTCTGTAATGTCTTCCAGCCCTGTAAATATTTCTGCTTGACATTAAATAATGTCGTCTTCTTCTTGTACAATTTTCCAGTGTTAACAGTAAGCCATCTCATAATCTACTTCCTTAGCTTATGCCATAGAATCTCATCATATCAACCATCATTATCACATAGTAAGGTCTTTACTAATAGCTCTATCTCTCCACAAAATCAGGGCACAATGCTGGTGAGATCAGTGATTGTCATACACCATCATCATTGTCTCTCAATGCACATACCCCACCCAGGTATGTATGGTGTATGTCCTTTTAGGAAAATTCCTATATTGGAATAACACATCCTCAAGTAATTTCCTCTTTGAGTGCTCTTATCTTGGATGCCCTGCCTCATCCTCAAAGCGTATTGGAATCTGTATTAGATGCTTACCCAATCCTCCATTCTTTCTTCACAATGTGAATACAATATTGATGTGTTTATCTCTCCCTCTTAACTAGGGAATATATACTCAATCATATAAAGGAATATACCCAAGCTCCCTCTTATCCAGGGACTTTTCCAAGTTTCCTCTTAAGTAGGTACTTGTTTCCAAGCTCCCTCTTAACTAGGGAATTGTTTCCAACTACATATTTTTTCTCTTTGGTGGATATCATGGTATCTTCATTTGCTTGTAGAGCTCCTCCTTTCGATGTCATGAATTTCATTTTCATCATTATGGAGCCTTAATCTTCTAGGTTTTCTTTGTAGGGAATCAACCATCCATCACTTTCCTTCAATGAACCATAGGGTTGCATCATTAGTCATGTCATCCTTCTCTTCATCGAAAAGTGATCTTGTAAGCCACATATGGTTTTCCTTCATCTAGCTACCTTTTCCAATTCATCTTTCTTTCGGGATGTTTCATCCAATCACATGAGTACAACTTGTAGGTGACATCTTTAACTCTCTTTTGGTAGCCTTGTTTAAATGCAACCATATCTTGTTCCAAAATCAAAATGAACATCAAATCAAATTTACCTTTTATGATGACCTTTCATCATGACATTTTTTTCCTTGCAACATCAACATCCTGCACATTCATAAACACATATCCAATACATTCAATGTCAACAGTCTCCTTCCTTTACAAATTTTATCATATTTTTCATACTTTCTCTATGGAGATGTCATAGTTAATTCTTCTAGTGATAGGATTTTGATCACTTATCTCATGTGACTATAGATACATCTTTCATGAATTCTTCTTCCTTTCTCCACATACTGGTCCCTGGGAACTTTTGTACATAGTTCCTCCATCTTTTTCAACCACCTCATATTCCATATGAGGACATATTATGTTGATTTTATCTTGTAAATATGTGAACTAGTTTAATACATATTCCTTCATGCATATTTCCAAATCAAGAGATCCTTCTCCTTTTATCATTCTCGTACCCATGCTATACGCAAATATATGATAACATGACTTAATTTATATACATACTTATTTTCTTCTTTTGTTCATCTAGACTTCCTTCAACAACTTCCTTTCCTTTATTGAAAGTAATTCAACCATATTGACATGTTTCACTCCTCTGTAACAATACCATAATCCTTATAAATAATGGATCCCACACAAGGTGGAATGATTATCTATACACTTGCTTTTTCCAAGTAGAGGTGAACCTTCTAATGCAGATTCCAACGGAGGATTTTGATTATCCTCATCCTACAAATGCTCCTTTCTGATTATGATGATGTATCATGAATTATATGTATCTTCTATTATGCTAGATGACTTTCTTTCAGCAGTATATACTACTCATGCTTTTAATGAGGTTACCAAGAGCTACTTCCTTTCTATGATGATTTTTAGTTCCATGTAGACTTTGATTTCAGCTAGCCTTTCAAGCTTCTATAATGATGTCATGAAATATTGCTTCAATTGTATGCTTTTAATATGATGCCATATTCTAATATGATGCATCCTATCATAATTATAATGTTTTCTACCATGATATCTATCTTTCACAAAAAATAAAAAGAAATAAGTGAATAATATTATCTCAGTCATTGTAGAGATATTTCACTTCCTCCTTTGACTTATTCTCCTCAAGTTCTTCCACTTCTTTGGTAGCATGGGCTTCATTCCTTTCTTTCCTTTTATCGTTGTCTTTATTGAGTTTTGGACAATATCTCTTGAAATTCCCATATTCCTGACAACCATATTATTGAATCTTTGACATATTGATCTTCTTATTTTTCTGAGGACCAAACTTCCCAAAATTTCCTTTTCTCCTAGCCATGGCAGCAATTGCTTGAACTTGTTCTCTTGGTCCAATGTCGTTATTTTCTTTTAGCCTAGTTTCTTCAATATTACATGATGACTAAATTTCACTGAATGGGTGGCTTCCTTCTTTCCATATATTCTCGATATAAAGTTGCCCCATTCATTTGGTAGTTTATTGAGCACCACAGTGGTCATATTTATGTCGGACATTATTTCCCCCAACTCTTGCAATTGGTCTCGTATTTGTGACACCCTCATAAGATATGAGGCTATCCCTTCTTCCTTTGATACCTTCATATATATAGATTTGTTTTCAAAGATATCACTTCTCCTGTAGTGCTTACAGAGAATAATTCTACTAGTTTTTCATATATTTCTTTTGACTTCTCCAATTTTGCTACATAAGGGATGAGAGAATCCTTGATTGATTAGATAAGGATTATTGGGGCCCTTAGCTCTCCCTTCGTATACTTTTCTAGAGCTTTAGATTATTCCTTTGGTGTCTTGAAAATTAAAATTTTAACATGTGTAATGACTTCATATTCTATGAGGATCATATTTGTCCTCTTCTTCCATGCAAGGAAATCTAATGACCCAACCAACTTATTTCTCTCCTTACATAATGAAGTCATTTTTATAGTAGATTCGGTCATAGATATAAGGACACTTAATTGTAAAGTGAAGATGATGCTAGATGATAAATTCTTCAACTTAATGCATTTATTGATGATGATTATAATAGAAAATTTTGTCTTGTTGAAGATGTCTTCCTTCAAGTATGCCTTGAAAAAGTGATCCTTTCTTCAATGAGAGGGAGATCACAACGCTTCTTCGTGCTTCCTTTTTTATGTAGAGACTTCAAGATGCTTAAATATGTTGTCCTTATTTCCTTGAGTGGAGGTGGGTTCCTTGAGGTCTTTTCTTCCTTGATATGATGATTGTAAAATGTGTGAGCTTCCCAAGGATGCTTCAAGTGTGGAACCCTTCTTTGGGTGAGCTAGGGTTTTGAGGTCTTATATTATATTCCTTATATTTCTTCGCCTTTATGAATCCCTTCTTGATGGTTTTACTTCCTCTTTGATGCCTCGACCTTTCTTGATATTCCTTTTTATGGTCCTTCTTCAAGCTTCCTTTCCTTGTCTTGTTACCTTAACTCTGATACCATGTTGAGAAATCTATGGCTACTAGATTAAAATATTTATCTTACTTTGATAACTACTTGTGATGTCTTAATACTTAACTTGATTAGATTCTTCTTTCACTTGATTATTATTGTGTTTTTTATCTTCAAAATGATACCAAACAATCAAGATCAAAGAGACAAGAGGACATAAAATTTAGGTTGCTAGCCAGGGCCAAACTTCCTCTCCTCTTGAGAGGAAAATACACAAGAATTATTCTCTTCTTATAGAATCTTAAAATGACAAATTCCAAGTCCTAAGACCCTTTAAAAAGACCCCTCCAAGACCAAGCCAACCTTTCTTCTTGATGATATTTCTTTCAATTAATTTTTACCCCAACAACTTCTTCAACAACTACGTCCCTAGCAGTTTCTTTGACAACTTCGACGCAGCAGTTTATTATGCAACTTTGACCCGGTATTTTCTTCTACAACTTTGACCCCAGCAACTTTCTAGTAATTTCAACTTTCCAGCACTTTGAATTTCCCAACAACTTTCTAGCAACTTGACTTTTCCTAGCAACTTGACTTTGCTCAGCAACTTTAGAAACCATAACACAAGAGAGAGAGAGAGAAAGATCCAAAAACTTCGATCTTGTTTTTCTTCTTCTTATCCTTGATTTTATTCCTTTTCCAACTTCTTTCTTGAGGAAATCTAAGTTGTTGGTTGTCTGTCCAAATGAGATCGAGTTCCTTATTATATATAGGCTTTTTATGGGTACAAATTTCTTCCTTGGGGCGGACTTGCGAGAGGCACCACGACAAGGTCTTGGAGGGTCTTTGACTCAAATAAATGTTTCTTTACAATATGTAACATGCCCAAAAGGGTATTCCATACATGACAATGACTCTTATTACTTGTTGACTGAAATACAAACCCTAGAAGCACCCAATGTGTGCTTGACCTATACAATAAATTTCCCTTGAGCATGAAACCCATGCCTCAAGAATAACAATAATAAATTTACTTTTTTTGTTGAAAAATGCAGCAATTCTCAGTTTGACTTTTCCTTGGCCAAATTGAGAACTTGGTTGCAGTTAACTTGTGTGATATGCTTCTTGTCACTTAGTTAGCTTATTAAATTTGAGTTAGAGGAGTTAGAGTTAATTTAAGCATGTTTGATTGCTAATTTATAGCAATCAAGGTCATATATTTCAATGTTTTTAGTTAAACTAGTTCTAATTGTTGGAGGAACTAGTGGAAGGTCAGTTGTGCAGTGTTACTTCAGTCTAACTCGGTGACCACCCATTTAACTTATCAATAATCCAAAAATAGATATTTTATTCAAAGAATTCAAGTTCCTCAACTTTGGTGTAGATTCCAAGGTAGTGTAACATTAGTTGTGGACTTGTCTTGAGTGTAAAGGTGTTGCATGCAGTCAAATGATAAACCTTGGGAATTGTGCAACAATTTTGGAGGAAATTCCTAAATAATAGGGGCCTAATTTCCTCAAGAATTGCACAAGGAAATAAGGGCTAAAGTAGAGGCATAATTTGACTAATTTTGGGTCAGAAATTCTCAGTGAGTAGAGAGATAGATTATTCATTTTCAGGATGAGCTCAGATTAATCTATCAATTGTAATACATTTATATTCATCATATTAATGCAAGCGGGCAAAGCGGTTTTTAGTAGATTGCTTTCCCCTGGAAAAAATATTTTGTGCATCTATGTTATTTCTCATTGCATTTTTTCGATTGATGTTCTAAATTGTGAATTGAATTCCGCAGAGCAGTAGAGTAGGTTTGTATCTTGTGATTTAGATTACAATTTCAAGAGAAGTTACAATTTTACACCATAATTTCTACATGGTATCAAATCATCATTCACATTAGAACAGGAATTTCAAAGTTGTCTCTCGAGAGGATCGAATTTGTAGTTTATTGTAGTAGTATCTCTATAAAGTTGGGAATATGATCTTCAACGGGCTGAGTTTAGAGTATGCATTGGAATGAAGCTTTAATTTAATAGCATGGAAGGATCGCATGAGGGGGTGTTGGATGACATGGATTGCTAGAATATTTCAAGACAGACATTGCAAAACCAAGATCATCATATGCCCATAACCCTTCTCAGTGGAAGAAATATGTATCCAAGGTGAGGATAATAATCTTAGAGAAAGTGAGATACCATATTGTCTCAAATATCCATGGGAAAGAAATTGCTTTCGCAATGTGGAAAGCGTTGACATAATTTTTCGAGAATAGCAGTGACCACATGAAACTGATACTCAAAGATAAACTTTGAAATATCAAGATGCATGAGAATGGCATTATTTTGCAGTATCTCAGCAGGTTCACACAATTTCATGATGAACTTGGTGGGATTGGTGTAAATTTTGTGGAAAATTACTTGGTAATCCTATCTCTTCTAGGCCTTCCCAGAAGTTGGCATAGCTACCAAGACTCAGTGAATGGGAGGGAGAAATTACCGAATTGGGAATGCTTATGGTCCATTTTGGTACAAGAGGATATAATGGAGAACAGTAGAGATGGGAATTCATCCAAGGGCAAGGATAAAAAAAATTGTATTGGTTGGAAAAGGAAAGAAGAAAAAAGGGAATAAATCTCAAACCAAACCAGAATCCAACCAAGGGGGATAGAAGAAAGACTTTTCCAAAATTAAATGTTTCAATTGTCATGAATTCGGGCACTATGCCACGAAGTGTCCACACAAAAATTCAAGCAAGAAGAACTTACAAGGAGCATCAGGGGAAGTCTTGGCTTCACAGTTTGAGCTTGACTTCACCCTTATCGCATGCATTGCTAGCACAATGATGGGGAGCATGTGGTACTTGGAATCACATGCATTGTTCATCATGGCAGGGTGTAGATAGTTTTTTAGTGACCTAGAGGAGAAAGATCTCCAAATGCACATAGAGATGGGGAATGAAGGAGGTTGAGATCCTCTCTTAGACTCAATCATTTCATGTTCATTCCAGGCCTAAAGAAAAATATCATCTTTGTAGCAGTTTTGAAAGACCATAGTTATGATGTGATCTTAAGCAAAGGGAAATCATTCTTGAGACACATAGCCATGGGAAAGATGAATCAGATTGGGGTTTATGTGAATAACCTATATAAACTAGATGTGGAATATTGTGTGTCATTAAGAAGTAAGGTGGAGAAAGTGAAGAGCCATGATTTCAATAAACTTTGGCACAAAATACTTTCCCATTTGCATCATGGTGCCTTAACTATTATGAAGCAAATAGCCATTGGCCTCCCTAAAGGAGAACTTAAGAAGTAGGATGTTTGAAAAGGATATACCTTGGGGAAGTATGCAAAATCCACATTCCATGATCGTGAAAGAAAATCACATGCAGTCTTGGAAAGGATCCACTTTGATTTTTGTGAACCTTTCTCCATAGCCTCCACTACCATACACAAATATTTTTCTTATTTTTATTGATGACTTCTCAAGGAAGTGTTGGATATTCTTCATGCAAAAGAAGATGAGACAGTATCCAAGTTTGTAGAATTCAAGGAACTAGTTGAGAAAGAAACTAAAAACAATAATGGAGGTGAGTATGTTTCGAAAAAATTCAATAATTTTTGTGCGAAAGAAGGAATTCGAAGAGAGCTAATAGCACCCCGCAACCCACAGTAGAATGGGGTGTCTGAGAAATAATCATAGTATTGTGGGATTTGTGAGGGATATGTTGCATGACCAAGGCCTACCACTTCATTTATGGGCAGAGGCATGTAACACAGTAGTCTACATGCAGAACTGGAGTCCTCATTGAATTCTCGGTATGATTACACCAGAGGAGGCTTTCTTGAGGAGAAAGTCAAATGTGTCACACTTTAGGATTTTTGGAGCCTTTTTTTACTGTCACGTCTCCACAGAATCAAGGAAGAAGCTTGAGCCAACAGCAAATTTGGTTGTATTTTTGGGTTACACAGAAACCCCTCACAACTGTTGTGTGTACTTAACTTTCCTCATAATGAAATTTGTAAGAAGGGATGTAAATTTTGATGAGGATAAAGAAATATGATGCTTTCTTGAGAGGGAGTTTAATATCCCACCAGAAGACGATATTTTAGCTCCAAAGCAAGAGCCTCAAGAGGAAACTCGGGAAATTTTGGAGCAGACACAAATTGAGGAATAGATAAGATGCAAAGTGGAGACATCCACTCAAGAAGAAATAGGGAGGATGATGTAATTAAGTAGGATGCGAGGGAGAATGTGGGAGCTCATTCAAATTTGCACAGGAAGAGGAGGTCACCTGAACAGTACACTGGCTACAAGGCTCTATAGACTGATCTTGTAGAGAATGAGCCATCCTCTTCTGAGGAAGCAGTAAAGAAACCTATTTGGGTTGATGAAATGGTGGAGGAGTAAAAATCCATTGTAATTAACAGTGTTTGGGAAGTTGTCCCAAGGCTGGCAGATAAATTAGTAGTGGGTTCGAGATGGATCTTCAAGGTTAAGCATGCAATAGACAGAAGGATAGATAAATATAAGTCTATATTTGTGGCCAAACAATTCTTTCAAGGTGAGGGAATTTACTATGAGGAAACATTTGCTCTTGTCGCAAGGTATTCATCCATTGGATCTATGCTTGCTTTGGGTGTGCATATGGGGTTGAAGATCAACCAGATGGATGTAAAAATGGAATTTCTCAATGGGGTTATTGAGGAGAAGGTGTAAATCAAGAAACTGAAATATTTTGAGACATTTGATCAGGAGTCTTATGTGTGCAGACTCAAGATAACATTGCACGGTCTCAAGAAAGCACCTCGTTCATGGTACACGAGGATCAATAGTTATCTCACTAGTTTGGGCTTCAGCAAAAGCGAGGTGGATGAAAACCTCTATCATATCTTCATAGAAGATAAATTGGTTATTATTTTATTATATCTTATATGTTTATTATTTTATTTTAACTAGTGATGAGTAGTTGATCATATCTTGCAAGGAGGACCTTGCCATAGGGACTTCACTCAATGAACCTCTGACCTATCACGTGTGTTCGTGGTATATTAAACAATACCCTTAATTTGACCAAATATTGGAAAATACCCCTAAAAATCACATTATTTAACCCCCTACCAATACGAACCTAATACACCTTCCTAATTCAAAAAACCCATACTTCGACTAAATATTGTAGGTATCCATTTTTTCTTTAACATTTTTTATACCCCTTTATATTTTTTCATTAACTTTGAGATCCATTTTGTATACCTGCCAATATAAAAACCCTTTACCCCCTATATATCCCCCAATATATTATGTCATTTTTTCCTCAATATATATACCGCAATATGAACCCACGTGGTATGGTATTGGTCCCCAAATGAAGCCCCTATGGACCATGCAAGGGAATTTGAAATGAAGGACATGGGTCTCATGCACTACTTCCTCTAGTAGGAAGTATGGCAAGGAAATGAGGAAATTTTTAGGTCTCAACGCAGGTATGAAAATGATATATTGTATAGATTCTGTATGGAGAGTTGTAAATCCATGGGGACACCTCTAGCGACCAACTGGAGGAAGGAGGATGCCACTTCAAGTGAAGAAGTGGATGCTACCATTTATCGGCAGCTAGTGGGTTCACTTATGTATCTTGTGAACACACGACCAGATATGTGATATGCAGACAACCAACTGAGCCAAGCTATGGTTAGGCCAACCAAATTATTTTGGAAGGCAGCTAATCATGTTTTACGGTACCTCAAAGGCACTACCAAATTTGGACTATGGTATAGACGAACAAAGGGAATGAAGTTGTGTGGCTTCACATATATAGATTGGCCAGGGATTCCATCCAACCGAAAGAGTACATTAGGTGTAATTTCCATTTTTGGGTCCACAATTTTTTCCTGGTACAGGACGAAGAAAAGATTTGCGGCACTCAGCTCGACATAAGCAAAATACATGTCAAAAATTCAAGCAACATGTGACGTGATCTGGATTAGAAAGATACTTGTAGGACTGTTTGGTCAGATGATGGATCCAACTGTGATATATTATGATAATCAAAGTTGCATCAATCTCTCTAAGAATCGGGTATTTCATGATCGATCCAAACATATAAATATTTGGTATCACCATTTACAGGATTGTGTAGGGGCAAATAATGTTTCTACAATATATTCCATCAGAGGAACAAGATGCTGACATTTTGAAAAAGGTTTTCTCAAGAGGAAGGTTTGAGTTCCATAGGTTCAGGATAGGGGTGGTTGATAATCCCTTTCTTTTTTAGAGGCAGTGTTGAAAAATACAGCAAGAAATTTTCAGATTCACTTTGCCTTGGTCAAATTGCGAAAAATTGAATTTCCACATCAACGGACAACTTGGATGCAATTAACTTCTGTGACTTGGCTCTAGTCACTCATTTAGCTCAGTAAATTCAAGTTAGAGTAGTTATATTTCAGTTAAGAATGTGTGATTTATAATTTGTAGAAATCAAGATCAGTTATTTCAAGTTTTTTTCAATTAAACTAGTTCTAATTGTTGGAGGAACTAGTGGAAGGTCAGTTGTGTATTAGGAATTCAATCTAACTTAGTGATCATCTAGTTAACTAATCAAGCAACCCAAAATAGCTAGGGCATGAAGACAATTTGAGTTCCCCAGTTGTGGTGGAGATTCCAAGGCAGTGTAACATCAGTTGTAGACTAGTCTTCAGTGTATAGGTGTTGCATGCAGTCAGATGATCAACCTTGGGAATTGTGCAATAATTTTGGCGTAAATTCATAAATAATAGGGGCCTAATTTCCTCAGTAATTACGCAAGGAAATAGGGGCTCAAACATAGGCAGAATTTGACTAATTTTGGGTCAAAGGCTCATAGTGAGTAGAGAGATAGGCTATTCACTTGCATGATGAGCTTAGATTGAGCTAGAAATTGTAATACATCTCTATTCATCGTATTAATGCAAGCAGGCAAAGGGATTTTTAGCATAATTATTTCCCATGGAAAAAAATAATGTGCACATGCGTTTTACTTCTCATTGCATGTTTTTTATTGATGTTCTAAATTGTGGATTGAATTCTGCGTAGTCGTAGAGTAGGATTGTGTCTTATGATTTAGATTAAAATTTCATGAGCAGATAAAATTCTACACCATAATTTCTAAATTTTATTTACATAAAATCATGATTACATATGTCATTATGAATATTGAACCTATTTACATATTTCAATATTTTTCTTATTTGTAAGTGTTGTTTTATCTAAAAAATGATGGAGCCACAATCCATAGGGCCAGTCATATTTTTTTCATTACATTAAACATATCACTAAATCTGATATGGATGATCTAGTCACTCAAAAAAAGAAGGGTTGAGAATACAAGTCATCTTCAAACTATGTTCAAAAGATGTACATATTATAGTATTAATTTTAACCTTCATAAATGTGTATTTTGTATAGTGTCTAGGTAATTAATTGGTTTTATTATTTTCAAATTTGATATTAAGGTGATCCTTTTAAGGTGGAGATAATACTCTAGTTACTTCACATGTGCAATGTTCACCAAGTTCAAGCTTGCAAAGGAAAGCAAACATTTTTTTATGCCCAAAGTACAAGAGGATTCATGCATATTTTGAAGAGGGAAATTCCATTTATGTCAAATGATCAAGCACAATGATCATTCAATGCTTTGCAAAAAAACCCTTGATGTTTTTCCCATTGTTGAGTTCCTGTAATAACAACTAGAATTTCTCATTATATGTTGTGACATATGACTCAACCATTCACATTGTTTTGGTTCAAGAGGAAGAATCACATTAGGAAAGTGTGATGCATTAACTTAGAAAAGGGATTACTAGAGTGAAGTTACAATATTCCCTTATGGAATTTAGACATAGCAGTGGTTCATATAGTCCAACAATGTTTACACTATATCCTCCTCTAACGAATGATGGTTATTGCATTTACCAATCCCTTGAAACACTCGTTGACATGACAAGTAATCAAGGGTAAGTAATCCAAATGGATTGTTCCATTTCAAGAGATTGATTTATAATTTGCATTCTCTAAGTCGAAGAATTCCTTTATCTTTGTTATGTTGATGTCAAAGTTTCCCCAAGAAAATTAGGAACTTATCAAAAAAAAAAATTTTTGTGGACAAACATATCTTCCTCGTTGCCTATAATGGTCCCTAATATGGATAAATATTAATGTATCTCCAAACTTAATGGCTCACCTCTCACCTATATTGCAAAGAGAAACAATGCATCCATCACCAAGCTAGGAATTAATTCATTATTGATGGAATTTTGTATCATTATGGATTTTATTCAATCATGTGTTGATACTTGATGCATCAGGAGGTTAAGAAAGTATTAAATAATTTTCAAAATAGAGCATGTGGTTCTTATCTAACAAATATGGAAATAGCCTAGAAAATATTGCATGTATGATACTTTTAGTTTGTAATATTTAAAGAATGAATCAAAGTGATTGACAAGTAGCATCCTTGCCAAGTATTTATTAAGAAAATGTGTCCTTACCCGATCACCTTGAATCCTCTAATTTTCATTGGCTTCTTCACTAAATTGGGTATTGAATATCACATGTCATCCACCTTTTACCAATAACCACTAATACATTATTACGGTAGTTTACTACTTTACTAAGTGGATATAATCCATGCAATTTTTTGAAAATGACAATAAAAGAATGCCATTATTCATACTCATTCATGTTTTTTCTATATTCAATGTATTGAAATAAGTAGTGAAGAATCAAAGTATCCATTTCCAAAATAAGATGACAACAAATTTCATAACTAAGTTGGGTTTTCCCCATGAAAATTCATTTATATACTATGATCAAGCATGTTGAACTTGCTTGTGGTAGCTTTGGAAGGTATTTTGCATAGGATTAGTGTCTTAGAATGTGGGAGATGATTCATTGTCTCTTTAGGTGTTTTCCTGGTTAAGTAATTTATGTATTATTTCCTAAGTATAACTTAGAAAAAGTACAATAACTAAAGTCAATTAATCATTGTGTACTATTAAGTAATTTTCTAAGGATAAATAATTTAATTATTTCAGTGACTTAGAAATAATCTCATAAATTTATCTCCAGTATCTTCTAGAAGGGAGAGTAGGGTTAGGGATTTTGGTTAAATGAATATTATAACATAAGCCTAGAGAAGATGCGAAGATACACAAGAACTCAAGAGAGTGAGTCACAACAAGAGAGAGTGATTTTCTCTAGTGCACGTGTCTTAGTAAACTAAAGCATGGAGAAGGACAAGTACATGAGAATTTGAGGAAAAATCTAGGAGGCCAGTTTGTGGAGATTGCAGGGCCAAGTTATTGAAGTGAGGTGCAGTTGTTGGGAGGTTCGTAATGTAACCAGATCATAAATATATATATATCAGTGACTTGAAAATAAGCCTCTTCAAGGGGAAAACCTCCTTTTATATCACATAAATGAAAAATTATTGGATTATACAAATGACAAGACCTCCTTGGTATATATAGGAGTCCAAAGGGTCACAATATAATTAGGGCCTACATAACAATAATAATGTAAGGGCTCAAAAATAACAATAATAGGCCTCTATGGGTAACAAAAATAACAATATTGGGGCTACATGGGACACAACAATAACAATATGGGGGATACCCTAGTATTATAGGGACCTAACAAGGCCAAATTTTTGGGGCCAAGTTACTAGGTGCAAAGGTTTATTTTCTAGTGATCAATGGGGTTGATTTCAATCAAGTTGAATTACTTCAAAGGTTGGTTTCCATGTGGGTGAATTCCTTGGGCCAAATTCATCATGTGGAGCCTAAGTTACAAGTTCCATTTATTGTATTTTTCCTTGTATCTTTGTGGGTCAAAAACCCAGATTTTCCAAATTAATAGATGATGGAGAAGTTTTATGGGTGAATTACTCTCGCAATGTGTGATTGATCTCTCTAATTTAAATTGCATTGCATATATTTATTTCTAGAAGTAAAAAATATGAGTGATTTATTTTTTAATAGTTTAATATTTATTTTGCTAAATAAATAAAGTGTTGGGGATAAAATTAATTGTTGTGAGAAAATAAATATGTGCTAGTATTTGGAAATTTAACATGATATCAAAGATTTCTAGATAACTCTAAGAGAGAGATCTGAGATCACATGGGTTTGCAACAATAAGATTCTCTTTTTAATGCAGAAAAATTATGTTTAAATTTTGTAGTTGAGTTTTATGGGTATGACCAAATTGTGAAGAAGGAGCCACTAAGTAGTTTCAAATATGAAGGCAAGTTGGATGGGACCATTAATTTCAGTTCCTAGAAGGATCAAATTACCATGATTTTCAAGAAGAAAGGTTTGTAGGATATTTTGAACAGATACATTCGGGTTCCTTCAGATCAAAACCTTGCAACAGAGCATAATTTTCAATATATGAAAGCAAGGTGTATGTGAGGGATCACATCATGCCCCAATATCAGGGAAGGGTACCAAATTTCATATGTGGGCAACTCTAATCGATATTTATCAAAGCACAAATGAAGACAAGGAAATGGTGCTAAGGAAGAAATTAAATAGCATCAGAATGAGAAAATCAAAGGGTATGACATCTTATCTCACAAGGATCTAGCAAGCTTGTGATAATCTTGAAGTTTTTGGGGAAACTGTGATTAATTCAGAGCTGGTGAAATTCGCTCTAAAGGGTTGAATTGAGCATTGAACCACCTTTGTATATGGGATCATTTCTAGGAAACAACTTCCTAATTGGAGTCAGAATAGGATGACTTCATTTAGAATGAGACTTGGGAGAACTCATTAACCAGAAGACGACGAAATGGTATTAAGGAAAAATATGAGTTTTCTCTTGCTACCCAAGTGAAAAAGGGAAAAGGTAAGGCCAATTAGAACTAGAGTGGAGGAGGACCTTCATAGAATAAAAATGAGAAGGACATGAGCAAAGTCAAATACTTTTCTTGTCATGATTTCAAATTTTTTTCCATTCAGTGTCCAAACAAGAATAAAGGAAAGGGAAATATAGTTATGGCGACCACTGCAAAATTGGAAGAGATGGTTGAAAATTTTGAGAAAAAACTTTTCTTTGTTGTATTTCCTTTCTCGTGTTGGGAAAAATAATGGGAGGGGGGGTGAATCTGTACTTAAAGCTCACTTAAAATTTTCTTTACTTATTCAAATTTTTTAATGCAACTATACTTAAGTAAACATGTGTATGTACACGATTTTTATGCAGACAACTAGCGTATATCCAGTTAACTAAATTTTTAGTTAATTCATCATATGTTTAACTTGAACCAGTGTATCAATAATTCATTATGAATTAATTAAAAAGTAACCATGTGCAGTAAGAACATAATAAACCATCACACATAAGCAACGTATCAACACACATGAAAACCAGGATTTTTAGGTGGAAACCCATTGTGGGAGAAAACCATGCTTGTTGTCATATTTGTTTTCTTTTTATTATAAAGAAACACTTCTTACAATATTTTACTGGCATAGACTCATACCACCATGCAGGCACCCACCTGCAAAAGGCTACAACCTTCTCTCGTTCTCCAGCACCCACTAGAAGGGAGCTCCAACCCCCTGATCTCGTTTATCGACACCCACCGGAAGGGAGATCCTACCCACTGATCTGACTTACCAGATACTACTGGAAGGAAGCTTTGACTCCCTCACTGAAGGCTCCAACCCTCAACACCTCTGTGGAAAACATTTCATAATTTTCATACTGGATCCACCTGATTTGAACAATCAAAACTTGCAAACCACTTTTCATCATATTTTTAGAATTAACCCACTACCATCATTTAATATTAATACCAAGTAATAAACTCGAAAACAGTCATCATATCAAATCACTTAATCATTATACCAACAGAGACACAAATCAATCTCAAACAACCAAAGCAGTTAGATCAACTTATATCACTGTAAGTCCATTCATTAGAATATCAGATCACATATTGTTCATTACTAAAACCAGACCCTGTCACTGCAACCATTGATCAATAATATGTCAGAATGTATACGCTACTATTGTGATTCATACCCACGTATGTAAGCACTTTCTCTGAATAGTACCTCTATACATATATCAATACATAAAAAATTGAATCTGCAACTTTGTATCACTAAAACAATCACTCAATCATACTCTGAAACCATCACATATTGCTGACCCAAATGCATAACCAAATGTTGAATCAATTTACTTAATTAAATTAATCAATCATTGAATTTAAGTCAACCAATGCAACCAGTTCAATTGATCAAACTAAACCAGAACATATCGGAAACTTTAATGCACAACCACTTATCAATATACCATGCCAAACATTGTTACTCATCACAGAAATCAACTGCTCCCACTACAAATCCTAATCAACAATATGTCGAGATATATATGTTTTTGTTACAAGTCAAACTCGCGTATGTGTGAAAATTTCTAAAGCGAAAATCCTACTGCAATATCTGATATTATTTCTCCTACTTATTATTCAATGATAAGTTATTTACAGAAAATACTATAGTAAATATCAAAATAAATTCTACTGTAGTCTTCACAAATTAAATTTTTGGAAAAACCATAAATAAATAGAAGCACAAAAATGACAGAATTATTTTTGGACAATTGTCCCCGAAAAAACCCAATGCGGGAAAATCGGTGCAGCAGATGAGGGTTTCTTTATTATTATTCAGCGAAATCTTCTTGTACAAAAGATGACCAGCATAACAGAAGAGAAATATTGTGATAAATTTATAAACAAATTCCTCACTTTATTTTTAGTGAATTTCTGACCCTTGAGAGCCCCTGAGCTTCTATGTGTCTCACTACGTCAGTCTCTACGCAGTGGCAGCGCAGTTCCAACGTCACAACATTTGTGATGTCCCTACCACTGTGTCACTGCCTCTTCGTAGTCCCTCCTTTTCACTGCTTCTTCTATCATATTTTTCACTCTCAGCTCTTGTCAATCCCCTCTCTCTCTCTACCCTACAACTCTCCCTCCAAATCAATTTATCGTGGCAAACTTCAGCAAGTGAGAAAATCGATCTTCTTGGGAAACTAAGTATCTGCCTTGATGTATTTCCAAATGACCCTCAAGCTTTCTTAAATAATATTCTCGTTGACATTCAATGTCCCAGATTAGAAGGTAATCAATGGCTAAGATCATTTTTATTTGATCCTTGTATTCTTCTAGAAGTTACACACACAGTTTAGATTAGTACCCATTAATTATTTTAATTTCCAAATTTTATACTTAGGGTCTCATTAAAAATAATTAATTTATCAAATAAGACTATCTCTGGGTGTAATTTCCCAAAACGATTTCTGGGTTATCTGGAATACATGTGTCTAAGACTCTCCACAAAAGTTGAGACTTAGAACACATCTGATTCTACCAAAAATCAACACTCCCTCTTAGCGAGGAATGTGTTCTAACAAATATTCCCTAGTGCATATTCCTCTGACTCCAAAGCATCTCCCTTTGTGTTGTTGATGTCTAGCATGCTTCCCATCAACCACTATGTTGTACAACAACAACAGAGTGGGCCTCGTTTTAGACCTCATAAGAAAAATGTACAACAAAAATAAACTTTATAACAACCAATAGGATTCAAGATGATGATTTCAACCATGGGGGATGATTCACCATTTTTTAAATAAAAGGGTAAAAATATTAAAAAATAATAAAATAATAAAACTACTTTTTCAACTCGTATTTTCAACTTATCTCCCAAAAATTTTACTCAAATTTCAAGCGGGAGTACTCATTGGATGCGAAATTTAATTCCTCATCCAAGGAGTACCCATGTTGCATACTTTCGATGAACTCTACTACACGAAAAATGAGAAATACATAAAAAAAACGTGATTGTAATCACGTTTTTTTTATGTATTTCTCATTTTTCGTGTAGTAGGACCCATAGAAAGTATGCAACATGGGTACTCCTTGGATGGGGAATTAAATTTCGCATCCAACGAGTACTCCCGCTCGAAATTTGAGTAAAGACTTTGGGAGATAAGTTGAAAAGTAGTTTTTCCATTTTTCCCTCTAAAATTTGATGATGTCATCAAATCTTATTTGATTTTTTCCACTATTATTTTATAATTTCCTTAGGAGGCCCATTTTAGACCTCAAAATTCCCCTAATGATCAATCTGACAGTACCATGATTTGAGTGCATGTTTGAGCCCATATAAGGCTTTCTTCAATCTGCGTACATGAGACTTCTTACCATGAGTCTCAAATCCTTCAGGATATTCAATGTACACCTCTTCTTCGATCACCCCATTCAAGAATGTTGTCTTGACATCCATTTGGTGAATTTCCCATTGTTACACAATAATTTGTCACTGTCCCTAAAATCCCCATCTCGCGCATTGGAGGGTCATCTCTATGATCAATAAGCAGTGTCATGCCTTGCTAATACCATCATTGCATCCCTTGCCATGAGGACAACATTACCTCTATTGACCATTTCCTGAGCAGACCACTAAAAACAAATGTTTTTGCCTTGGCGCTGGTAGCTCGTTATGCCCTCGCGCCAATGAGGAAAATTAACACTGAGCCCATGCCAGTTGGCGCTCTGTCCCAGTTAAGCACCCGTGCCAATTTGTTTATGGAATTTTTTTTTTAAAATAGAGGCGAAGTTTCGATCGCAGCAACTTCGTGGATGATTCATAGGGAGTGGTTCGACTGAATAACCACGGCCTCCCTCCTTTGGCCTCTTGTTTCCACCTTATGGGGAAACCTCCCAAGGGATAAGGCCTCCCTTCCACTATTTTAGGCATCCCAACCTCCTCATCTCCTCTATAAATATAGCCATCTTCCATTAATGAGCTAGCTGAAAGGATGAATAGTTGAACAGATAGCTGAAAAAGTTAGCATAGAGAAGAAGCAATCATAGCTTCGAGAGAATAGTGCAGAGTGTGATTGTTTATGTGATTGGGAACATAGTGAGATCTTAGACCTTTGTGTGTGAGAGTGTTGCAAACGTGCTTGGATACAGACCTGCCGAAGGAGAGCCTCAACATCAAGGCTTGGTTGTAAAATCCCCTTGTCTTTATCATAATAAAATGCATCTGATGTTTATCTTCCACTCTTGTTTACAATTATAATGATATTTCTATCATTCCTTGATCAGTTAGATAGGTTGTAATTTTTTTATGTTTGTCATGGTTTTACGATTGTCGTGTTGTCTTAACTGTCTGTACAGGTAATCGAACGTTGATAGCAGCGTGTGTCGAGCTTGAGGAGAGAGACGGATCAAGAAGCTTCAATGGAAGATGACAACATAGCATCAGAACAAGGTAGGTCATCTTCCTTGATCTGAATTTCATTTACAATCTAGGAAGGCAGATGTTAGTATGTTCCCGTAGTTACTAGACTCACTCTAGGGCTAGAGGGATCGCCTCTGTCCGCAGAGGGGATTTACCTCGACAACAAATTTGCGACTCCACTGGGGATTTTCCTTTGAGTTTGTCACTCGTTGAGGTCTTAGCCATTCGAAATATTTAGTCGAACAACCATTTCCCTATTTGTTCCTATGTTTTTCATCAATTACAATCTTTTAGTTTTTGCTTGAAGTGGTGAGTCTGGTCTTGGTTGGGAAAAATTATTTGTTTTTTCCTGTTCAGGCATTGGCGCTTTTATTTTTCTGACAGTCGCACCGATTGGTGCTAGTTTTCAGTTAGCAACCCGTGCCAATTGGCCATTGGTGCTAGTTTTCAATGAGCAAGTCACGCTAGTTGGCGCTATTTTCACACACCAAAGTCGTGCCAATTCCAGGGTGTATGAAAAATTGAGGTTTTTTCCCTAAATCCTTCACTTGTGTGTCTTTCCTTTCTGGTATTTTTCTCTGTATGCTTTACATGTTCTCTCTTCTAATTTTTCACTTATGAGCATAGATTACATTACTCATTATTCAGTTGAAAAGTCTTCTTTCTATGATTGATTGATGTAAATGGAATGAATGCCTTGTTTTGAGCTCATGCTTTGGAAGTCCTTTTTGTGCTTGACCTCATATGTTTTGTAGCCTTTTGAGGAATTTCGTTACAAAGTGTTTAAAACAACGATTGCATTCTTAGTGTTTGTTTGCATCCCTTTTGCATTCATCCTTCATTAAGAAAATTTGTGTTCATTTCGTTTTCGTCTTAAAAAAAAAATTCGCTAAAATGCATTAGATCACATTGCATTGAAAAGTCTTTTTTGAGATCCATCATTGAACTTAGATTACATTGTTTAATGATTGAAAGCTAAAATCGCATTGAGTGAATTCTCTTTCATTAAAAGCATGCATTAAGTAGATTCTCATTTCATCGAAAAATGCATTGAGTGCATTCTTATTCTTTGAAAAGAAAAATAAACTGTGTGTAGATTACAATTGCATAGTTTTCAAGAAAGAGGATTTTGCATAGATTACATTGCATTATTCACATCGTTGAATTTTTTAGGTTAATTTTGGATAGTGAAAGTCATCTAGTTTGGAAAAAGTTTCATTTGCAGTATTACAGTATGTTGCATCATTGTTTGAAAATTTTCCTTTAACTAGATAGCATTCATTGAATTGGAAGCTTTCTTTCCTCATATAGCTACATATAGGAGATTGTCAGATGACCTGCAGTAGGACCTTGGAATTGAAACGTAAATACAAGATCAACTTTAAAATTTATTCAATCAACCTAAGGAAGCATTGAAACTTAACGCTCACATTTAGAGGTCTAGGCTAGTGACGTGTTTCAGCGTCGTTAAACCTAGTAGCTGTCGCTAGCCTTCTAGCTTCAGACAATGCTAGTACGGACTTGTGCTCCCCATACCGTCGAGTATATAAAGGGAGACCCATATGGGTTGCAATCCTTTATCCATAGGAAG
Source organism: Pinus albicaulis (assembly GCA_034641835.2). Taxonomy (NCBI): domain Eukaryota; kingdom Viridiplantae; phylum Streptophyta; class Pinopsida; order Pinales; family Pinaceae; genus Pinus; species Pinus albicaulis. Next base: position 930,216,005 of record CM076579.1, on the reverse strand, counting down.
CCAATTCTGCCACCCTGTAACCGTGATACACCGAACACAACATTCGGGGAGACTACCTGCACGTACGTTAAGTCCTTGGTCATTTCTCTTTCATTTGATCACCAAGGTGTATATTGCAGTTCATGGAAACTTGGTACACCCTATTGCTTAGATTACCTGAGTAGTCATTTTGGTATTTTCGTGACTCTCTAAAAGTTAAAATATCCTCGAGCACTTATCCTTTCACGCTCGTTCAACCTGAAAGAGATAGAGTCACCTTTTGCCTGTTTCTCGACTCTTAAAATATGAAACGGCAGAGTTTTGTTTCAGTGTCTTAAAAATTTAACTTCCCATGAAATATTCCTGGTTAAATTTATCTTCCTTAGTGTTTTGTTTTATGGTTGTTTCCAATGGCAACATTCCCAGAGTTTACCAAACAAGGAATCCCCTTCGAAGGGAATCCTAGTCCTTTTCCTGCTTTCGGGAATGTTGGTGCTCCCTATATGGCAACATTGTCCCTTCCTAGGTTAACTGTTGGTTTTCCTGTTTGGTTATTCTCGACCTCTGTGGTCTCAAGTGTTCCGACCTCTGTACAACCATCTCCTCCACCTGAACAACATCGTGTTGATTCTAAAGTGGACCTCTCCGCTTCTTCGCCTGTTTCTTCGTCCTCGTCTTCTACTTCACCTCATGAAAGTCCGGATTCTAGTAACTAGGTGGCTAAGAAGAAGAAGAAGAAGTTAGATAAGAGAGAGGCTAACACTACATTTGTTGCGCCTAAGAAACCTTCCATTGATAAACCATCCAACCTTTCACGAAAATTAAAATTCCCTTGCATGCTCTGCAAAGGTGACCATCTTCTTCGAGACTGCCCTAGCATTCCGAAGGTACTTGAAGTATGGTCCGACGGCCATCTGTCGTTGCCTTTGGCTTCTGGAAGTCATATTTGTGGCACATCTTCGACTAGTATTGATAAGACTCATAAGAGACGGGGTAAGATCACCAATCCATATAAGTTGTGTGAAGGGCATCATCCCATTCACCTTTGTCCGTACATGGATGAAGCCAAGAGAGTGTTGAACAACTCTACTGTTTCTGCACCCTGCTTTCTGGCTGGTTACCAGAAATTTTCTTTGAGTCCTCCGCTAGTTTATTCCACGATCGGTCAAGAGTCATCCTTGGTCGATCCCGCTCCCCCGGAAATTCAAATTCAGGAATCCATTCCCGACCAACTATTGGATGTGGAATCGGTCGACTTGATCCTGCCTATGGTTCATCAAGTCTTTTCCGTCGAGAGTGGATCTCATCCCCCTCACGTTCCTCTTGTTTCTTCAGATTCCTCAAACTTGGAGAAATATTCTCCCATCCCTGTGGTTCAAGAAGCTTCTCCTCCTGCTCCCATGTCTGAGGTTCAGGAGGATGCTCCTCTTGTTTTAGTAACACCAGGGGATGACCATTTCAGTTCTATGGTACCCCCTCCAAGTAGTTTGGTCACTTCCTTTTCTTGGAGTCAATTTGTCGGATACCGCCTTCTGTCTCATGTGCCTTTCGAGATAACGGTACAAACCTTTGATCTGGTCGTACCCAGCACTATTATAGACGAAGGTGCGTCTGTTAGTAATATGTCTTGCACTACTTGGCAAGATTTTGGTTCTCCACCGCTTATGCCTGTTACGCAGAATCTGTTGGCTTTTAACAGAGGAACCAGTCAACCGTTAGGGATCCTTCCCAAATTGCCTGTTACTTTGGGAAGGAAAATCGTCCATATAGACGTGATGGTTGTTCCAGGCCCCTTGGATTTCAATTTGCTCTTGGGGCGCGACTATACTTATGTCATGGGGGCAGTTGTCTCTTCCCTTTTTCGTGTGATTTATTTTCCACACAAAGATCGAATCGTGACCATTGATCAGCTTTCATTCTTTGGTCCTAGCATGACATCTGGTCCACCATCATCCCTCTCAAGTCTATATCCGCCGATTTTATCTTCCCCGCAACAAGTTAATTATGTGGCTACCTGTCCCGTGCCCACATTCAGTGATAGTGCCGTTGTGCATCGCGTGTTAGGGGCATTAGGTCCTGATTTCCAAGATGTTGTTCTCCCATCAGATGAGAAACTCTTGGAAGCCATGAATTCTTATTCAACATGATGAGGTCGTCGGAGCATAGTTCATTTTCTTGTGTCAAGCTCCTTAAAAAATGAAACAAGTTGGTTGGAGCATAGTTTGTTTTCTTGTGTCAGGCTCCTTAAAAAATGAAACAAGTTGGTTGGAGCATAGTTCATTTTTGAAACAAGCTCGTCGAAGCAAGGTTCTTTTTCTTGTGTCAAGCTCCTTAAAAAATGAAACAAGTTGGTTGGAGCAGAGTTCATTTTTGAAACAAGCTCACCGAAGCATAGTTCGTTTTCTTATGTCGAGCTCCTTAAACAATGAAACAAGGTCTTCGGAGCAAGGTTTGTTTTCTTGTGTCAAGCTCCTTAAAAAATGAAACAAGCTCTCCCGAGGATAGTTTGTCTTCTATTTCAACCTCGTTAAAAAATGAATTAGCCCTGAGGATATTTATTTTAATGTGTCAACCTCGTTAAAACAATGAAACACTTTCCTGTTCAATTCAAGTCTTTGATAAGATCTCGTAAAATCCCAGTCAAGTCTTTCTCTTGATCTCGTAACTTGAACCTTCACTCCATCTGCCTTTCACATGGACTGAAGCTTGGGGGACATATACCTCGAATTGAGTCACCATGTTGGGGGCATGCTTACTTTTTCAAGCATATTTTGTTTCCGTTTCAAGCTCGTGTAAAAATGAAACTGGTTTCAAGCATAGTTTATCTTTGTTTCAAGCTTGTGTAAAAATGAAACCAACTTCAAGCAAAGTTTCTTGATTTCAAGCTTGTGTAAAAATGAAACCATTCGCATTTTACCTCTCGTGATTTCCATTTTATCAGCCTATTTTTCCCAGATGAATCTTGGTTTTCTCATTCCACCGTCACTATCTGCTTGGCCGATCATATGCCTTCACTTGGTTGTTTCACCCTTTCCGGAGGAACATCTATAATGAGTGGTCGTGTTAGCCAGCCTCTTAACCATTACTTGTTCTGAGTAGTTCCACCATTACCAGAACCAGTAGCTACACTTAATGCCACTCGTTCCTCCAGGAGGAGTCATCTTTCAGCTCTTTTCTGACTCTCGAAAATTGAAAATATTGTCGAGATTCTTGTCGTTTTGAACTCGTTAAATAGCTGCAAAATGATATCTACCCAGTATATGTTTACCCCTTTTGGGGCTGGGATGGATTATTTACGAAAAAGGAATACCTTAGCCAATCGCGACTAAGAGGTTATCTCAAACACAGTTTTCTACATTTTCGAATCTGTGAGACTACCTACAAAAAGGGACTGCTAAATTTTTATTTTCTGCCTTCTTTTCAAACTCTCTAAACATGAAAAGATGTCGAGTTCTCCCTTTTTCAGACTTGTTAAACCTATATGACATTGGAAATTTTCAATCATGACGTTACCAGGTTCCTCCTTCCAAGGGCTCGTAAAATGTACTAGGTTGGATTTGTCTGAAGGACAAACTTATATGACAAGAATATGGTATCCTCTTCAAGCTTGTGTAAAAATAAAGAGGTACTCGCCAGAAATGGTGGGGGAAAATGGAAGTTATTCATTATTTGTGTCGGCAGTATGTCACTCTTGAACATGACACTTGTCTATAGTTTGTGTCGGTTTGGGATATCTTCATTCTGTCACTTTGCCTCCATGGGTTTGGGAAATCCGTTTGCCTCTCATTTGATTATAAATCTTGTCAACATGACCTCTGATCCTATTTGATTCAAATGCTGCCAAATTCCAGAGTCATGTTGCCGATATGTTCAAGAGAAAATCCTTCTGCAGTTTATACATTCCTTGATCCTATGTTTCAGTCTTGATTCACACTCATATTACCTTCTTTGTTTCATTTCAATGATGTGGGATTCATTATGACCCTCCTTCGACGGATCACTTCCTGTCAACTTCAGCTCATTATCCGAGAAGTTGATCTAGAGACTCCTTTCTGGTACCTTAGAGCTTGCATGCCCAAATGGCAAGTTATTTGCATTCGACGATAGGTTCACATCATCGGCCTTCGATCAAGTGATTTCACGGGTGTTCAACTTCAACTCACTATTCACATTTCGTGGATTGTACTAGTAGTACCTTGAGAACCATTGACATTATGGGTGGTTTCTCTCGCACTTTTTAACGATTCACATCATTGACCTGTAATCAAGTGATTTTTTAGCATGTTCGACTTCAACACGTCTATTCACATGTTGGAATTTGTACTTTGATCGGGTGGTGTTGGAGCGCAAGACCCTGGACTTCGATCACAAAAGTCCAGGTTGCGAGGAGTGATGAGTCATTCATGATTATATACATGATTCTTTAGACGGATGGTTGTGACCATACCGTGGGTTCTCTTGTTTTGATCCTCTCTATACGGATGGTTGTGCCCATACCGTGGATCTATTTCATATGATCCTTTTATTCGGATGGCTGTGTCCAAGCCGAGGATGCATGCACATGATCCTCTTCTTGATGGATAGTTGCGCCTATATCATGGATTCATGTATTTTTCATTAGAGATTTCAATTATGTATATGTATATATTTTTGATTTGCAGGTCTCCCGACAGCAGCGTATGGTTCCTTGCACGTACTTGTAAATAATTTCACCCCTCACTCATGTTTGGACTTCATACTTTAGGGGGCATATGTTACACAGTAATTTGTCACTGTCCCTGCAATCTCCATCTCGCACATTGGAGGGTCATTTCTATGATCAATAAGCAGTTTCATGCCTTGCCAATACCACCATTGCATCCCTTGCCATGAGGACCAAATTCCCTCTATTGACCATTTCTTGAGCAGACCACTAAAAAAACTTGTTTTTGCCTTGGCGATGGTAGCCCATTATGCCCTCGTTCCAATGAGGAAAATTAACATTGAGCCCGCACCAGTTGGCGCTCTGTCCCAGTTAAGCACCCGTGCCAATATTTTTATGGAAATTTTTTTTAAAAATAGAGGCAAAGTTTTGATCACAACAACTTCGTGGATGAGTCATAGGGAGTGGTTCGACTGAATAACCACGGCTTCCCTCCTTTGGCGTCTTGTTTCCACCTTATGGGGAAACCTCCCAAGGGATAAGGCCTCCCTTCAACTATTTTAGGGATCCCAACCTCCTCCTCTCCTCTATAAATATAGCCATCTTCCATTAATGAGCTAGCTGAAAGGATGAATAGTTGAATAGATAGCTGAAAAAGTTAGCATAGAGAAGAAGCAATCATAGCTTCAAGAGAATAGTGCAGAGTGTGATTTTTTATGTGATTGGGAACATAGTGAGATCTTAGACCTTTGTGTGTGAAAGTGATTCAAACGTGCTTGGATACAGACCTGCCGAAGGAGAGCCTCAACATCAAGGCTTGGTTGTAAACTCCCCTTGTCTTTATCATAATAAAATGCATCTGATGTTTATCTTCCACTCTTGTTTACAATTATAATGAGATTTCTAGCATTCCTTTATCAGTTATATAGGTTGTAATTGTTTTATGTTTTTCAAGGTTTTACGATTGTCGTGTTGTCTTGACTATCTATACAAGTAATCGAACGTTGGTAGCAGTGTGTGTCGATGATCCGGATTTATGCAGGAATGAAACAGAATAAACATATAACCATAAATACAGAGATGCAGTAGAAATAACACTTCATTTCATTAATATCAAAGAACTGAAATTTAACTAGACGGAATGGAAGTGGAAACTAGCTAGGCGGCTGGTAGCTATCTCTGAGAAGAGATGTGGCGGCTACGAGCCTACGGGCGAGGTTCTGACGGGGCTCGGGGAACTGTTGTGTGAGAAACAGCGGGGAGCCTAAACATCCAAAAACCTAACCCTAGGAGATGAAGCGCCAAAACTATGGGCCCCATTTGGGTAAATTGGCATCAATATTACAGGAGACGTAACTTTGACATCTTTAGCGTACGCCGTTTGACGCACATGATACATCATTAGAAAGCTCTATCCCAAGGACTAAAATTTCCTCCTAAATATAATTTTGAAATAGAATTATATTCGGCGAAACGCGATGCCCAAAAATGTGTTTAGGGCCTCAAAACGATAGGAAGTTCGAGGACCAGCTTGTAAATAGTAAGTTATGCCAAAACTGAAAAAATGAAAGAGACAATGGTGGGGGGCCAAGTGGAATAGGAGGGTGGCCACCAATATCCACCTGGATCATTCCTCCCCCCTTAGGAAGCAATGGTCCCCATTGCGTTAAGTTCCTCCAAGAGATGAGGAAATTTCTGTTGAACTTGGTCCCTTGTGAACCACTTTCCTTGGTGCAGGAGTTGGCCAGCTTTGACAACCCGATATAGTTGGATCTTCTGTTGGCGAGTGTTCTTGATTTGCATGTCCATGATACAATCTGTGGTGGCCTGTTCCATGCAGTCTGGGTTTAACTCTATTGGTGTGAGTTGTTATGCAATGTCTGAGGTGTTCAATAGAGGTGGGAAGTAAGGACGAAGGCGATCCACATTGAAGACTGGGTGCAGACCAAGGGATGGAGGAATACTAAGCTCGAAGGAATTGTTCCCTACAGCCTTGGTGACGGTTTACGGCCCGTATCAGAGCAGGCGAAGCTTGCGGTGGGGTCCAGCGAGGCGCTCCTTCTACAAATGTAGCCATACTTTGTCGCCCACCTGGAAGTTGTGTGGCACCCGGTGTTGATCATGGCACTGCTTGTACTTCGCATTGGCTCTGTCCAATATATCATGAACCTGTTGGCGGATGTTTTGAATGTGCTCGATGAAGCTACTTGCTTTGTCAACTTCAGACTGGACATGAGCTGAATCGGCCTGAGCAGCTGCAAATGGCATGGCTACGTCAATGGGACATAGTGGCTGGAATCCCAAGCCCACCTGAAAGGGGCTATGGCCAATTGAACTATGGAGAGCCTGGTTATAACTATGTTGTACATAAGGGAGGCTCTCGTCCCATGTGCGTGGATGCTTTTAATTGTACATGCGCAGAATGTGTACAATCATTCTGTTGACGACCTCTGTCTGGCCATCTGTTTGGGGATGGAAAGCTGTGGACTTGGTGAGCTTTGTGTCCAACATTGACCAGAGGCTGGACCAAAATGTGCTGAGGAACCTGCTATCTCGATCTGATATGATAGACTGTGGGATCCCAAAGTGCACCCACACTCGTTCAAAGAAGAGTTTAGCAGTGGCTTCTACTATGATATTCTTCTTACAGGCCGCCATAATGGCCATCTTCGAGAATCTGTCAACGACCACGAAAACACAGTCATTTCCATTCTTAGTAGAAGGCAAGCCCAACATGTAATCCATGGAGATGGATTCCCAAGGTCGACTAGGGGTAGGTAGTGGAGTATATAGGCCTTGCTTCTTGATGGTCGGTTTGGCAATGGCACAGGCAGTGCAGGATCTGATGTGCTTCTCGACATCCTTTCGAAGGTTCGGCCAATAGAAATACTTCTGCAGGATTGCTACTGTTTTCTCGACCCCGAAATGCCCAGCGACTCGACTGTAGTGTGCTTCCCATATCATCTTGGTACGCTCGCTTGAAGGAACACAAAGGTGTCCCAGGTGACATAAAAGTGCATCTTGGAGGTGAAAATTTGGAACTTGCGTGCCCCCCAAGAGTGCCTTGTAAGTGTGGCCGGATTCTGGGTCACTCTCATAGAGAAGCGGCCAATCAGAAGTCTCGTGCCCACAAGAGTTGAGCACGGTGGTGAGCGCCACGATCGGTGGTCGGCTGAGGCAGTCTGCAGCATTATTGGTGCTACCCTTCTTGTACTTGATGTTCAAATGAAACTGTTGCAGATATGTGGACCACTTCTGATGGCGATCATTCTGCAACTTCCCTTGTGTCTGTATGAACTGCAGGGGCCGGTGGTCTGTGTGGATGATTGTTTCCTTCCCCAAAATGTAATGCTTCCATTGTCGACAGGGTTGCACAATGGAATACATTTATTTGTCATAGGTGGGATACTTGCGAACTGTCTCAGACAATGTCTCACTGTGATATGCCACTGGATGTCCCTGTTGAGAAAGAACTGCCCCAATAGCATAGTCAGAGGCATCTGTCTCGATCTCAAATGGCTGTTGCAAGTCTGGTAATGTGAGCACTGGGGCAGAACAGAGGCGATTTTTCAATTCTGTGAATGCCTTCGATTGAGGTTCTGACCAAAATAATTTTTCTCTCGCTCCTCCCTTGGTGACTTGACTCAAGGGCCAAGTGATATGAGAGAATACCAACACGAATCTACGGTAGAAATTAGCAAGACCCAGAAAGCTACGAAGCTCTGTTATAGTGGTTGGGGTTGGCCAATCCCGAATGACTTGGATCTTGGTTGGATCCACATGCACCCCCCTTTCAACAATAATGTATCCCAGATATTGAACCTGGGTCGTGCCAAACGTGCACTTCTCCAAATTGGCACATAGCTTGTGTTGCCGTGGTGTTTGGAGTACTTGTCGGATGTGGTGAAGGTGCTCTTCCCAAGTCTTGCTGAAGATCAGAATTTCATCCAAGTACACCACTACAAATGAGTTGGTGAATGGCCGCAAGATTTCATCCATCATCCTCATGAAGGTGACGGGAGCATTCGTTAACCCGAAAGGCATGACTAGCCATTCAAAAAGGCCTTCCTTGGCTTTGAAGGAAGTCTTCCACACATCAGAGGGTTCAATTGGTACCTGGTGATACCCAGACTTCAGGTCAATCTTGTTGAAATATTTTGCACCTTTGAGTTGGTCCAGAAGGTCATCAATCCATGGGATTGGGTACCTATTCCGGACAGTGATCTTATTCAGCGCCCGATAGTCAATACAAAGTCTCCACATCCCATCCTTCTTTTGTACCAACACGATCGGGCTCCCACAGGGCGATGAACTTGGTCTGATGTGACCTTTCTGCAACAGCTCCTGAATCTGCCTCTTGATTTCATCATTCTCCAGAACAGAGCGCCGATAGATCGGTCCATTGGGTAGCGACGCACCTGGGGTCAGATCAATCGGGTGCTTGACCTGACAGTGCAGAGGAACCCCTGTGGGTGAGGTGAATATGTCCCCGTACTCCTCCACAACCTTATCCATTTGTTGTTGTCGTGCGGAGGAGCCCTGTCTGGAGGTCGTGGCCATAGTCTTCTTCTTGCCCTGGGGGCGGATCATCAGGAAAAAAAATTTCCTAGTTTGGGAAATGAGCTTACTGCATTGTTTTGCAGTAACCAAAGAGATAGCCACAGGAGGTGGTACCTCTGGTATCCTGTACAACTTATTTCCCAAAGTAACAATAACAACACGAGGTCGAGACTCATACACAGCATGACGCTTCCACAAGTATGGTTGTCCTAATAATACATCAGAAACATCAATAGGAGCAACGTCACATAATACCTCATCCGCGAAGGGCTTGATGCTATAGGGAAGGCGGCACTGCTGGCTGACGCGAAGATCTCATCCTTGGTGAAGCCACCCGATGGTGTATGGATGTGGGTGAGCTGTGGTCGGCAAGCCCAACCGCTTCACGGCGTCTGCTGAAATGAGGTTCTTTTGGCTCCCATTGTCGACGATGAACTGTACCGGGGAGCCCTTTACCCACATCTGGGAGTGAAAGAGACGTTCCTCCTCCTCTGGATCTTCCGGTTCCTCCTTTTGGATCTTTGCAGTGGCAACAGTGGCGTTGGGCTCCGCATCAATAATCTGTTTCCCTTTTTCATTCGCCTTTTCAGGTTCTGATTCGGAGTCAGAGCATGCATCTGACTCGGAAGCCCTCATCTCGGCCACTAGCGACTGCTTGGCCCGACACTCACTTGTGTTGTGAGTGGAGCTCTTATGGAACTCACACCACTTTCCCGTGTCCTTCTTTGGCTTTACGGTGTTGTTCTTGTCTTGTGGCTTTGATGGGTTGTCTTTAGCCGCCATGCTTTGTCCTTTGTTTTGCGGTTTGGAAGCACCTTTTCCTTGCTTTTGATTCGCAGATCCAAAGTCTCGCTTCTTCTGTTTGAATTTATGCTCAATCTTGGCAGCATACCGGTATGCCGTACCAAGCGAGGAGATGTCAAGGAACTCCATTTCCTCTTGAATGTATTTGTGCAGACAACTGCGATATTTTAGCACCAGATGTTTCTCTGAATCTTTGATACCCAACTTTGTGCGCAGGGTATGGAACAGATTCGTCAGCTCATGCACATCTTGATCCCTTTGTTGTCGCGGCGTGGTCCATTGTATGTACTTGTCCTCATAGCTCCCCACGGGATAGTACTGTTCCTTGATGGCGTCTCGGAAAGAATTCCAAGTTGGTACGGCCGAGAACAGAGAGGGTTCTGTCTGGTCCTTGTTCTCACAGTAGGTTTCCCACCAGTCCTTAACATGGGGGGTAGCTTTGAGGAGCGCAAAAATAATCTTCTCCCGGTCTGAAAAGTCATGAACAGAGAAATATCCTTCTAATAGATTCAACCATCTATCTACGGCATCTGCGTCTATTTGACCCTCAAATATGGGAATGTCAAAATTTACTTGTACCTTAAAGGGAGTCGCAACTCCAGAGTGGCTACTGGATGCGGATGCGCCGCCGGTGGGCAGCCGTTGAAGGATCTGAGCAAAGCTATCCATCATCGCGTTCCTTTGTTTTTCGAGGGCCTCCTCGAGCAATATTTTGATAGGATCTCCTGCTCCCTCATCTTTCTTTTCGTCCCCCGTGGGCGTCCGTCGAGGTTTGCGAGGCTGATCTTGCAAAGGTTCCACCAGATCAAGCCCTAGCTCCTTATACCCCGACCTCGTTGGGGACATGCAAAGAAGGATCGAGAAAAAACAGACCGCTCTGATACCACTGATCTGGATTTATGCAGGAACGCAACAGAATAAACATATAACCATAAATACAGAGATGCAGCGGAAATAACACTTCATTTCATTAATGTCAAAGAACTGAAATTTGCTTACAGACAGAATGGAAATAAAACTAGCTAGGGCACTGGTAGCTATCTCTGAGAAGAGATGTGGCAGCTACAGGCCTCTGAACTGAGTTACAATGAGGCTCGAGGGCCTATTTATTGTTGAGAAACAATGGAGAACCCTAAACATCCCAAAAACCTAACCCTAGGAGATGAAGCGCCAAAACTATGGGCCCCGTTTGGGTAAATTGGTGTTTCAACTTCCCAAGGACGTAACTTTGGCATACTATCTCCGTTTGATGCACATGATACATCATTAGAAAGCTCTATCTGAGGACTAAAAATTTCACCAAAAATGTCATTCCGAAACGGAATGATATTTGCTGGAGCCGTGATGCCCAAAAAACATCGTTTAGGGCCTCAAAACAGCTCCGGAAGTTCAAGACCCGAAAAACTGCTAAAAATAGTAAGTTATGCCGAAACTGAAAAACTGAAAGAGACAATGGTGGGGGCCCAAGTGGAATAGGCAGGTGGCCACCAATATCCACCTAGATCAGTCGAGCTTGAGGAGAGCGATGGATCAAGAAGCTTCGACAGAAGACGACAACATAGCATTAGAACAAAGTAAGTCATCTTCCTTGATTTTAATTTCATCTACAATCTAGGAAGGTAGATGTTAGTATGTTCCTGTAGTTTCTAGACCCACTCTAAGGCTAGAGGGATAACCTCTGTCTGTAGAGGGGATTTACCTAGACAACACCCATCCCATATGTGTTGTTAAGGATGTTAGGGATCTGTAATTTTAGCAGATTGGTAAGACTAAAACTACAGAAGCAACATCGTTTCAACCAACTTTGGGATTCTAGGATCTAGCCCTCCTGAATCCGGAGAGGGATCTCGCCAATATGTACAAAGATGGATTTGTCTTTGAAGTTTGGGGTTATGATATTAGGCTAGTTATGACGGCCAAGGGTTTGTTTGCTTTTTGGATGGTTAAGCATGATTACTGTTCAAGGCGGAAAGTTCTAAGTGCAAAAAGTTTCAAAGGTGAGAAGTTGCAGGCAATCAGAGTAATCTTTGGTCAAAAAGATAGACAATTTCAGGTTTTAGTCCATTGGGCTATGGATTCATAATAGGGTTTAATTGGAACAGCAAGAGGCAAGAGTGGTCCATGGGGCAAGTCATCTATGTCTAAGGATCTCTTTGAAGATTGATTTATGGAATGGAATGATACAATAAGAAGGAGAAATAAACAGATGCAGAAACAAGAGCAGCCCAGGATCTGATAAGTACTTTTAAACTAGTCAACCTTTGACATGGACTCAAGAAAAACATAAAAGTAAACTAGGATCTGGTAAGTACTTTGAAACTAGCCAGCCTTTGATACACTTTCAATAGAAAACATCTCAAAACAAAGGGAAACTTGAAGGCAACTTTTCGAGTAGAAACTAGCGGGCCGAGCTCACCACAAATCCTTTCCTAGCTCTTCTTTACTTGGTTACTTTCAAGACAAATACAAATATAACAATAGAATGGCCTAAGATCTGGTAAGTACTTGAAACTAGCCAGCTTTTAACACATTCCAAGGGAAAAAATCAGGGAGTCTGTGGGATCAAACTGGGACTAGGGCTCACCATATCTTCCTCAGTTCATCTTCACTAAACATATACTGAAAATAACATCTAAGAATAACATTCAGCTAAGACAATAAGACGAGGGAACGCCAACATTCCTATGCTTAAACTGAATTAAATCATTCCTAAATAACAAAGATGGAAGAAAACATTCAGATAAAGATTTTCAGTCAGAGAAGGTTATTGATATACAGTAGGTCCTAACTCTATGCATGTTGTTCTCTATAAGATAATATGAAACACAGATGGAAACAGAAACAAAATAACAGGTTACAATAAGGAAAACATCACCGTCAACATATACCAGGATCCCATAAATCAGATTGTATTGATGCTTCAAACCAGTTACAGCTTTAAGTCCAGTGCTTTAGTTTAGCAACCATCTACACATCCAAGCCTAACCTATATATCACCAGCAGAGCTTCAAGAGCCAATGAACACTATGTATAATCAGAAGTTTAAGCTCAAATTTATATCAAAGTTCTACAACCAACCCCTCACTCATCTTCTGTTGTAGTATATATAGAAGAATGAGGAGGTGAGATCTGATAAAAGATCTCAATTACAATTAATACAGAGTTAATGTCTTCTTGGCCCTTGGGAGGCTCAAAGAAGAAACTGTACAGGTGTTTCACTGTATTAATTGATTTACACTTATGAATTAAGCTCGGTGGGAGCTTTTTTGACCTTTGAGGCTCTGTGTGACGCTAGGGTTACTCTGTAGATATCTTTTGCATTAAGTTTCATTGCAGAAGTAACTTTCTGGCTGCGCTGAGGCGAAAATCTTCATTTGATCAATAACTTCGGCCTCTGATTGAGTACTTTGAGGAATAGGTGGCACTGTGGTAGCTGAGGAATCAATTTGCCTCAAATGTGGCGGTGGAGGCTCTCTGTCTGATGACACACTCAAGATTTTATGTAAAATGTGCTTTATTTGGGGATTAGGCTTTTGATAAGAATTTTACACGTAATCCCCGCAAATTTGTCCTTTAATCCTCTGTTCTGGTGCATTTTTGTCTTCGACGCTGATACTCTTTGTCTGTGCCAAATTTGCTGTGTTCTTTGTTGTTGTGCAGGGCTGCACAGGGTTCGTAAGGCATCAATGGTTCATGAATCATTGATAAACATGAATTTTAAACCCCGCAAGTGATTTCTTGTGGTAAATCGAAGGCCGGAGGATCGTCACCCTCAACCTTCGTAATTTCTTCAGACGTAGCAAAGAAATCGTTGAAACCCTGCAAAATACGAAAAATGTTATAAAATCCTGCATAAAATAGGTTGACTGCTTCGAAGGATGAGTGGAGGAAGTGTGGCCGTTTGATGGTATCATCCAACGGTCGGGATCAATTGGGAGAGAACGTGGAATGGGTGAAAGAAGATTGAATCTAAGTCGTCGATCGCGCATAGATCGACGGTCGAGAGCGGAGGTTGAAATTCAAATGGAGGAATCGGGCGATGGAATATGGATCGTCGATCTGCAAATCAGATCGACGGCGGAGATTGATTTTCTGTCACGCCATAGCCCGGTTATCGCGTGGGCACCTTCGTTAATTGTCGGGCATCTTCGACAAGTGATCACCATTGGATGGCCCACCCCAGATCGGACGGTGGACAGCGATATCGCTGGGCATCCCTGTCCGAACTTTAATTTGCGATGGACGGCGGATGGACGATGGTTTTTAAAATAGTACACAGGATGCGTGGTGGCAAGTGTATGGAATCACTGGCCATCGGGGGAAAACAACCTTTTGCCTAAAGGCGGTGCGATGGATACCGCCAGTTTTGGGCAAACGACTTTCGGGTGGTGGGGACCACGGAAAGACGCACTCTGCACCGTCTGATCCGCAGATCAGATCGACGGTGCGAAATGGTTCAAAAATGAAACTGGCGGAATAAATGAAAAATAAATAAAAACCCAAGGTTTAAAATTTAAACAAAGGTTTTGAGAGGGGCGGGGTGAAAAATATAAAATAAAAAAGGTTTGGCGCCCGACTGCGGGGCTGTGGGAGCATGGGAAGTGATGTGCCCAAGGGTTAATGGGTAAAGGGGTTTAAAACTTAGCCCGAGGGGGCTTAAGACTAAACAATGTATTTTTATGATTTTTCGACATTTTTCAAAGGAAATGAGGGTTCTGATAAGGCTAAGAAGGGGTCTTAGAACCTTATTACGGATTTTCATGAAGTAGAAGGGGGAGAAACATGAAAATGAGGTTAGTTTGGAAGAAGAGGCAGGGGAAAATGGGGTTTGCAGCATCATTTGGGCTTTAGATTTTAGCAGGATCTCAGAGGTTTTTAGGATGTAAACAACAGTATAGGATCTGGACAGAGGCATGAGGCCTTCAAAAAAATCTTCAAGAGCCAACAGTTTTTAGTGAGAAAAATTGTTCTTGAAGGCTCAAAAATAGATTTAGCCACCTTTTGGGATAGTCAAATTTTACAGGTGACTAACAGTGGCTCCACTTGGGGATGGTGCCTTCTTGAAGGCATCAAGAACTTTCAGACCTGCATTCTTTGGGAGGCTGACCATGTGTCTGATCCTTTAATGTTATATGGGAGGCTGAATAGTAGCCTAATCCATTGGGCTGCTCTTCCTGTGCTGGGATGATTTTCTCTGAAAGTGTATTAGCAGTCATAAAAGCAATGGATCTTCATCAATACAACTTTCTACCTACCCAATCCTACAGATCTAACATTTTTTCTTCAATAGAGTGCACTTGGATCGGTAAACTCTTTTCACAACATTTTATTCTTTTGAAAGCAGGAAACTAATCTAATTCTACTCCTTATTTCTCCCTGAAATCAGATTAAACAGTTGAGTTCAGATGCTTCTCTACCTATTCTACTATCTGTTGGGATTAAACTATCCAACAGATCTTTATTCTCTAATTTCTACAACAGAAATTCAAAAACACTCAAGTCAGGATTGAACAGTCTAACTTGATGTTGGTCTATGGCATAAAAGACAAGTTGCACATAGACATTTATTTCACAAAAATTAAATAAAAAATGGAAGGCTTAAGATCTGAAAATTTGGAAACATTTCCTTCCTCTTTTCACAGCTCTGTTTTAACTCTTATTGAGTTGTCTTTCCTTTTCTTCTGGTTCAGATTTTGATCATGTTTGAACCTTTAATTTCTATCCTAAACTATCTACTGATAAGCCAAGATTAGACAGTTTGGCATATCAAATTCACTATTCTATCAACAAAAAATTTAAAGCTAATTAGTCAAGATTAAACAGTTTGACTAACTAGAAGTGTGTTTTTCAGGAGTGGAATTTGAGCTTGCACACTTTCAGATTTGTTTCTCTTTTTTGGTATGGGGTTGTACCTTTCTTGTTTTCATATTCTGCCCTCTTTTCTTTCTTTTCATTGTTTTTGTATTTTTGTTTTTTACAACTTTGAATGCAATGGTGGATGAAATATTTATAATGGAAAAGATAAAAAGGCTTAAAAACATAACATGGATCAAGAGAAGTAATGCTTAAGCATCCTGCCATTGACAAGACCCCCAAACAATTATGCTCCATTCAACTCTTGCAAGAAAAATGCATTGTTACCAGCAGCTGAATGAATAGAGTAAGGGCCAAGCCATAGGTTGTCAAATTTTCCATGCTTGCCCTTCTCTTCCCTTCTTGAGTCCCACTTTAAAAATTTGTCCCCAATCTTGAAATTGCTGGCCTTTGTTCTTTTGTCAAAAAGCTTCTTAATGCTGTCTTGTTTTTGCAATGCTTTGTTATACACTTCCTCCCTGGTTTGCTGAAGATGAATGGTCTAATTTATTCTTCTGATCATGTCATTATCTTCAGTCTGCAACTCTTGAATCAACTTTATCACTGGTACACCAAGGTTGTTTGGAAAAATTGCATTAGTACCATACACAAGCTGAAAGGGTGACATACCAATGGATTTCTTCAGAGTCAGTCTGTCAACCCAAAGTGCATGAATCATCTTTGTGTGCCAAGACTTCTTGTTTTCCTCCAACAGTTTCTTGATTATATTCACCAAACTTTTATTTGAGGATTCTGCAAGTCCATTACCTTGAGGGTAATAGGCCGTGGAATGCCCCAATGTTATCTGATATCTGTGACAGAACTCAACCACATTCTTTGATCCAAATGCTGCTGCATTATCAGTGATGATCTTGGCAGGACAGCCAAATCTGGAGAGAATATTAGTCTCCATAAATTTTATGATAACTGAATCATTGGCCTGCCTACAAGGAATGGCTTCTATCCACTTAGTGAAATAGTCTGTGGCAGTGAGAATCCATCTATGCTGGGCAGAAGATGGGGGATGGATTTCTCCTAGAAATTCAAGTCCCCACTGTTGAAAAGGGGCTTCAACAGTGATTGGATGCAGAGGGAGGGGTAGAAGTTTTATTTTTCCTTCAAAAAGTTGACACTTATGATAGGCTATGATCATATGGTGCACATCATGGAAAAGAGTAGGCCAATAGAAACCAGCCCTCAAAATTTTGTTGGTTGTTGTCTTCCAGTACAAATGACCTCCACGCTCTCCTTCATGGAACTGGTACTTAACCTTCTCTGCATCAAACTCAGGCAAACATTTAAGCAATAGACCACTTGCATTCTTCCAATAAAGACATTTATCTATAATGCAGTAGTTTACAGCTTTCAATTTGAGGAACCTTGCCTTTGTTTTTGTCAAACCAGGAGGTGTATTCAAATTAA
Organism: Pinus albicaulis; assembly: GCA_034641835.2. NCBI lineage: Eukaryota > Viridiplantae > Streptophyta > Pinopsida > Pinales > Pinaceae > Pinus > Pinus albicaulis. The sequence goes on along the minus strand of CM076579.1, from coordinate 930,198,745 downwards.
GCAGAACATAAAGAATATCAGCATACCAAGAGGAATTCATAAAATGACTTTCAACAGTGGGAGTTGAAATTTCCTCTTGATCATCTAAAGCATTAATCATATGAATATCAAGAACTTCACAATTTGATTCAGCCATTAATATAGCTAGACCTTGGCCTTTGATGAGCTTAGTGGGTTTTATCTCTAAATCATATTCAATAATAACAGCAATCCACTTACCTCTCTTACCATCTGGGTCCTGTGTTAGAATGTCTTTAACAACTAAATTTGGGACAAAGGCAATAATATGTGAATGAAGGATGTATACTCTGAAGTCTTTCAATGCTTTAACCAAAGAAAAAGCTTGCTTCTCCATAATGTTATACTTCAAAGGGGCATCCCTCAATGCCTTGCTAAAGAATGCAATGGGTTGCTCTTGTCCTTGTGGGTTTTTTTGTAAAAGGACAACAGCTATGGTATGTTCTGATGCAAATGAGAAAATATAAAAATCTTTTGAAAAATCAGGACTTATCAGCACCGGTGTTTTGGTTAACACTTGTTTCACCAATTCAAAGGATTGCTTTGCTTCCAAGGTCAATTTTACCCCCTGCTCCTTCTTTAACATGTTTGTGATATTCCTAAGGAGCTCAGCCAAGTTAGGGATGAACCTTCTCAAAAAGTTAATCTTTCCAAGGAAAGATTGCAACTCTTTGATGTTTCGAGGATGAGAGATCTGCAATATGGCCTCAATCCTCTTTGGATCTATCTTTATACCCCCTTCTGAAATAATGTGCCCAAGAAGCTTACCTTCTTGGAGACCAAATAGTGTCTTCCTAGGATTTAAAGATATTCCAAACCTTCTACATTTCTCGAAAACTTTTCTCAAATGTTCAAAGTGTTCTTCATCTGTTTTTGAAAACACGGTGACATCATCAAGATAGATAATGATGAAGAAGCCCAGTTCTTCCGAGAATGTTATGTCCATGGCTCTTTGGAAAGTTTCTCCAGCATTCATTAGACCAAAGGGCATTTTCACATACATGAAAGTGCCCCATGGTGTAGTAAAGGTTGTATTTAATTGATTAGCAGGGTAAACCAAGATCTGATTGTACCCTGAATAGCCATCCAGCAAAGAAATTCTTCTAGAGCCTACCACCCTTTGTAAAATATGATCCATCTTGGGTAAAGGGTAGTTTTATTTTAATGAAGCTTTGTTTAAGTCTCTAAAGTCTATACAAAGCCTGATTTCTCCAGTTTTCTTCCTAACAGACACCAGATTAGATACCCACTTAGAATATCTAATAGGGACAATAATACCAACTTCATACGTCTTTTTAATCTCCTTTTCAATCAAAGGCAACTGAACAGGGTTTATTCTGCGCAGTTTCTGTTTGAATGGTTTTTGGTTTTCTTTAAGGGGGATTTTGTGCTGTATTATTTCAGTGTCATAGGATTTAAGATCTTTGTAACTCCATGCAAAAACATCAGAAAACTCTTTAAACAGCTCTATGTATTTGAGTTTAATGTGAGATGGTAAAGTCTTATACAGTTTAATCATTTTTAATTTTTTCTCACTGCCTATATTGCACTCCTCCACTTCAATCTCTACAGGTTCCAGTTTTGGTTTTTTGGCCACATCATCAAAATCGAACAACTCTTCTAAGGGTGCCAGGCCTCTAGGAAAACTTTCATCTTTAGCATGGAGAGTTTCCAACTTTCCTGTTTCGTTTGTAAGTTTTCTAGACAACAGGTTAATATTGACAGGCTCAGGAGACGGTTATTCTTCACCAAGAAAGTTTTCTTCACTGCAGTCTGTTTCATAGTCTGAGTCCGAACTGTTTAGTTCGAATTCATTTCTGAATCGCATGAAGTCTTCTATTTGTTTGTCGTTTTCAAACACCTGGAAATACTTCTTATTATCAGGCACTGCTGGTCTAAACTTTATCTCATTTGTACAGTCTTTGGTTTCAAATGGCGCTAAGCATGTCCTAGCTACAAAGGCTAAATTGTGGGCTGCAATGTTTCTTTTTCTTGGGACAAAAATTACTTTGGACTCCTCGAATGTTTTCAGAAGATCCATGACATCATTCCAATAGGCTCTAAGTCTGGGGTGATTTGCGTTATACTCCCCATTGACTTGCCTAATGATCAATTCAGAATCGCCATATACATTGATTCTTCTGGCACCTAACTTTTTCAAAAGATGTAAGCCTAAGAGAAGGGACTCATATTCTGCTATGTTATTGGAACACTGAAAGTTTAATTTGCATGAAATGCATTCTGTGTGGTTGTTTTTAGTGTTATTAATCCAGACACCTGCACCAGCGTTAGTTCTAGTGCATGACCCATCAAAATACATACTCCAAAGAGGACTTTTCTCGGTTTTATCTTGGTTAGAGTCCTCTTCAACTATCGTGCTCAAGGGTTGTTGTGGAATCTCAGCACTGAGTTTAATTTGTTTTGATTCCCCCAGATTTTCATTTATTTGAGGGATACATTCTTGATTCTCAATGTTTAGAAGCAAGGGACACATGACTTGTAGTTCAAGACCCATATTTGGTTTGTTGTTGTTTAAAGGTTCAGCAAACTGTTTTGACAGTTCATTGGTATTTACCTCCTCCTCTCTATCGGCCATTAATTCTATTAAAGTGACTTGTTCACTAAGTGTTTCATCATTAAACATGATAAAAGAATTGAGGCATGTATTGACAGAATAGATAGGAGAGTTTTGTGGTCTGTCTTGTCTTGTGACTGTGTATTTCATATGGGATTCCCTGTATAGTCTTCTAGTTTGATTGAAAACAGGGATAGTCGCATAGGTCATGTCCATTTGCATAGTCCCTTGTAACTTAGCCCCCCAAGACCTTGAGAGTAACATTCCATAATTTGGGGGCACATCAGCCACAACAATATCCATGACTAAGCATTTGGCTGGAATTTGGGCTAAGTTAACACAAAGGTCCTTGATCAATCCTAAACATTTTACTCTGCTAGAATCAAAAGAGTAAAGGTCTTTATAAGGTCTAGTGATTTCTAGACCCAGGCTCTCCATTACAGCTTTAGGCATTAAATTATGAGAATCCCCTGAGTCATGCATAACGTTATGCAAAATTTTTTCATGAACATTAAAACTTACATAAAAGGGAGGAACAGGTCCCTCTTGATATCTTCCTTCAATATTTGGACCAAAAATAAGCTCTGGTTGGTCATCTTTAAGATTGACTGTGTCATTGTTGTCTTCTAAATTTAAAGCCTTCAAAATTTGGGTCCTATATACATGTTGGGTAGCTAACTCGGTGAGGGGAACAGAAATTTTGATCTTTGAGATTTCCTGCTCCAGGCTGAAAGGAATTTGGTTCTTTGGAGCACTTGTCTCAGCCTTATTAGCTGTCACTTTATCAGCAATGTCAGGTTGCTTTTTTTTTTTATTTACATTTGATAAAAAAAAATTCACAGGAGTACTAGCTGTAGTGTTAGTACTACTAATGTTTGCACTCTGTTTTTCATTCTCTTGAGTGATTTTTCCTTTACCTTTATCAGAATTTTCAGCCACTGTTTTATCCTTTTGTTTGACAACTTTAGGCTTGGTTGCAGTGTTGTTTTGTGAGGATTTGTCAGAGGTTTTTTTGTTGGGGGTTTGTTGACTAGATTTACTTCTGAGGTCATATTCTCTTGGAGGTTTGGTGATGGCATTTTCCATGTTTTGACAACAATTTTCATTATCATCTCTTTTGTCATCATAAGGTGTATAAAGACCTTGTTTTCTATCATAATGAACCTCAAAGTCATCATCATCTACCCCAAACATGTTGATATCATCTTCCTCTGTTATTTGATCTGTTTCCTCAACCTCACTCACATAGTTTTGATGAAAGGGAGGAGTAATCTGTTGATCATATTCCCTAGGTCTGTTTGGAGGTTGGTTCCTTCTAGAATTCTGATTCTGGTTTTGGTTTCTGTTTTGAGCATTTTGATTTTGGCTTGCTTGTGCTCTCTTAATTATGCTCATCTCTTTCATCATCTCCTCCATCATTCTTTCCATCTTTGAATTGGAAGTGGAAGGTGTGGATTCCTCTCTAAAAGATACTCTCTTCTCAGCTTTCATCCTTGCTCTTTTCTCCATCAGGTTGACTTCTACAGAAAGAGCACCTCTTTGCATATCTTCAAGAGTTGCAAAATCTCTCTCTCTCAACTGATAGGTCATGTCAGAATCAAACCCTTCAAGAAACTTATTTAAAGCTGCGCCTTGTGGAGGTTTCAGCTCTGAAGAAAGTGCATTATACACACTATTGAATCTAGTGCAATAAGCTTGGACACTTTCCCCAGGGTTTCTATGAAGGTTCTTGTAATCAGAAAGGACTTGGAGAGGATTCTTTTTAACTTCCCATTTGTTTAAGAATGTTTGATGGAAGCCTTAGAGATCATTAATACTATGGGGGGCTAAGCTTTTAAACCATTTTCTTACTTCTCCCCCCAGGCTTTGAGAAAATAATCTAAGTTTGACAGAATCATCATCAATTTCATTTCTATCAAAATAGTCATCCATCTTATCCACATGTTGTGATGCAGTTGTAGTATTGTTAGCATCATATAATGAAATTTTGGACTGATAGTCCTGTGGAAGGTTGACTAATGGTGCAGGAAGGACTAAGGGAGCATACCATGTTGCCATGATATGTGGTGGAGGTGGATTTACAAGGGGTGGATTAACAAAAGGGAAAGTGGGTTGGAGTGGAGTGGTTTGGACAGTGGATGTTGGATGAAGGGATGTAGATGGAACAGCAGTAGATTGTTGAGCTGATCTTGGATGAGAGACACCTAAGTTGTGGAGGAAATGTAAATAAGGAGCTGTTGTTTCTCTACTACCAAGATGTTCACTAGTTTCAGGAGAATAAAGTGAAGACTCAGAATCTAGCTGGATTATATCGTCAAATGACCTAGTTCTAAATGGATTTGCTAAGTCAGCTTGTGATTTTTGTAGAGCTGAAAGATGTTCAGGAACTGATTTAGCTCTCAAGGGTGGTTTGAAAACAGTTGATACTTTAATCTTAGGATACTTCCTAAAGATACTTTCTGGGTTATCAACTACTTCAGCTGGATCAGGGTCAGGATAGGCTCTAGTGTGAATCTTTCTAGTAGCCACTATGCTGTGTTTTTCAGACCCAAATAAACAAGACAAGTTCAACCAAATATGACAGTCTTTGAATGGTTAACTAATTTGTTTACCTAAATTTCAATCCTACAGTCCTCTAACTGAGTTTGAATGATATTATGATGATCAGGGTTCTTCCCAGTGAAGTCTTCAGGTCTGTTCAGGATTGTGGAGTCACTAAGTGGAAGTTTTTAGCTCTTTTCAGAGGTAAAAGGTTTTATGGTCCACCACCATGCTTGTGAAATATCCCTTTTCAAGGATATCCCAGAACACAACAAACTCTAACCAGAGATTGACTGGGAGGGCATTTACTAGATATTTCACCTCTGAAAGAGGATGAGATCTGGAAGCTACCTGGCCCTTTCCAGACTCTGTCTAAGAGTATGGGGTAAAACACAAAAAAAGGTAAGTGTCAATGTAGGAGTAAGTGTTTTACTACCAATCTGAAATATTTTTGGTTTTTTCTGAGTTATTTTTCAATTGTGTGGTTTCTAAGAATATGCTAACTCTGTTTCAAAAATTCGCTACGGTTATGAGACAAAGACAGTCTACTCTTATGGCTAAGCCAGCTGATTTTTCAAGGTTAGATAAAGTCTTAAGATAATCCTAGGGTTTACCTAGTTTGTCACTGATTCAAACAAGTTTCATCATAATTACCATTTCTTGGTAGTGCTTGAAAAGGCTTCTTTTAACTCTCAAAGTTTTATAATGATGAAAAATGATTCTGGGTTTAGTATTCCCCAGCGGAGTCGCCAGAAATGTTAGGGATCTGTAATTTTAGCAGATTGGTAAGACTTAAACTGTAGAATCAACATCGTTTCAACCAACTTTGGGATTCTAGGATCTAGCCCTCCTGAATCCGGAGAGGGATCTCTCCAATATGTACAAATATGGATTTGTCTTTGAATTTTGGGGTTATGATATTAGGCTATATGAAGGCCAAGGGTTTGTTTGCTTTTTCGATGGTTGAGCATGATTACTGTTCAAGGCGGAAATTTCTGAGTGCAAAAATTTTCAAAGGTGAGAAGTTGCAGGCAATCAGAGTAAGCTTTGGTCAAAAAGATAGACAATTGCAGGTTTTAGTCCATTGGGATATGGAGTCATAATAGGGTTTGATTGGAACAGCAAGAGGCAAGAGTGGTCCATGGGGCAAGTCATCTATGTCTAAGGATCTCTTTGAAGATTGATTTATGGAATGGAATGATACAATAAGAAGGAGAAATAAACAAATGCAGAAACAAGAGCAACCCCGGGATACGGTAAGTACTTTTAAACTAGTCGGCCTTTGACATGGACTCGAGAAAAACATAAAAGTAAACTAGGATACGGTAAGTACTTTGAAACTAGCCGACCTTTGATACCCTTTCAATAGAAAACATCTCAAAACAAAGAGAAACTTGAAGGAAACTTTTGGAGTAGAAACTAGCGGGCTCACTCCACAATCCTCTCTAGCTATTCTTTTACTTGGTTACTTTTCGAATAAAAACAAAGATAACAACAGAATGGCCTAAGATCTGGTAAGTACTTTGAAACTAGCCAGCTTTTAACACATTCCAAGGGAAACAATCATGCAGTCTGTGGGATCAAACTGGGGCCAGGGCTCACCATATCTTCCTCAGTTCATCTACACTAAAAATATATTGAAAATAGCATCTAAGAATGACATTCATCTAAGACAATAAGACGAGGGAATGCCAGCATTCCTATGCTTAAACTGAATTAAATCATTCCTAAATAACACAGATGGAAGAAAACATTCAGATAAAGGTTTTCAGTCAGAGAAGGTTACTGATGTACAGTAGGTCCTAACTCTGCGCATGTTGTTCTTTATAAGAGAATATGAAACACAGATGAAAACAGAAACGAAATAACAGGTTACAATAAGGAAAACATCACCGTCAACATAGACCAGGATCCCATAAATCAGCTTGTATTGATGCTTCAAACCAGTTACGGCTTTAAGTCCAGTGCTTTAGATTAGCAACCATCTACACATTTCAGCCTAACCTATCTATCACCAGCAGAGCTTCAAGAGCCAGTGAACACTATGTACAATCAGAAGTTTAAGCTCAAATGTATATCAAAGTTCTACAACCAATCCCTCACTCATCTTCTGCTGTAGTATATATAGAAGAATGAGGAGGTGAGATCTGATAAAAGATCTCAATTACAATTAATACAGATTTAATGTCTTCTTGGCCCTTGGGGGGCTCAAAGAAGAAACTGTACAGGAGTTTCACTGTATTAATTGATTTACACTTATGAATTAAGCTCGGTGGGAGCTTTGTTGACCTTTAAGGCTCTGTGTGACGCTAGGGTTACTCTGCAGATATCTTTTTCATTAAGTTTCATTGCAGAAGTAACTTTCTGGATATGCTGAGTCGAAAATCTTCATTTGATCAATAACTTCAGCCTCTGATTGAGTACTTTGAGGAATAGGTGGCACTGTGGTAGCTGAGGAATCAATTTGCCTCAAATGTGGCGGTGGAGGCTTTCTGTCTGATGAAACACTTAATATTTTCTGTAAAATGTGCTTTATTTGGGGATTAGGCTTTTGATAATCATTTTAGACGTAATCCCCGCAAATCTGTCCTTTAATCCTATGTTCTGGTGCATTTTTGTCTTCGACGCTGATACTCTTTGTCTTTGCCCGATTTGCTATGTTCTTTGATGTTTGTGCAGGGCTGCGCAGGGTTCATCAAGCATCAATGGTTCATGAATCATTGATAAACATGAATTTTAAACCCCGCAAGTGATTTCCTGTGGTAAATGGAAGGCGGGAGGATCGTCACCCTCAACCTTCGTAATTTCTTCAAACGTAGCAAAAAAATCTTTGAAACCCTGCAAAATACGAAAAAATGTTATAAAATCCTGCATAAAATAGGTTGACTTCTTCAAGGGACGAGTGGAGGAAGTGTGGCCGTTGGATGGCATCATCCAACGATCGGGATCAATTGGGAGAGATCGTGGAATGGGTGAAAGAAGATTGAATCTGAGCCGTCGATCGCACAGAGATCGACGGTCGGGAGCAGAAGTTGAAAGTCAAACGGAGGAATTGGGTGATGGAATATGGACCATCGATCTGCAGATCAGATCGACGGCGGAGATTGATTTTTCGCAGCACCATAGCCCGGTTATCACGTGGGCACCTTCGTTAATTGTCGAGCATCTTCGGCAAGCGATCACCGTTGGATGGTCGGCCCCAGATCGGACAGTGGACAGCGATATCGCTAGGCATCCCGGTCCGAACGTTAATGCGCGATGGACGGCGGATGGACGGCGGTTTTGAAAATAGTACACGGGACGCGTGGCGGCAAGTGTATGGAATCGCTGGCCATCAGGGGAAAACAACCTTTTGCCCAAAGGCGGTGCGATGGATACCGCCGGGCAATCGGCTTTTGGGCGGTGGGGACCACGGAAAGACGCACTCCGCACCGTCCGATCTGCAGATCAGATCGATAGTGTGGAATGGTTCAAAAATGAAACTGGCGGAATAAATGAAAAATAAATAAAAACCCAACGTTTAAAATTTAAACAAAGGTTTTGAGAGGGGTGGGGTGAAAAATATAAAATAAAAAAGGTCTGGCGTCCGACTGTGGGGCCGCGGGCGCATGGGAAGTGATGTGCCCGAGGGTTAATGGGTAAAGGGGTTCAAACTTAGCCCGAGGGGGCTTAAGACTAAACAATGTATTTTTATGATTTTTCAATATTTTTCAAAGGAAATGAGGGTTCCGATAAGGCTAAGAAGGGGTATTAGAACCTTATTACGGATTTTCATGAAGTAGAAGGGGGAGAAACATGAAAATGAGGTTAGTTTGGAAGAAGAGGCAGGGGAAAATGGGGTTTGCAGCAGCATTTTGGCTTTGGATTTTAGCAGGATCTCAGAGGTATTTAGGATGTAAACAACAGTATAGGATCTGGACAGAGGCATGAGGCCTTCAAAAAGTCTTCAAGAGCCAACAGTTTTCAGTGAGAAAAATTGTTCCTTGAAGGCTCAAAAATAGATTTAGCCACCTTTTGGGATAATCAAATTTTACAGGTGGCTAACAAAGGACACAGCAAATCTGATGGAGTTGTATCTAGAAATAGGGTTGAAGGTCTCCTCATAATTAATTCCTTCCTTATTTTCATACCCCTTAGCCACGAACCTGCCCTTGTATTTCTCTACGTTGCCATCTGTAGCAAAATTTATTTTGTAGATCCGTCTTGAACCCACAACTGATTTTTTCTATGATATAGGTACAAATTCCTATTCATCATTAGTCATGATAGATCTATACTCATATACCATGGCATCCACCAAAACATGATGTTGTACTGCCTCCCGAAAGCGAGAGGGTTCTTCAACCTTTGCTACCAAGTCTTGGTATCTGTCAGGTTTTCTACGCTACTTTTTTTTGGTTCTAGGAGCTCCAATAAACTCCTCGGACGGTGCTCATCACAATACATATTTTGTGAGCTATCTGAATTTTCCCCTCCTAAGGAAATACTGGTGCTCATCACGGATCTCGATCCATATGTCTGTCCACTTGTTGGTTCTCCCCTTACTGTTGTTGAACAAGAGGAACATCCTCTGACTTATCTCCAGGAGGCATATCTCGGGGTTTCTGAAAGCTCTGGCTTCCATGAAATTTACATCCCTTATTACTACAATATTCCTACTCCTAGGAATGTATATCATGTATGCCTTCAATTTCTCTCTATATCCTACGAGATACCCCTTCTATGTAGTTTTATCTAGTTTGCTTCATTTTTCATCTGGAACATGACAGTGTGCCACACTTCCAAATATTTTAAAATGACTCACTTCTCGCTTCTTCCCTATGAAGACACTATAAGGCATTCTCTTACCTAAGTCCCTATGAGGAGTCCTATTCTGGATATATACAGTTGTGGTGCATACCTCTGCCCATAAGAATCTAGGCATATTCTAATCATACAACATAACTTTCGCTTCTCAACAATGGTCATATTCTTCTGCTCTGAATTATATGGATTTTTCCATTCTCTCTTGATGCCCTCTCTTGCGCAGAAATCTATGAATTCCTTATCTGTGTATTCTCCACCATTATCTTAGCACAAAACTTGTAACTTCTTCCCTCTCGGGTTTTCAACACGAGCTTTGAATTCTCTGAATCGATCAAAGACCTCATCCTTGGTCTTCAAGAAGTAGATCCAAGTTTTCCTAGAGTTGTCATCAATAAAGGTGACAAAATATTCACCACCACTAAGAGCTCTGGCAGGCATTGGTCCACAGATATCTAAGTGTATCAGCCCTAATACACTCAGAGCCCTATTGTTATTTCTAGAATATTTTTCTTTCACATACTTCCCTAGTGTGCATCCTATGCACACGTCATCATGCTTGGTACTCAGGACTGGAACTCCCAAAAAATATTCTCTAAGAATTCTCAGAGATCCATGGTGTAGATGCCCCATTCTTCTGTGCCATAGCTCATTCAGGTCTTTTTCTCCATTAAGACCATTGCCTACTAGCGCCATTGGAGACTCAAGTTGAAACCTATAAATTTTGTTGCTTCGAGTTCCAATCTGGGCCTTCTTCTTCCAACATGGATGCTTAATGTATACTTTTCTTCAAATGAGGTACACACCATATCCCTTGTCCTGCAACTAGGACACTTAAAGTAGATTCATTCCCAATCTTGGCACATGCAACACATTTTTGGCTTGGAGGTTATCGCCTACTTCTGTCTAAAATGTTATAGTCCCTCTTCCTACTGGGGTACATTTCATTTTGTTTCCCATAGTAATCTGGAATTTCATCATTTCTTCTTGATAGCTCTAGAAATATTCTCAAACCCTAGTCATATGTGATGAATCCTCTCTATCAATGTACCAATCATCGGTTGATGCAGAAGTCAATAGACAAGCAAATTCCTCTTCCAACTTGGAAGACAATTCTAAAATGTCATGGTCCCCCATCGTGCTTTTTTTCTCTTTGGAAGCCTTTGCAGAAAACTGTGTAATCATTCTGGGATTCGATTTGTTGTCAAAATGCAGCACCATGACTTCCCTTCAATGCATATTCTTTTGTGCCTTTTCCCAATCTAGCTCTGATACCATGTGAAAATTTCTAAATTCAAATCCTACTGCAGTATCTGAGATTATTTCTCCTACATATTATTTAGTGATAATTTATTTATAGAAAATACTTTAGTAAATATCGAAATAAATTCTACTGCAGCCTTGAAAAATTAAATGTTGGGCAAAAGTATAAAGAAATACAAGCACAAAAATGGCACAATTATTTTTGGATAATTGTTCCCGGAAAAACCCAATGCGGGCAAACCGGTGCAGCAAATGATGGTTTCTTTATTATTCTTTGGAAAGATCTTCTTGTACAGAAAATTACTAGCATATCAAAAGAGAAATATTGTGAGAAATTTACAAACAAATTCCTCACTTTCTTTTCAGTGAATTTTTTACCCTTGAGATCCCCTGAGCTTCTCTGTGTCTCACTGCGTTAGGCTCTGCGTAATGGATGTATAGTTCCAGCATCATAGCTTCTTCATTGTCCCTAACACTGCGTCATTACCTCTACATATTCCCTCCTTTGTGCTACTTCTCTCTGTCATATTATGCACTCTTATCTCTTGTCAATCCCCTCTCTCTCTCTCTCCACCCTGCAACTCTCCCTCTAAATCGATTTCTCGTACTGAACTTCAGCCAGTGAGAAAATCGATCTTCTTGGGCAACTGATTATCTGCCTCGGTGTATTTCAAAATGACCCTCAATCATTCTTAAATAATCTTCTCATTGACATTAAACGGCCCAGTTTATAATTTAATCAATGGCTATCATTTTGAATTAATCCTCATCTTATTCTAGAATTTACACCCACAATTTAGATTAATACCCATTAATTATTTTAATTTCCTAAATTTAGACTTAGGGTCTCATTAAAAATATTTAATTTATCAAATAAAACTATCTCTGGGTGGAATTTCCCAAAACGATTTTTTGGTTATCTAGAATACATGTGTCTAAGCCTCTCCAAAAAAATTGATACTTAGATCACATCCGATGCTACAAAAAATCAACATTATGTATGTGCTTATCCTTAAGAGGACCTGTGTACAGATCTCAAAATAATGAACCCTTAATCTAAATCACTACACTACTAAAACCAATCACTGAAACACATATTGATCTTGTCCAAAATATAGATCTACTCATAGTAGCATGAATACTATATAACATAATCATTTCAGCCTCAACCATCGTTTTCAAACACAGATAATCATAAAATATTGTATTGATAGACAATAGAAAACACAATAGGATTGATCAGACTGTTTAGACATCATATTTAGCAAAACCCTAATATATGTATGTGATCCTTACAAACCATTTATGCATATGTACGTGTCTTTCAAAAAGCATAGCTACGTACGGATCTATCCATACTGAAAAATTGATACGCGACTACCCAGAAGCAGATCCGCGTATGTACGTGCTCTTATTGAAACAAACCTGCATACAGATCTGTAATTATTGAGTTATACCTTCACTGCACAAAATAACTTCATTCAAACCCAAATATTGGCATACATGGGAACAAACACGCATCATATCATTATCATCAAAGAATATTATTCAATGTGTAGTCATTTCAGATCTATTAGATCTGATCAATCATCATATTGATCGGTGTACACTTATTTCAGATCAAAACAATTCATCAAATAACTCATTCCATGCACACTCAACACTTTTATCTTTGTCTCCTTATATAGCTTAGGATTTAGCCAATACCTTGGGACAAACCCTTAGTAATGTTGATGGTATTCTTTGACGGGGTCAAATATCCATTTTCACGCTCAATATTGTGGGCCAATACCATGGTAAAGACCCCTAGTATCTATAATATCATGGTGCGGAAACTGTACGCGCTTCCTCTTATCCATACCCGCGTATGTATGCAGATTTTCTTCACAGAACCCGTGTGTACTTATCAAAACATCATCTTCATTATTCCTTTGTCTCTAAACTATTGTTTCTTTTTCAAACTCTCTATCATATATGTATTGGATGTAGACTCATCTTGTTATCCCCATGTTGACATCTTCATCAAGTAGGTTGTCATCAAGGACAACACATTTTTCATAATGCCAACAATCCCCCTTTGGACTTGATGGAAACCACTTTGGTGTTTGGTTACCAACCATTTGTAGATACGTGTATGCATACCAAGATTCTCTCCAAGCATTCTTTCTCCAGTCACCAAGCTACTCTCCCCCTTTACCATCAAGGGAAAAGGGCTAACCAATGTTGAATTAAGGATTATTTCTCCTTTGTTGACATGAGTATTGTAGATTTGAACTATTGAGTATGAACATTGAATTTTAACCATGCTCCCCGTACGCACATTTGAAATCTTCTAGAAGATGTACAAATAATTACAGGACTTTATGACTAAATCAAATATGACCTTTCCTATCACCAAATACTCATGCTTACATAAATTACCCATCACAGTGGGTTTACATATTTGAATCAACATTACATCAAGTTCCCAAGATGGGATTACATACATAAATGACTTGACATAGTCCATACATGACTGAATATTACAATTATTACATCAAAGGTATCTATATGACCTTTACATCAAGTGACAAGTGCGACATTTATAACAAAAACCAAATACCTCAATAGTGAGGTAGTAATACCAAGGTAGTCTTTAGTAACCATCATGCATATAGGATCTGAAAGATAGCAGCAATATGAATAGCAACATGGACATCCTTATCATAAATATGTAGTTTCAATATCATCAATTTGTGATCAAGTATGCGGCATCAACATTATATGTGAGAACCAAGCATATCATCATAGAGTAAGATAGGGCAATGTAGCATCATTCTTCAATATCATCAATTTGTAACTAAACATGCCATGTCTCCAAGTATCATCCAGCATATGTAGCAATAGTATATCAATAACCATGTCTTCATGAAACCTGCAGCAACATCATTCTCTTGGCCCATTATCTTAATGCAAGAATAAATATGACTTCATCATATGCAACGTAAGTAATCATCCATAAGATCCTTTTCTGCAATTTATTGATATCCCATGACATGTATAGAAATATGCATGAACTCGCCATCATCAACTAATCAATTCATCCATGTTATCCCATATCATCAAGCTCATCATGATTTAGGACCATGTTCATCTAAAACCATACCATTTTCATCATAACATGTACATGTAACATATGTAAGAACTATGAACAACACCATAGGCATCATCCATGATAGTAGCATCATCTTCAAATAATCATAGCATGAGATAACAAGATCTACATGTTATTTCCACAAAGAAGAACAAAAATCCTCAATAAAATCAGCATCATAATAACTATGTGGCTCAAGCATCATTCATCATATGACAGCAATATATAGTCATCATTAAAAAAAACTTCAGCAACATGAGTATCTTCAACACCATCACCAATGATAAGAATCATTACGTACCAAGGAATTCTCAACCAAACATAATGCCAACAATGCATTATTAGAAGCATAGAATATGCTCCCCCTGAACATATGCCAATCGTTCACTATCAAGTCTAATCATATCAACTCATCCATCAGAAAGGTCATCAAGGAAAATTCATCAATCAGTAAATCCAACAAAAGGAACCAAAGTAGAAATGTCATATTGCAGCGACTCATAAACAAAAACCACTTCTAAATAGCATCATGAGATTGTAATCAACCAATTCCATAACTAGCAAGCCAAATAAGAATTAAATGAAGTATATCAAAATTTTTCCTTGAGCCTATCCCATTGTTTCTTCATCATAGAGAAACATGTGTGACTGTCTGAATAAAAACTCATGTATATACGTGATTGTCTTTCATAGGATCCACGTATAAAAGGTGAAATGTTGAATTTTTCATAAATATAGCTCCCCCTAATCTTTTTATGTTTGTACTTGTCCACTGATACCACATCAGACACACTGTCAATAATATAACCAACATGAATATCAACATAACCATGGGAATCATCATCAACATATGTGTTGCTCCCCCTGAGCTTATACATCATTGATCCTGAGGATCTAATAAACATCTTCTACTCTCATGAGGTCATGTACCTCACATTACTTATGTAGCCTATGTTAGTAGTATTCTTTGAAGAATAATGAACTACATTGGGAACCATCTTCTTTTATTCTGAGTCAAAATCCTCCTCCTATCTGCGATAATTCAGTTCTTTAAACACATATAATGTGTCTGGGTTTCTATACCATCTTGCTATTACCTTTCCATATTCTTCATATATGAATTTTCATTTGGTTTATGTGAACACAATTACATTTCCTTTATCTTCCATTTGACCTACACTTATAATATTTTTCTTTAGCCCTTAAACTAATAAAGTATCAGCTTCTCTTCTATGTTTATTAATTTGGCTCTACCTTTTCCCAGAACTTTTGTTGGGGAACTATTTGAAAGAATAACCTTACCATATTGGTTTTTCCTGAGAGAATCCATCTTACTCTTATATTCATTCATGTGATGAGAGCATCTGTTTTTTATGTACCATTCATCTTCATTTTCAAATCAGTAGAGAGCAAGACCACATATTATTTATTCTTCTTCTTTTTGCTTATTCAAAATGATGGCGGATCCATCTTCTTTAGTCATTTTGTCCTTAATATTTTTATCTGATTGCTTGCCATGTTGTCTTTTGTGATTCATTGATTTGTTCCTGCATTCTTTTGCTACATGCCCAAACATGATACATGCATAACATATTATATGAACAGAAAAAGGAGTAGAGGAATAATAATATTTTTGTCCGATGATCCTTCTATTACAATCAATATCTTTGTGACCAAATATGTTGCAATAAAAAAAATATCCCTTAAAGAAACCTGAGTACCTGGAAGCTGACGATCTTCCAGTGGAGCGGTTATTTGCTTGAGACCAAAACAATATACTTCTACAATTGGTTGCAACATGTCCATAATTATGACATATAAATAATACAACATTATTCATCATAGGAGAGAAACGATTAACACTTCTATAGTTAGGAGAAAATGATTTTCTTTGAGGATTCATTATCCTTGGTTGTTGATCAGGTTGGATTCTTATCTATTTATTAAATACTTTATTTTTGCATTGTTACCCTTTGGATTATTAGCACTAGCTTGTGAACTAGATTCTCCTTTAATAGTTTCATGAAAACCAAGACCTGATTTAATGGCAGGAGACCTTGGACTACTAAAAATATTATCCATGATCTTATTACTATCTTGAAATCTCAAATGTTTATCCATTTCTTCTAATTTACCTTTTAGAATGTCTACCTCAACCTCCATTCTTTGATATTGTTTTTCCTTTTCTAGATATTGCTTTTTCATACCTTCTTCAACCCTTCTTCCTTCTTCTACTTTCTCCTTTAATTTGAGAATCTCTTGTTTCATCCCATTTTCTTGTTCTTCAAAAGTTTGATGTAGTTCTTCATTCCGCATCTGATTTTTCAAGGTCTACTTTTAGAGAGGCGATCTCAAATTCAAGACCTTCACAATATTGTTTAGATTTCACAACAGCATTTACTGATTTAATATGATCCTTGTTATCATATGCCTGTAACTTATCTTTAAGATTAACAATATTTTTCAAAGAAAGATCAAGTTTTATTCTAAGATCAAAAATTTATTCTAACTTGTCGTCTTCTAAATCCGTAACTCCATCTGACATCATAAGAGTTGTTTTATCATATTTATCATCTTTGATGCATTGTTAGGGATAGGATTACCTGGTAGTTTTCTTGATGAGCAATCTTCCTTTAGGGTTTCTTCATGGATTTCTCGTAGCTTATCCCACACTTGGTTTGCAGTTGTATAATGCATAACTCTATTTAAGGTTGAATCAGGTATGTTATTAATGATGTCACTTAATTCCTTACTGTTCTTTTACACTTCCTCGTCTGATGGAGGAATCTTGGTGTAGCCATTTCATATTAGATACCAAACATCAAGGTTCATTAGATTAGATTTCATATTTTCTTTCCATTGTTGATAATTATCTCTACTTAGCATAGGCACATTTATATTGACCATTATTTCTAACTTTCCTTGATCTTTTGCTTTTAGAGGCATCATTTTTTAATCTGATTTCTCTTTAGAGTGCTTACTTTTGCTTTTACCCATGAGGGTCAATTCAGTTGATTCATTGTCATCATTATTGCATAGAGAAGGAAATGGACCACGATTAGAACAAAAACCCATACTTGATAATTCTTCATTATCGTATTATTCATTCTTTATCAATCGAAAGTGGGGTACTACCAAAACTGAATATTTTCTAATATCTATAACTGTCACCACATCTGATATATCACTTTCTCTACCATTGTTTTCTGAATCCTTTCTTTTAACTATCTTCTTCTTTCCTATCATCTTGACGGATCTGCTTTAAGAGATCAAGATTCTTCTGAAGGGCCTTCTTTGATACCAATTATTGGGAAAAATACTGAGAGGAGGGGGGGGTGAATCAATATTTAAAACTCACTTAAACTTTTCTTTTATTATTCATATTTCTGAACATGAATATACTGAATTAAACCTGTGTATGTACGCTACTATTATGCAAACAACTAGCGTATATCCAGTGAAATAATTTTTTAGTTAATTAATCATTTGTTTAACTTGAACCATTGTATCAGTACTTCATTAAGAATTAATTAAATAGTAATCATGTGCAATAAGAACAGAATAAACCATCACACAAGAAACACATCAACATACATGAAAACGAGGATTTTTAGATGGAAACCCAATGTGGGAGAAAACCATAATTGTTGTCGTCTATGTCTTATTTTTATTATAAAGAAACAGTAATTACACTCTTGTACTGGCGTAGACTCATATCAGTATGCAGGCACCCACCTACAGAAGGCTACAACCTTCTCTCGTTCTCTAGCACCCATTGAAAGGGAGCTCCAACCCCCTAATCTCGTTTACCGTCACCCACCGAAAGGGAACTCCCACCCCCTGATCTGATTTACCAACTACTACTAGAAGGAAGCTTCGACTCCCTCACTAAAGGCTCCAACCCTTAGCACCTTCATAGACCACGTTTCATCATTTTCATACTGATCCACCTGATTCGAACCATCAAAACCTATAGGCCACTTTTCATCATATTTTCATATTGGACCCACCACCATCATTTAAGATCAATACCAAATAATAAAACTAAAACCAATCATTATATCAAATGACTTAATCATTGTACCAACTGAGACCCAAATCAATCTCAAACAAACAAAGAAATCAGATCAACTTATATCATTATAATTCCATTCATCAGAATATGAGATCACATACTATTCATTATTGAAACCAAACCATGTCACTGCAAACATTGATCAATCATATGTCAGAATGTATACGTTGTTGTTTTGATTCATACCCGCGTATGTACATGCTTTCCCTAAAGAATACCTTCATACATATCTCAATACATTTAAGACTGAATTTGCAAATTTGTACCATTGAAAAAATCACTCAATCATACTCTGAAAACACCACATATTGTTGAGCCAAATGCATAATCAAATTCTGAATCAATTTACTTAATTAACTAAATCAATCATTGAATTTAAATCAACCAATGCAACCAATTCAATTGATCAAACTAAACTAGAACATATCATAAACTTCAATGCACAACCATTTATCAATATACCATGCCAAACATTGTCACTCATCGCAGAAATCAATTGCTCTCGTTGCAAACCCTAATCAGTAATATGCCAAGATATATATGCTATTGTTCTGATTCAAACTTGTGTATGTATGTGCTTATTCTTAAGAGGACGTGTGTTCAGATCTCAAAACACTAAACCCTTAATCTGAATCATTGCATTACTGAAACCAATCACTGAAACACATACTGATCGTATCCAAAGTACAAATCTAATCATAGTAGCATCAATACTATATAACATAATTATTTCAACCTCAACCATCATTGTAAAACACATATCATCATAAAAGACTTCATTGATAGACAACAACAAACACAACAGGACTAATCAAATTGTTCAAACTTCATATTCAACAAAACCCTAGTATATGTATGTGATCCTTACAAACCACTTTCATGTATGTACATGTCTTTCAAGAAGCATACCTGTGTACAGATCTATTCATACTGCAGTGTTGATATGTGACTACCCAAAAGCATACATGTTTATGTACATTCTCTTTCTGAAACAAACCTGGGTACGGATCTGTAATAATTGAGTCATACCTTCGTTGCACAATGGAACTTCAATCAATCATAAATTTAGGCATACACAGTAACAAACACGCGTCATATCATTATCATCAAAGCATATTATTCAATGTGTAGTCATTTCAAATCTATTGGATCTGATCCATCATCATACCCCTCGGTGCACACTTATTTCATATCAAAACAATTCATCAAATAACCCATTCCATGCACACTCAACACTTTTATCTCCATCGCCTTATAAAGCTTATCCCTTAGCCAATACCTTGGGACAAACCGTTAGTAATGTCGATGGTATTCTTTGAAGGGATCAAATATTTTTTGTCGCGTTCAATACTGTGGGACAATACCATGGTAAAGACCTCATATATTTAGAATACCATGGTGCGTAAAATGTGTGTGCTTCCTCTTCTCCATACCCGCATATGTTCATGGATTTTCTTCACAAAACTCGTGTATACTTCTCAAAACATCACCTTCATTATTCATCTGTCTCTAAACTTCTATTTATTTTTCAAACTCTTTGTCATATCTATACTGGGATGTAGGCTCATCCTGTTATCCCCATGTTTACATCTTCATCAAGTAGGTTTCCATCAAGGAAAACACATTTGTCATAATTCTAACATCTAGAACTGTCACAAGAGGTGTTTGGTTTCTGGAAAGTGGAGCATCTTCTCATATGATGGAATCTTGAGACGTCTTCACCAAGATGACAAGAGGGCCTAGGGATGTACATGTGGAGTTTTTTGATAATGCCAAGTATGTAGTAGAAGGCACTGGTAGTATTGAGTTTCAGATGGACTAAGGTGGTATTGTGGAGGTGAAAAAAGTATTATATGTACTAGGTTTGGAAAAGAATCTCCTTTCAGTTTCAGCCATAGAAGAGAGAGGACTAGCATTCAACTTTACTGGAGGTGAAATGGTTGTTGGGACAAAAGTAATTGATCCCAGCAAGAAGCGAGTAATTAGGAGAAGAGAGATGGATATCTATCTATTGAGATGACTAGTGAATATTGTCATACATGAGAGTGACAACGAAAGTGAGATATATGGAATATGAGGATAGGGACACCTACACTACAGAGCTCTCCCTATGTTGCAAAGAATGATTACAGGTTTTCAAGAGAAAAGGGTTGATTAGGATGGAGTATGTAAAGGATGTTCTCTTGGAAATAAGGCCAAGGTTGTGTATCCTCATAGCAATACCAATTCTAATGGAGTGCTCGACTTGGTGCACTTAGACATTTCCAATCTTATTTCTATGACATCAATCATAGTGTCCTTATACATTGTGAAATTCATAAATGATTTTCTAGGAAATCTTGGATCTACTTCTTAAAGACCAAGGATGAGGTCTTCGATTTGTTTTAGGACTTCAAAGCTATTGTGCAGAACCGGATTGGGAAGAATATTGAGGTGTTGATATTAGATAATGTGGGCAAGTATACCTCCAATGAATTCCATGATTTTTGCAGGGAAGAAAGGATTAAGAAGGAGCCTGCAGTACCTTAAAACCATAAACAAAATGGGATTTCTAAGAGGAATAAGAGGACCATAATGGAGGCAGTGAAGGAAATGATCTATGATTATGAATTTCCTATGTTTTTGTGGGAAAAGGCCTGCAATATAGTTGTGTATGTGCATAATAGGAGTCAGCGGGATATTAGAGCACATGACTCTTGAGGAGTTGTTAATAGGACTGAAACCAAATGTGAGCCATTTGAACATCTTCAATAGTCCTGTTTATTTCCACGTTCCCATGAAGAAGAGCACTAAGTTGGAGCCCTTATCAAAAAGGGGCATATTTGTGAGATACAATGAGGTCTTGAAGGCCTTCTGAGTCTAAATTATAGGACATCAGAAAGTGATGTCAGATTTTATGAGGGTATGACCCTTAGGATATCTCATGAGAAAAATCCAGTAGTGGTAGAGGATCGAGAGTGAGAAGCTCTTGAGGCTAAACAAAGACCAGCAACACCAATAGAAGGGATAAAGTCTAGACTAGAGGATGAGATTTATCTCTACCAAGAGGAGGTCGAGATGGTTTGAGTAGAATTTGATGGATTATGAGGAGCATGTGGAGGCTCACAGCAGAACCTTTAGTTAGAGAAAACCACTGACTATATTTTCCAATTATTGTGCATTATCGATCAGAATTTGTGAGCCCGAGCCTTCCACTTTTGAGGAGGCTATAGATGAGAATGTATGGAGGGATACCATGGTGGAGGAGTATAGCTCCATCGTGAGAAATGATGTTTGGGACATAGTTCCAATACTAAACGTAAATTATGTGGTCACTTCTCGGTGGATCTATAAGATCAAACATGCAGTTGATGTCAGTTTAGAGAAGTAAAAAGTGAGGTTCATGGTGAGAGGGTTCTCCCAAAAGGAGGGAGTTGATTATGAGGAGACATTCGCACTTGTTAGATGGATGTGAAGATTGATATCATCAACGGGATGATTGAGGAGTAGGTTTATATTGAGAAGATTCAGGGTTTTGACGTGCATGGAAGAGAGTCTCAAGTATGTAGGTTGAATAAGTCCCTTTATGGGTTGAAGCAAGCTCCATGTGCATGGTACGTCAGGATCGATGGATATACTCTTGGTTTAGACTTCACCACGAGTGAATTGGACTCTAACTTGTACTATGTACTTGTTGAGGGTAAGCCACTCATATTGGTACTTTATTTGAATGGTATTTTCTTGAGGGATCAGAGAAACTCACAGGGATGTGCAAGGAGGATCTTGCTTCAAAGTTTGAGATGAAGGATATCAGCTTGATGCACTACTTTTTGGGATTGGAGGTGTGGCAACGACCAAGAGATATTTTCCTTGGACATGGAAAGTGTGAATTCAAGATCTTGAGGAGGTTCTAGATGGAGGATTGTAGGCCTATGTCTACACCGATGATCACTAAATTGAAGAAGATAATTTTTTTTGAAGGCAAGATGGTGGATCCCACAATGTCCAGGAAACTAATGGGTTTCTTGATATATTTGGTCAACGCAAGGCCAAACATATGTTTTTCTATGAACACACTCAAACAATTCATGGTGGAGTCAAGACAGGTTCTTTGGGTGGCAACAAAGCATGTACTAAATAAACTGTGAAGTATAGTAAACTTTGGACTGATATATGTCAGTGTTTGAGGAGTGGAGTGCAGTGGTACACAAATTTTGATTGGGAAGGAAGTGTTGTGGACAGAAAATCCACGTCTAGATGTTGCTTTAGCTTGGGATCATTTATGATCTCATGTTCATGAGGGGAATTTTGAGGTCTAAAATGGGACTCCTAAGGAAATCATAAAATAATAGTGGAAATAATAAAATAGGATTAGATTACATCATCAAAATTTTAGAGGGAAAAAAGAAAAAAAGTACTTTTTCAACTCATATTTTCAACTTATCTCCCTATGGGTTTACATAAATTTTGAGTGGGAATACTCGTTGGATGTAGAATTTGATTCCTCATCCAAGGAGTACCCAAGTTTCATATTTATATGGACCCTGCTATACGAAAAATGAAAAATACATGAAAAATTGAATGCAATCATGTGTTTTCATGTATTTCTCATTTCCATGTAGCAGTGTCCATCAAAAGTATGAAACATGGGTACTCCTCTGATGATGAATTAAATTTTGCATCCAAGGAGTACTCCCACTTGAAATTTGAGTAAAACCTTAGGGAGATAAGTTGAAAAAATAGTTTTATTATTTTATTCTTTTTTATTCTTTTTACTTTTTTACCCCAAAATTGGTGAATCATCCCCCATAGTTGACATCATCATCTTGAATCATATTGGTTCTTATAAAGTTTATTTTGGTGGTACATTTTTCTTAGGAGGCCCATTTTAGACCTCAAAAGTTCTCTAATGGCAGTAAGAAGCAGCAACCAGTGGCACTTAATTCAATTGAGGTACAGTACATGGAAGCGAGTATGGTGGAATATGAGGAAGTTTGGCTTTGCAAGATACTTGCAGGACTATCTGATCTATAGATGGGGCCAACGGTGATACACTGTGATAATTAGAGTTGCATTAAGCTCTCTGAGAACCTTCTATTTCATGATTGGTCCAAGCACATCGAGATCATATATCACTGCTTCAAATACAGGGTCCAGAGAGGTGTTGTGAGACTGTAATACATTTCTATAAAGGAATGAGTGGAAAATATTCTCAATAAGTCTCTAGTGAAAGGGAATTTTTTGAAGTATCGAGATAAGTTGGGGGTGGCAGAGAATCCCTTCCTTGCTAGGAGGGAGTGTTAAATCTTGTGGTAGCTTTGGAAGGTCATATGCATAGGCTTAGTATCTTAGCATGTGGGAGATGATTTATTGTCTCTTTAGGTGCTTTCTTGGTGGAGTAAGTGATTTATGTCTTAGTTCATAAGTCTATCTTAGAAAATATATAATAATTTAAGGTTAATTAATTATTGTGGACTATTAAGTCATCTTTTAAGGACAAACAATTTTATATTTTAAGTGACTTAGAGAAAATCTCAACCATTGATTTATAATATCTTCTTGAAGGGAGATTAGGGTTAGGGATTTGGGATTAATAAATATTATAAAAGAAACCTAGAGAAGAGGTGAAGACACACAATAATTGATCAGGTGCTCAAAATTGTGCTCAAAAATCAAAGTTCTCATAATGACATGAAACATGAATGACCGCGTAGTGTTCGTCGTTCTAAATTTGGTGCAACTCGTTTCGCGCGAAATGGAATTTTTATGGCTTCAGAAATGAGTTATGTCTATTTTCCTAAACAGGCAAATTTGGAAAAAAAAAATTAGATCAGGGAGCCCAATCAAAACTCTATACTACTGATGTCACATGTTGACTAGGCAGGTCAACAGTTTGGTCAACCTTTTCCTCCGGTGAATGAAGGGCTGCCAAGTGGCAGAGTTTGGTTGGTGTGTTTTGGTTTGTTGGTAGGTTGTTATTGGTGTTGGTGGAGCCAATGAGGAGGAGGCACGTGGCTCATCTTGGGGCCGCCACGTGTCCCCCTCACGACGTTGTAAAATTATGGTGGAGGGTTGGAAGGACTGGGCAGGAGTCGAGCCCGAGACCTCTGCCAAGTTAATGCACACATCAACCAACTCACTCGTACGATGCTTCTTACCATATAACACCTCCACTACTATTTAAATTTTGAAAAATCCGTCAATGGGGGGAGAGGGGGCCAGCCCCCGAACAATATGATCACAACATCAGACCACCACCGAAGCAGAGGAGCGGTAGCCATAAGCACGTTTAATTAAGCTTAATCCTCGATTAATTAACGATTAATCTAGTTTTATTAACAAACGCCATTAAATTTTTGATCCAGTTTAATTAGCAACTAAGCGATGTTATTAACAATAATCAGGTTTTATTTGGCGGTTCCAAAAAATCCAGCGGATTTTCTAATTTTAGTGCCAGTTAGCCCAATTTGGGGCCAGTTACTTCCCCAATTCTGCTCCACAATTTGGGGCCAGTTGGCTAATTTTGTGGAGGAAATTGTGGAGTAGAATTAGGGAAGTCATAACTCAACCAATTTTTGACCAAATCAGGAACAGAAAGAGGCTAAGATACCATTTTTTATTGTTTTGAACTCAATGAAGTAGGTTTCAGGAGCAAAGAAGCATTGTAAAGACATCATTTTGCAAATTTGAGCATAATATAGAGGCCCAAGCCATGGAAGCTGGACTAAGGAGATGTAGCCCAGGAGGGATGAACTCCTTCATCAAATCCTTGCGTTGATGTGTTGTGTGGTGATGTATTGTACTTTTTATTGTTTTTTTTCAGCCTTTGTTTTATGTTAAATTGTTCATAAAATTAACATAAAAAAAACTCATGAGATTCAATAACTTGCAAGAGAACTTGAACCCTTAAGCACATGTAAAACATTGGTTTCAAAATCTGAAAGAGGAATTAGCACAGCATTACTAACATTCCTTAATCAGATCATTTTTGGTATTGGGGCTTTAGGTTTGTTGTGCAAGAAGGGATCTAATTGTTTACAAGTTTTTTTCATGCTTACAAGTTTAAAACTCAAAAGAGGATAAGGGAAGCTGGTTGAAAGCCTTGCAGTTGGTTCAAGAGGAAAAAGGGCAAGGTTTCCAAAGTCTTCAACACCAGAACATATTAAAATTGAAGTTGAGTCTTTAGTGAGCATGTCTTATGCAGGAGAACCTACCATGACAGAAGAGGAGAGAGCATTCAAAAAGGCATTTTTTGATATGACTAAGATGGTAAATATCCTCTATGAGGAGAGGAATTTAACGATGCATGGAGAAAGTTCTAGGCCTCCAAGAGGAGGAGTTCATGGAGATGGTAATAAACCACCATCCACTCCACCATCATCCTCACAACCATCTACACCTTCCTCTTCGTCATCTTCCACTACCACAACCCTTCCACTTGTTCATACACATACTTCAAAAGAAACTGGTAAATCACCATTACTTAAACTTGATGTTAAATATTAGCTTTCGATGTATAATGGTGAAGTGAATGTAGAGAATTTGGATAATTGGATTCGTCAGTTGGAGGTTTATTTCAGAATTCAGAACCTCAAGAGGATGACATTAATATTCAATTGGATTCCTTGAGAATGGAGGGTGCAGCACTTGTATGGTGGGAAGCAAGGACACAATATGAGATTAAAAAACAAGGTAAGATCTGAATTTCTTGGTTTGATTTCATTGCTGCCATTAAAAGGAAATTTTACCCTCTATCTTACATGCAAAAAGCCATTATGAGCTTGCAAAACTTTAGACAATTTAAAGGTCAAAGTGTGCAAGATTACACTCAATAACTTAGGAGAAGAACTCTTATGTTAGGTGTTGATTTGCATTCTCAAGATACCTTGCTGAAGTAAATAGGGGGTTTGGATAGTTACCTAAAACATACCATCCTCATGTTTAATCCCACTAGTCTAGATGAGGTATGTGTGTAAGCTACACACTTTGAGGCAAGATGGAAAAATGTACAAGAAGAGGGTAAAAATAAACCATTTAAGGGTGGTGAAAAAGGAAAGGGTTTCAAAGTAAAACAAAAGAAAAATGCATCAATTAAAAAAGAAGGGGAGAAAACCACATGTAACCATTGTTCCAAATAGGGTCATGATGAAGCCCATTGTTGGAAGCTCCATCCAGAATTGAGGCCTAAGAAATTCAACAACAAGGGGAAACAAAAGACAACTGCTACCACACAACAGGATCTTGGATCCGACTCAGGAGATGAGACTAAAATTTCAGCCATGATCAGAAAGGGAAAATAAGCCATAGCAAGTACTAGTGCATCAAATTGTCCCAGTAAATCTCCAAGTGAAGAAAGTGTGAGATTTTGAGTGTTGGGGTAGCATCGGGTGTGCTCTATCCATGAAATTTTGTGGAGGGGCTAAGACACAAGACCTCCAAAACTCAAAAAGTGTTTGGAGAAATTTCATATGGTGCGCGAGATATTAAAATAATTAATTTTTTTAATGAGGACCCTAAGTCTAACTTAGGGAATTAGAAATATTAAAGTGAATTAATTAAACACATGTGATGAAATGTTATAAGTGATGCAGATCAAGAAGTCTTTTAATCTAAGCAAACGATAAGATATTAAATCACGGTCGTTGATGTGTCAACGAAAAAGTATAAGAGAAAGGCTTGGGGGTCAGTTGGAAACGCACACACGGAAGCAGAGCACTAATACTAAGCTGGATTTCTAGGGAAAGTTTGCTAAGAATTTCCAGAAGTGTTTCAGCTACAGTGAGGGGTAGTATTGGCTAAGCGGATGATCTGATCTCGGAGCTGAGAGTCAGCAAGAGGCAGAGAAGCAAAAACTAGGAGCAGCGCAAAGGAAGTAGAGGCTATGCAAAAGTTGTGCAGTGCGGAGGTTTTCAGCCTCCACGCAGGTGCTACGCGGGCCCACAAAGGGCAGCACTTAGGCAGTAAGAGGCCTTCAGGGTTACGCAGAGGCCATCGAGGGTGGCATGAGGACTGCGTCACCCATTCTAGGGTTACGCAACCCCCTTCTGAGCAGCGTAGGGGCACGCAGAGGCTAGAAGGGTTGATGCATGAAGCTTCAGAGCAGCGCTCGGGTTTCTAGAGGTGGAACAAGGTTGAGTTTTGTAAATCTCATTTGAGGGTGTGAATCAGTCCAGTCTTTAGTCTCCAAAAAAGTGGGTATTGTTTCAGATCTTATTTTCTCTATCGAGTTAAATAGTAAGGTGCCCAGATTTGTTGTACTCAGATTCTACTTAATAATAATAAACCCTCAAATATGTTGCACCGGTTTTCCCGCATTGGGTTTTTCCTGGGACATTTGTCCAAAAAATATGTGTGTCACTTTGTCGAATGAGCGTAATATTCAGTAAACGATATTTATGTGTGTAGGCTTATAGTTGTGTTTAGTTCGGTATTTTCTGAATATTTTTTTAAAATAATTTGTATAATTTAATCACAAGTAGGAAAATTAAAACAAGATACTGCAATAGGATTTTTGTATTATTGTATTCAGAAATTTTCACAGAAATAAGAATAGAGTTGTTTCATGTAAGAGTGGTCTCAAAACATACAAAAATTGACGCAATTTTTTTATAGTGGGTCTCAAGCGAACTTAATATATCAAGACTTAGTCAAGAAGCTTGATCTTGAAAACATTCCTCATCATAAGCCATATCCTTTGGGTTGGATAACCAAGGATAAAAATTTACAGGTGACAAGAAAATTTATTTTCCGGTGTGCAATCACCACAAACTTTATTGATGAAGTTGAGTTAGATGTTGTACCGCTTGACATATCAAGAATTGTTTTGGGTAGTCCTTATCTCTATGACAGGAAATCAGTCTTCTATCGCCATGAGAACAAGTACCACTTATTCAAATATGGAGTGGAATATATTGTGAGAGCTCATTGCAAAAATATAAACCTCTCTTTAGTTAATGTCAGGCATATGAAGAGACTAGTAAATTCAAGCAAAATCTTTGTGCTTCTTATGATACAACAAAATAATGATATGGATTATGAATCTTTTGAAGGTTGTGATGATAAATTGAAATTTTATTTGTTTTATTTGGTAAGTCAGCAGGGCGAGATGTTTCAGGAACCAAAGGGGTTACCTCCCAAGAGGGGAATCCAACATGAGACACAGCTACAGCAAGATGTTCCACTCCCTAATATTGGCATGTATCACATGTCGATCATGGAAAGTGAAAAAATCAAGAAGCAAATCCAAGAGTTGTGGAATAAATGGATCATTCGCCCATCTACCTCACTATGTGGTTCACCGATTGTGTTGGTGCCCAAGAAGGATGGAACATGGCGCATGTGTGTGGATTTCCGTGCACTAAACAAAATCATGGTAAAGAATCATTATCCACTCCCAAGAATAGATGATTTTCTTGATCATTTGAGGTATGCAAAGTATTTCACTAAGTTAGACTTAAGAAGTGGTTATCTTCAAGTTAGAATAGCTGAAGAGGACATATGGAAGGCCGCATTTAAAACTAAACAAGGATTTTTTGAGTGGCTTGTTATGCCTTTTGGTCTTTGCAATGCTCCAGCTACTTTCATGAGAGTTATGAATGATGTATTGAGACCATTTCTTGATGAGTTTGTCATTGTCTACTTAGATGATATTTTGATATTCAACAAATCATGAGATGAGCATGTCATGCATGTAAGAAAGGTGATTGATGTCTTGAGAAAAGAACAGTTGTTTTTGAAGATGTCAAAATGTGAATTTGGTAAAACTTCTTTAGTGCATTTGGGATATATTGTTGGAGGAGGTGAGCTGAAGATAGACCCCTCTAAGTTTGAGGTCATTGTGAATTGGCCAACACCCAAGACAGTCACTGATGTAAGAAGTTTTCTAGGAGAAGCACAATATTGGAGTAAGTTCATTGCTAATTTTACTTCTATTGCAGCTCGATTACATGCATTGACTAGTGTTAAGAAGGTCTTCCAGTGGGGACGCAAGAAAAAAAATCATTTGATGCTTTGAAAGAGAAGATCATTTTAGCCCCAATACTAGCATTACCAGACTTGAGACAGCTCTTTGAGATTCAAACTGATGCAAGTGACTATGCCATGGGTGCAGTCCTCTTACATAATGGTAAGCCCATTTCATTCCATTTAGAAATGTTTAATGGTGCAGTGATAAATTATCCTACTTATGACAAGGAGATATATGCGTTGGTTCAAACTGTGAAGAAGTGGAAACACTATTTGATGGGAAAGGAAACCATCATTTGCATTGATCACCAACCATTGCAATACTTGCAATCAAAAATTAAGTTACAGCAGTCAAGGCACTTTTGATGGATGGGTTTCTTACAGCAATTCCACTTGGTCATCAGGTATAAGAAAGGTATACACAACAAGGTTGTTGATATGCTTTCTAGGCCTATTATTAGTGCGACTACTTTACTCAAGAATACTTATGTTTTACATGAAAGTTATGTTGAACAATATGCATTTGATAATGAATTTCAATATGTTTATGCAAACTTGAGTCAAAGTCACCAAGTTGAGGAATTGGATTACCATGTACATAATAACTTGTTATATCATTTGGACAAGCTTTGTACTCTACAGGGGGAGATATTGAATGTCATAAGGGAAGCACGCACTTCTCTTATTGCTAGACATTTTGGTGTAAGAAAAATAGTGGCAAATCTTTAGAGGTATTGTTATTGGCCTCATATGCTTGAAAGTGTGTCACGTTTCATTAAAGGTTGTTAATTGTGTGCAAATAATAAGCCTAGTAATAGGAAGTTAGGATTGTATACACCACTTCTGGTTCCTTCATGTCCATGGGAGAGTATTTATATGGATTTTGTAGGAGGTCTTCCTTTGTCAAAAAGAGGTTATGATTATTTGTATGTATTTGTGAATAGGTTCAAAAAGATGTGTATATTGATGCCATGTGAAATTCAAGTCACAGCAGAACAAACAGCTCATATTTTCTTTCAAAATGTTTGGGTTCATTTTAGGTTGCCTAAATCTATTGTAAGTGATTGAGATTCTCGATTTGTTGGGAATTTTTGGTCAAGCTTGTGGGACTTGATGGACGCTAAGTTGAAGAAGAGTACAACCTTTCATCCGCAAAAAAATGGTCAAACCAAAGTGGTTAATAAAAAAGTCATTCATCTTCTTCGAGGATATTGCAACAAACATCCTAAGTTGTGGGATGAACATTTGCATTACATTCAACATGCTTACAACCGTGCCAAACACTCCTCTACCCAAACATCACCATTTGAGGCATGTCTTGGATACTTCCAAAATCTATATTGGATTTCATTTTTGGGAAATATGTGGCTATAGATGGGCATAGCGACATAGATAAAGAAAATAAATTGATAGAGAAAATTCAGTTGATCCATCAAACAGTGCAAGATCAACTAGAAAAAAGTCAAGGAAAGTACAAAGTGAGACAAGACAAACATCGTGTGGATCATAAGTTTCAAGTTGGTGATGAAGTTTGGCTTCACATTAGCAAAGAGAGGCTTCAAGGAGAAGGTAAAAAGTTGAAATCAATCCGGTATGGTACTTTCAAAATTCTGGAAAAGATTGGTAACAATGCCTTCAAGCTTGATTTGCCTTCATACATGCAAATTTACTCTACTGTTAATGTTGAAAATTTAAGATTGTGAGAGCCTCCTTTGATTGAAGATCAAGGAGAGAATGTTCAAATTCCATCTATTGAAGATTTTTCTCCAAAGTTATTTGTTGAGATTCAGCAAGACACCATACTCGACAGAAGAACAAGGACATCAAAAAGAGGAAGTGTTGATTATCTTCGAGTGGGGCTCAAAGGACCAAATCCTTCAAAAGCCAAATGGATTGAAATTTGGAAGGTGAGGGAACTATACCCTCACTTGTTCAACAACTGAATATGATATTTTGGGGTCCAAAAGCT
This sequence comes from Pinus albicaulis, assembly GCA_034641835.2. NCBI lineage: Eukaryota > Viridiplantae > Streptophyta > Pinopsida > Pinales > Pinaceae > Pinus > Pinus albicaulis. Next base: position 930,167,424 of record CM076579.1, on the reverse strand, counting down.
TCCAGTGGGGAGGAATGATCAGGTGCTTAGAATTGTTCTCAAAAACCAAAGTTCTCAGAATGACACGAATTTACCTGAAAGACCGCGCAATGTTCGTCATTCTGAATCCGATGCAACTCGTTTCGCATGAAATGGACTCTATATGGCTTCATAAATGAGTTAGGTTCCTTTTCCTAAACAGGAAAATTTGGCAAAATTGCAGAATAGGGAGCCCAGACAGCAATCTGTATTGTTGATGTGGCATGATGACTAGGCAGGTCAATAGTTTGGTCAACCTTTTCCTCCGACGAATGAAGGGCTACCATGTGGTAGAGTCTAGTTGGTGCATTTTGGTTTGTTGGCAGGTTTTTATTGGTGTTGGTGGAGCCAATGAGGAGGAAGCACGTGGCGCTGCCACGTGTCCCCCTCACGGAATTGTAAAATTATGGTGGAGGACCAGAGGGACCAGGTGGGAGTCGAGCCCGAGACCTCCACCAAGTTAATGTGCGCATCTACCAACTCACATGTACAATTTTTCTTACCATATAACAACTCCACTATTATTTAAAGTTTGGAAAGTCCGCCAATGAGGGGAGAGGGGGCTAACCCCCAAAGCATATGATCACGACCCCGAAACACCGGCGGAGCACATGAGCGCTAGCCATAAGCGTTTTTAATTACCCTTTATCCTCGATTAATTATTGATCAATCTGGTTTTATTAATGGGCACAATTAAATTATTGATCCAATTTAATTAAAAACTAAGCGGGGTTATTAACACTAATCTAGTTTTAGTTGGTGGTTTCGACAAATCCGACGGATTTGCTAATTTTAGCGCCAGTTAGCCCAATTTTGGGCCAGTTAGCTAATTTTGGGGAGGAAATTGTGGAGAATAATTGGGGAAGTCATAACTCAACCAATTTTCAACCAAATCGGAACAGAAAGAGACTAAGGTACCATTTTTGAGTGTTTTGAACTCAATGAAGTAGGTTTGAGGAGCAGAAAAACATTGTAAACACATAATTTTTCAAATTTGAGCATAATATAGAGGCCTAAGCCATGGAAGCTGGACCAAGGAGATGTAGACCAGGAGGGGTGAACTCTTTCATCAAATCCCTGTGTTGATGTGTTGTATGGTGATGTACCATACTTTTTATTGTTGTTGTTCATTCTTTGTTTTATGTTAAATTGTTCATAAAATTAACATAAAAAAACACTTATGAGATTCAATAACTTGCAAGATAACTTGAACCCTTAAGAAAATGTAAAACATTGGTTTCAAAATCTGAAAGAGGAATTAGCACATCATTAATAACGTACCTTAATCAGATCAATAACTCAAGAGAGCGAATCACAGCAAGAGAGAGTGATTTTCTCTAGTGTGAGTGGCTCAATAGGCTAAAGCGCGGAGGAGGATAAGTACAAGATAATTTGGGGGCGAATCCAAGATCATGAGTTGTGGAGATTTCCAGGTTGAGTTGTTGAAGTGAGGCACAATTGTTGGGGATGCTGAATTTCCAAGGTCGAGTTAATAGGTGTAGAGACCGATTTTATGGTGATCAATGCATTCAATTTCCTTCAGGTTAAATTACTTCAGAGGCCAATTTAAAAGTGGTTGAATTCCATGGGCCGAATTCATCCTATGGAGATTGAGTTACAAGTTCCAATTACAGTATTTTTCCTTCTATCTTTCTAGGTCAAAAACCTATATTTTCCAAATTAATATATGACAAAGAATTGTTATGTGTGAATTATTTTTTCAATGTGTCATTGATCTCTTTGATTTAAATTCCACTGCATAAATATATTTCTAGAAGTTAAAAATACCAATGATTTTATTTTTTGGTAATTTAGTATTTATTTTTCTAAATAAATAAATTGTTGGGGATAAAATTAATTGTTGTGAGAAAATAAATCTGGGCAGTTATTTGGAAATTTAACAAAGCAAGTGGTCAAGTAGAAGTCATCAACAAGGTTTTGTAAACCATGCTCTAGAGAATAATAAATAAAAGTAGCCTTAGCTAGTATTTGATTTTATTTCTGGCACTTTAGACATATCAAACCTTAGTAAAAATTATTATGAGATTCACTAGTTTCTAACTTGTGCATAGAATGGATACAATTATCCCAACTGATATAGTTTTTTTGGATATATGTTTGTGCTTGAGTACCCAAAATCATTGAAAATTGTCAAGACGGTGTATCTAGAGAATGAGCTTAGATTTTTTATCCCAAGAAAATTTAATACCTACAAGACTTCTTCTATAAGCTCAAGTCTTTTATTCATCAAAAAAAATCTTGTGACATTGATAGAAAGGAAGCTTAGCTTATTCTTCTAGTGCTTTCAAATATATGACCTAAGTATTTAGTATTTGATTCTTCTTTCCACACTACTAAACCTTCCATGGGTAAATAATGGAATATTTGTGCTATGAATGAATTCATAGAACCATTTATTCATGAGAAAAATAATATCATTTAAAATGGGGATCTACAATCCTCCAAGGCACATGTGCCAATGCAAGAAACTAGCTAGAAGAACAAGCAAAAAACAAGGGTAAAAAGGAATGAAATCACAAGAAAGAAGGAGAGTTCAAATTCTAAGGAAGGAAATTCCTATGAGAGAGAAAATTGCACGTAGTGTAGCAAGATATTTCATATAGACAGTGAATGTATGAAGAAGACAATTGACGCCATGGTACAAGCCCTCCACCAAAATCATCTTAAGGACTACATTCTAGATAATTCCAAGAAAAAGCAGGGGGACAAACCACCATAATAAAATAGTAAAGGTCATGCTTTGATTTCCATAACTTATTCTCATAACACTTGGATTCTTGATTTAGGATTCATTCATCATGTGGATTCATCATTTCATATTTATCACATTGGGAACCTTGTACTATACCACCTATTTTGATGGGATATGATTTTCCTATTGAGGTTGTTAGAGAAGGAAGAATATATATTGATTGTATGAGCTTTAATAATCTACTTCATGTCCCTAATCTCTCCAAAAATCTTCTCTCTATCTACCAAATTACACACTCAATTTTAGGCAAGATTTGAGTTCATTCCAAATTCAATTATAATTTTTGACATGACAAAGGTACCGTAATAGCAATTATTTAGGTTAACCACCATTCCAAGTTGTATTATTCCTCTCATTTTATTCCAAAATAAGATCATGTTTCTCTTCTTACCCATGCAAATAAAGAGATCAGAATGTGTCATTATAGATTTGTGTTGGATTTTCCTTAGGCCCTAGATCTAGTCTAAGGCTAATCACGCACATAAACACACTAAAAACCCTCAACCTTATAGCACTTTGCACAACATATATCTTTAGCAGTGAAATCAATTAATTACATAGAGATTTGAACCCAAAGCATCATTATTTTATTAGTTCATCAATAAAATAATCATGCATTCTCGTATTAGGGATCATGGCCCTCGATCATTAGTACATCTAGTATACATAGTATACAAACTAGGGATTTCAATTTGCAACATCGGATTTGCAATCTGCCCACAAAAGAAGACAAGAACAAAACCCTTAACTTATTGATGTAGCCTATCTAAATCATCCCTTTCAGTACTTGCAGTCCTTGACATCTTTCAGTTCTTTTTGCCTCCTTTACATAGAGAAATACCTCTCTTTCCATCAACTAATAACAGTGGTTTTTCTCCTTGATATGCATTGTACATCAACCCCTAAGCACCAATAATTCATAATGAGTTTGACCCTTCAACTTCACTACATATTAAGCTCCAAATAAGATCAACAACTCACAATGAATTAATCCTCTAATTCAATGTATATCATTCCTTTAACATGTTGTTCGTAGCTCCTATATCTTGGCCTTCTTATGTAGATCTTAATTATTTTTTTATTTTAGTGATGAGATACTCAGTCAATTCTTCTTGGATCTCTATCCAATTCTACCAAACCCATCAAACCATTTATCTATACTAGAACTTCCCTATTTCCATGTTTGAGTTGATACAACACTCTGTTCAGACCTTCAGCACTCTTGATTTTTCCTTCATCACCCTTGATCTGACCCTTGGTACCTTCGATCCGACCACCTTAGATCTGAAATAATCGAGTCATTGTGCCACAGAGATAAGACTAAAAGAGTCTTCAACAACCCTCCTCTGGTATGATATTGAACAACCCATTATTATTGAAAACAAAATAATAAAAACCAAACCCCTACTCCTCATACTTATTGTACCTCAATCCACACGCCTACCCCTCATACTTAGTATACCCAAATACACACATTTGTCCCCTTCCCTCCCTCTTCCTCAGCACCCCGCTTCGTTAGAAAATCAAAAGGCAAAAATATTTTCTTATCTTGATAGTTATTTGTGATTATCTTTAAATTCTTATTTTCTTATTTTATCTTTTTATCATCAATAAGCTACCAAAAACATAAGTACATGAATACCAACACAATAGAGACACGGGATATAGGCTCTCATCCAAGGCTAAAACCCCTCTTCTAGGGGAAAACCCAAAACTTCTCTTCGCTTCCTTTAGAACCAAATAAAATGAGATAAAAAATACCTTTGACCTAACCAAAATACTTCCTTCAATCCACAAATTCAGCCTCCTAAGATGATTAGTATAACTTCAATAGTCAACTCTAGTAAAGCTACTTCAATCCTGCAACAAACCCAGATTTCAACCCACTTGCTTCAAATTTTCAGCCCTACTACAGACATGCAACTTCGGTCCTCTTACAGCAACCCAAAAATTCACACATGTGGTAGAAAAGAGAAAATTGCAGCTTTATTTTGCTTGACAAGTGTCTCCTCCTTCGCTTAGGGTTTCTCCTTGTTCTTATGGGTATTTCACACTTCGTTCTCCTCTTCAAGTTGCAGATTGAACTTCCTTTATTGGTGGTCAAATGAGGTCGAGTAGCACTTCTATGTATAGCCTTCTGTGTGGACGAATTCCCTTGATGAGGCTAACTTGAATGGAGGGCAGGTCGACTTCGTGTTGACACAAAATACAATTTTGACTCAAAAATAAATTTATTTCTTATCATACAAAGCCCAAGAAGGGTCTAGATAATAATGACAAGGACTATGACTCTTGAATTAAACCCTAGACGTAATAAATGGACGCTTTGATCTAGAAACAAAATAAACAAAGCATGAAACTCGTTTTTATAAATAATATTTCTTTTACAATAAATTTTATTTTCTTTCTTTTGACAAATATATTACATCATGACTCAAATACAATTATGAATACTGATACTAGTTACATTTTTTTCAACATGCTCCATCCTACCATCTACACCCCAAAGGAAAGGATTGGCATGGGAAAGCAAAGAGGGGAGGGTGGGGGTTGTGATGAAGAGGTAAGGTATCAGCCAAAGTGGGAGGTGAGGGTAGATTCTACAACTCCCCTAAAAAGAATACTTTTTTGTCTTTTAATCAATAAATCTAGTTTTTCTTTTTTATTATTATTTTATTAGAAAAAAAGAATTCATATATATTAATTTGGTATGGTTTAACATATATATATATATATATATATATATATCAGTCTAAAACATAAATTTTTATAATTTTTAATTTTTCTTTAATTATTTTAAATTTATTTTAAATATAACCTTATTAAAAATTAAATTAATGTTATTTTTAAGAGAGGAGGAATGTGTTTTTTTTTTTTTTTTTTTTTTTAAATATTATATATATATGGGATTTTTTTGTCATTGTTTTCTATTTTTATTTATTTTCCCATTTTTCCTTTCTTTTCTTTTATTTTATTTTTTTGTGATTTTGCTTCTAGCATTTTTCAGCTAAACCCAAAAAAAAACAAGGGGATGTGGAAGTGAAATCAACAGCACATTTTTTTGAATTCGATAGTTGATTTTAAAATTTTGATTGCAATGATATAAATTGTCAAGACCATTGGTTGTGAACAAGGTGCAATTTTGACTCTGCAAAAAATGGGGGGTGCTACTAAGAGTACCACTTTTCAATTTCAGAGTTGATTTAAGTTTTCAAGTGCAACAATACAATTTGTTAAGCTCATTGTTTCAAACAAGTAATTTTGACCCCAAAATGAAAGAAAAATATATTGTTGTTGGTTTCCCCACTTTTAAATTCAGGAGTTGATTTCAAGGTTCTTATTAGCAATGAGGTTGTTGAGACATGGTTGCAAAATATGATTATTTTAACCCCTCAACTATACTCATAAAAAGTGATGTTATTGGTAATACCAATTTTCAAAACAATAGTAAAAAACTATAACTAAATTTGACCTCTAGAAAAACAAGAACTTCGAAGGGTTCTCATTAAGTTGAAAATTATGTTAAGAGCTTGACCTTAAAAACATAGTCCAAGGAAAATATGATACTCCTAATCTCCTATGAATCCTCAACAATTGACTTAAAAAGAAAAGAAGGTCACAAATAAAAGGATTCTTTTGGGTCATGTGAAAGATCGCCTTATTCCTCACATCACGGGTAAATTAAAAAGGAGATGTTCAATGTATTGACAAATCTTTATAAGACTGTCAATATTTTCAAGAAGATTCTCTTGAGAACAAACTTTATTAAATACATGAGTGGTTCAAACATTATGGCGTGTCACCTCATTAAGGTTATCCAAATCAAAGTTCAGCTCTTTGCTATTGTTTTGAAGGTCAAAGTGAGGAATTTATGCCTATTGCACTAAATGACTTCTCCCTTGTTTGAGGAGCTTGTGTTCAAGTTGTTTGTGCTCATGAAAACCTCCCAAACTATAAAAAAAAAAAACATTTGAACGTATCTATCTGAGAAGAAACAAGGTAAGAAATAGTTTCAACCCAAAGAGAAAAGGGTCCAAGACCTTGTGATCATTGGAAATGTTAAGAAATGTGGGAAAAAAAGAGGATCTAAGAAGCATATGGAAGATACATATTACAAAAAATATATTGCTAAGGATTTGAGTCACTTCTTATGAATGTAACAAGAAAGAAAACTTCACTAATCAATGTTCAAATAAAAGAACAGGAAAGGGCAGGCAACCTCAAGAGTAGTTTGCAAGAAGTGTGAATGCCTTAATTGGAGTGGGTGAGTTGGCATCCAAACTTGAAACTTATTTTTCGGAAGTTTCATGCATTTCAAGTTTCTACCAATACCAATTATGGTGTTGGTTGGCATGTGGATATCAAAACATCTCGACGTGTCATATTTAATAACAAAGTTTTCAACAATGTCCAAGAAAAATATTGGTCGGACAAGTGGAGTTAGGTAATGATGTTACATATTCAATGACTCCAATACACACCATATCCTTATGTGCCTCCAGGAGATGTTCTTTCCCTATATGGTATTCATTTCATGCCTAGTTTGATGAAGAATCTCCTTTCTATCTCAATTTTTACAAATCTAAAATGTAAATTTGTGTTTGATGATCAACAATGCATCATAAATTATTCCATCAAAGGACTTTCTCAGTTTTTTACCAAAGAAGTGCATGAATAGGGGCTTTATATGTTTCCTTTTAACATTGGAAATCATGAGTCCTTTGGTGCATCATATTGGCAAGTTATTCAAGTCGTGACACAAGTGTTTTGGTCAATTTCACTATGGACCTCTTCTTCTCTTGGAAATGGTGCAAGAATTCTAAGATTTCAAAATGAATAAATCGAAGTGTGTAAAGGTTGTGCACTAAGCACTCCAATATTATTTTACATTTTAGTGAGTAATGATTGAGGGATATTTTGAAGTTGATACACTCTAATGTTTGCAAGTATGTGCCTTCTACTTTCTTGGAAGGTAATCTTTTTTATGTTTCATTATATGATGATTCCTCTTGGAAAACTTGGATTTATTTAATGAAATCCAAGGATAAAGTGTTCAATAAATTTAAAATCCTTATTTAGAAAAAATAGAGCAAAGAAGATCAAGTTTCTCCATCAAATGATGGACAATATTACAGCTCCAAAGAGATTGATTTTTTTGCAATGAAGCAAGAATTAAGAGGGAGCTAACAATAATGTACAAATTGTGATGAAATATAGTTGTGGAGCATAATAATAGCTCCATAATTGAGACAGGTTAGGCCATGAATTATGGCATGAACTTGCCAATGTGTCTTTGGACAAAAGCTTCTAAAATTGTTGTCTAAGTCTTGTACAGATGTTCGCATATAATTTTGAAGAATGAAACTCCAAAGGACATTTTCACTGGTGAGAAGTCCCATGTATCTCATTTTAGTGTGTTTACTTAGCTATTTTATATTAATGTCCATGATGAGAAATAAACCAAGGTTGATCACTCCAATATCAACGAGATTTTTTTTGCTATAATGCAACATCAAAGGGATACCAAATCTTATAACCAATGCAAGGGAAGCCAATTGGTACACCAAAATGTGATTTTTGATAAGGATGGGTGGTCTTCAAGTTTGCAGTAGCCTCCTTCAATGATTGAAGAAAGTGAAAACCCTATTGTTTCATATTCACATATGAAATTACAAGAGAAATCATATTAAAACCTGCAACAAATCAATGAGTGAAAAAGTTTCACTACCCCATAATTCAGTGAAGAAGTCGGCGATGTCTTACCCAAACATTGCAAGATGAAAAAAGAAAATGTTGGCCACCTAAGTCCACATTTCAAGTGGGTCATCGACTTAAGAATTTTCCAAATTATGTTGAATTTATGAATTCCATTCTTGATAACAAACTTCCCACCTTTGAGAAGGCTAATTCCCACAATAGAGGGATATAACTTCATCATCAAGAATGATGTTTGGAAAATGGATCCAAGGCCTATTAATTGATTCCAAATGGTTGTACAGATCAAGCATGCAACGGAAAATGGCATTAAGAAGTACAAGCCCAAGCTTGTTGTCAAAGGATTCTCTTAAAAGGAGAGAATTGACTACGATAAGAATTTTTCTCTAGTTACCAAGTATAACTCTATTAAAACCATTGCATTTATAGCTTCTTGCATTGGTAGGAATTTATATCAGATGGATGTAAAGATAGCATTTTCATATGCCATAATTGAGGACAAAGTGTACATAAATCTACCAACAGGTTTTGAGACCCATGTTTACAATTCAAGGAAAGTCCCTTATAGGTTAAGGCAAGCACCACAAGCATGGTATTCAAATATCAATGAGTATTTACTCAAGTTGTGCTTTTCCAAGACTTGTATAGAATCTAATATTTATTTATTTATTTATATATTTTTTGCTAAATCAACTATTGCTTGTCTTGGTCTTAAATATAGATGGCATTATCATTACAAGAAAATTTAACCAGCTCATTTCAAGGTGTGAAAAGAAATTGGCTAGTGAATCTGACATGGACAATGGTCTACTACACTATTTTTTGGGACTAGAGGTTTGGTAGGTTGGAAGTGAAGTTTTCCTTAGACAAGGGAAGTATAATTTGGAGAATATGAAGAGATTTAAAAGGTTGGAAATCAAGCCCATGTCTACCCATATGGTTCCAAATCTAAAATTGAATTGTGATGAGAATTCATATTTGGTTGATCCTACTCTATACAAGAAATTTATCAAGCCATTGATGTACCATGTGAATATAGAGTCAAATATTTGTTACGTAGTTAATACAATAAATGAATGTATGGTATAACCTCGACAAAAGTTGATAAGCATGTGGTCAAACATTAGAAGGTTGTTATTTATTATGCCATACAATATGCAAAAGGTGGTGAATTGTTACTCCACAGATTTGTTGACTCAAATTGCAAGAGATGTTATCACAACTAATATAACATATGGCCACAGTTTCAACATTTTTACAAGGATAATTTTGTGGTTCAACATGGAGCAAGATGCAATTGTGCTTAGTTCAACAAAACCAAAGTATATTGCAACTATTTCCACTAGTTGTGAATCAATTTTCCTTCGCTTGTTGATAGCAAAGTTTACTATTGAGATGTTGAAACCAATTGTTATTCATTGTGATAATCAAATTTGCATTAAGTTATCTCGAAATCTAGTTTTACATGATCAATTCGAGAATTGAGATCCAATAATATTCCTGGAGAAATAGAGAACATAATAGAGCAACAATCCTGGATTACATTCCTACAAACTCATAGTTCACTGATATTCTAATGGAACTCCTAGCAAACAAGAAATTGGAGATAAGTTTGGTTTGGTGGAAAAAAGCATTCATTGCAAAGAGGGTATTAGTTTTTTGTTGTCTCTTGATACCTACTAAGTTGTACCTAGCAGGAACGAAGAATCCATGGCCCAATGTATAAGGTACCTATCAAATATTCAGAGTTCAGAAGTCTAGTAGGGCAAATTTTTCCCCTTATCTCTCTCTCTCTTCTTCTATCTTCTCTCTCTATGAAAATTTTATACCCTCGTGCGAGAATTGTATAACATGAGACCAGCATGATGAACTTATGTATTAGAGTTATACCCTTGGGACCCAATTAGTAAGAAGGTCACTCTAGATTGTTTTTTTACTTGATTAATTATTCTCAATTTTTAGTCATAAATAATAAATTGAGTTTATTCACCCACATCCTCCAAAGATAGAGTGCAATTATTAACTAGACCTTGAGTGTGTTTTCTAAGTCTATGGTCAATGTATATTAGCATGCTAAGCATTGTCTTGATTCTTGTGAAATTTCATTAGGTTCTAATAGAATTTTTTAATAATTAAAAATTTCCCACATAACAAAAAATTTTAATTAATTTTTATGTAAGAAATAAAAAAGTGGCGCTAAAAAAGGTTTTGGGGCATGTAAGGACTCGATTTTCATCCTTAGAGTGCCAACATTATCCTAGTACCCACTTTGGGGTGCAAAATATTGTTTTTTCCTCACAAAAAATCATTTTTACTCAAATAGTGAGGAAAAAGACAAGAAAAAACAGAATTAAATAAATTGGGAAAATGTGGGGGACATGTTTTTAGCCAACTCACTCTCTCAATCAGTTAAGAGAAGTGACAAGTCAATCAAGACCACTTAGACCACGATTTTGGAGCTCAAATCAAGGGCCAAGTGGAAGGACAAGTTTGGTGTCCACAAGAGAGAGTTGGATGCCCACGGATTTGAAGATCAATTTGGTGCATTTAATGAGGCATAATTCTCACTTGAGTAAGGCTTTTAGTGATGAGTTTGAATGTGAGTTGGAGGGGCATGTGATTAGGCCACTCCCACTCCTCCTATGAGTTGTCTCCTTGATCCTTTAAGCAGTGCACACTTGGGAGCTATGTGTGGATGTCTTGAGTACGCATTACCCTACTCAATTCTCCACCATGCCACTTGGAAACTCATAGCCAAATCTTGGATTGCTATCAACCATATTTGGAAGCATCCTCCTTGATGTGATATGCTACCCTCTTTGGGAAACTCACTTTACCACTTGGATAAACTCATGCTCCTCCCTTGGAAACTCATTCTTGCCACTTGGAGAATTTGAATTTTCCTTGGGATGATCATCTTCATTGGTATATCCTCCCATTTTGTTATAAATTGAATCTCCCTCTCTTGAACAAGCTAGTATTGAAGCTTGAGAGCTTGGGGAAGTGATCTTGTTTTTTAAGTGTTCCATTTTTTATAATAAAAGAAATCTTTGGAGGCTCATGATCTTGTGAATGGTGTGGTTTGTTTGGCTCTTCATGAGATAACTTTGTTTTTTTTTTTTTTTTTCATTGCTTTAAGTTTGTATCTTAGGCCTTAATAGGGACATTGTTGTCCAAAGGATAAGATTAGCAATTGTTTGTTATCTTCTTGTTAGTTTGCATTCTTGGATTGAACCTTACATGTATTTATCGATTGAATAGCATGTTTACTCCTTTCATTATGCAAGCTACACTCATGTCTACTAATTTTTGGCAAGATCATAAGTTTTTGCGAGTTCCTATAGCTTGAAGATTGGGGACTACTTGGTTGGAGCATCCATCTTCTTGCACCAAAGAAGCATTATTCCCTTGGCATCAAGTGCCATGAAATGCCCCTAACTCTCTCTTCTTTCTTCACCTAGGGTTTGAAATTTTATCATCAACATTCTTGGTACTATTTACTAGAGCTTTATTGATATATCTAGCATTGTTAAGGCTAAATAGGTTATTTCCCTAACAACAGTCAAATTAGCTAAGAAAATCCAATTATCTTGCCTTCTCCTTAGCTAAATAGAGTAGAAATCCATAGTTTTAATTATAGTATTTTCACTTGGTGATCAATTTGAGTGTCCCAAAAGCATTTTGAGCACATGTTACACTAATTAGCTTGCTAGTTTTTAGCCGGTCATTGGTTTTACAAGGGGAGGTCCTACCCAATTGACCAACTTGAAGGATTCAAGCACCCAGAATAAAATATATGTTCTACCCTTTGTAAAACTACCTTTTTACCACCATTGTAACTTCACAAAACCATTATTTCTGTTGAATTTTGTAGCTATGGTCGATTTTCATTATATTTCATTTGTACCTATAATATTGAAATATGAATTATTTTTGTAAAAGAAAAGTTTATTTTAAGCATGTTCTTCATGCTTGCAAGAAAAAAGAAAATATTTATTTGTTTTATATTCAAAATAAATTGTATAAGGCATGTTCTTCATGGCCTTATCTTAAGCAGGAAAAGGGAAATTTTATTTGCATGTTTGACACCACAAGATGCTTAAGTCATCCTCCCAATGATGAAGTCAGCCTGGCCCAAGCGACACATGTTCGACCACCTCCAACATGTATATATAGAGAGCACTTGTCTCCACTCTAAGCACAATTCGCATCGCTTCTTCAAGTATATCTCTAATCTAAAATAATGAAAGAGGATGAAGAAAAGGAAGTATGGGTTAAAGGATAAAAGGAAGGTCGAGCTCAAGGAAGAGTCTCTTCGCACATGTGAACTCTCTCTACTGCCCTCACACGTGTGATTGTGAGTCCCAAGTTCTGTGGCAAAAGTCTGATCAAGGTCTAAAATTCAAAGATAAGGAGAGGTCGAAATTCAACCCCTATTACAGACCTAGTGTGAGCTTGAGAGAAGACATCCTGAAGTGATCTGGAAATTTTGTCTTGGCATCTTGGGCATCTTGTTGGTTAGTTTGACTTTGATGTATCTCTTGTTGCATTGATTCTCTAAGGAAAAGGTTAGAGGGGTTTTTCCCCTTTAGTGGGTTTTCCCCGGGTAAAATCTTTTTATCTCTTTGTGCATTGTGATCTATATTTCTCTATTGTCTATGGTTGAATTTCTGAATATATAATTGCTTAATGATATAGTGAAAGAGAAAAATAAACATTTATATCATTGAAAGTGATTATCAAGTTTTAGAAATAAGTACTTGCATCTATTGTACTACAAATATCAACACCTTCCTCCATTTATTCATAAGGGACTCCACCACCCTAACAAGCATTATAATCTCCTGAGAGCTAGGAGATCCTCCTAGGCATCCCCCCTCCCCAGTGGGGATCTCTTGCGTTTTGTTTCTCTTTCATGGTTTGTTTTTATTTGGGATGAAAATTAACCATTAGAGTAATTTAATCACATAACATTAGACTAGTCTAATTTTATTTCGTTACATTATTTTAATTTCATTTCGTTGGATTATTGTTTAATTTCAGTTCAATAGAGTATCCTCAATTTCATATATTGCAATTTAATTTTTCATCTTAATTGCAAAATAAAAAACCCCATCAAACTCTTTTGTGCTCATGCCATTGCAATCTTGCCTTGATCCTTGTGCGTGACTTGAAAGAGCTTGTTGGTTAACTTACTTTAATAGGGAAAACCAATTATATTCCCCTTATTGTGATATTGGAGGAAATGGTAAATTTTGACTTGTGGAATCAAGCTAGGAGCTAGAGTCTCCTAGTATTGGATCTCCTTGCAACATGTTCACTTGTGGGCTCTCGAGAGTACTCATTGACGCAAAGCTTCCTCCTATACGATCCTCTTGCAATTTTCCTTAACCAACGAGGATAAGGATAGAAGAGGAAACACACCTTAGTTAGATTTACTTCATTGCAATCACACATCTCACATTATGCACTCGTACAAATCACCACATATCCATCAATATAATAAATCTAAATCCAAGTGAAATCTAACTTAACTAAAACGTATCAAGAACATTCCACAACATTTTTTACATCGTTCAGTACTTGGTTATTTTCATTACCACATTTACTTTCAAGCAACATTTATTTTTGGCACGTTCATTTCCAAGTATAAAAATTTTACCTTCAAGCATAATCACAAAATTTACTTTGAGCATTTCATTTACAATCCACTTTTGGCAATGGTCTCTATTTGTTACATTGTTTGCTTACAAGTATTTCATTCTTATTTTCATTGTCATATCTCTTGCTTGTGAATGGTAATTTGTACATTTATGATCATTTTATTTGCTCGTGAAGTTTACTTACGTGCTCTAAAGTGATATATTGTTACTTATATGTTAATGGTTGAATGTGCTTTGGTAATTCAATTAATTCCTAGATATTTCTTGTTTAACTTAGCATAATCAAGCCTTAGTTTTATTTTCTCATGGGGGTTGCCCCCCTTGGCTTCGCTAGGAGTTAGCTTAGATGGAGGCGTTGAGAATTGGGTGACAAATGCTCAACTCGAGTCAAGGTGTGGATTAGGCGACAACGTGTCAAGCATGTTCTATAGAAGCTTCTTTGTTCTTTATATGTTTCCTCTCTCTCTCTCTCTCTCTCTCTCTCTCTCTCTCTCTCTCTCTCTATATATATATATAATACGAATGGATGTACAAATTATACAATTCCAAAAATCTCCTCTATACTTGCATACTTGCTTTCTAGCGGAAGCTAAGAAAGGAGTCAGTAATAGGTTTATATGTCAATACATTTAAACATTGGTGTAAAGAAAGAATTCATACAAGTATAATAGCACAAATGAAAAAAGAGTTAGTGATAAAGTTAGATGTTGATACATCTACAACGTTGGGATTGTGTGAAGGCTCTATATATGGGAAACATAATTAAAAAACTTTTCTCCCGAGGGCAGAGGGAAACATAATTAGAAAACTTTTCTCCCGAGGGCAGAGCAACCCAAGCCAAAGCAATGTTTATCTTGTTCAAGTAGGAATTTAAAAACTTATGCAAACTTTACCACATGATTAAACAAGGAACTTTATTGCATTCACTAATGATTCATCAAGGAGAACAACAATTGTCATCCTTTAAAATAAGTAAAATGTGTTCAATGCACTAAAAACGTTTTTGCTTCAATTGAAAAGAAACAAGAAAATATCTCATATAACTTCATTGTGACAATGGAGGTGATTATTTATCCACAAATTTATTTGGTCTCTAAAAGAGGAGGGTCTAAAGGCATCCTTGAATACCCAATTCACCTAGATGAAATGGGCTAACATAGCAAATAACAAGACATGTTAAAGCAAGATGGATGCTAGTATGTAGCAAGTTATTTATGTCCTAGGTTAATATGTGATTAACTACAGCGTGAATTCTAGATAAGGTTCCCATTTAAGGTTTGTAGGGAAAGGAACTAGCAAAAGTGAAACACAATCATTGATAAATCTAAGGATATTTGGATGTTATGCTTATTACAATTCCCAACAAAGAAGAGCAAGGAGATAGATGCCAACACTATTAAGGAAATATTTAGGAGTCATTGTTTTAATATAAAAGAGTATAATTTATTAGGTTGAATCACCAAAACAGTGATGGGCAACTATAGATGTCATTAATGAAAAAATGATGCCAATAAGCAAACATGTACAAATGTGGGGTTTAATGAAAAATTAATGGGTAATAAGCATACAAGTAGAGAAGTGACATCATATAAAAGGGGAGAACTAGATAAATTTGTTGCTCAAGAATAAATGTTGTCGAGGATGAACCATGTTATGCCAAATAGTGGTTTATGGCAATCAAAATCAATGACAATGAAGTGACAAAGAAACATGTAGCAAGAGTTCTTTAGAGATCAATATGATTAAACCACTTGGAATGCAAGAGAATTCATACAATTAGCACAAGCATTAGGTTCATTTGAATAATTTAATTGTGTTTTCTCGAGTATAGCAACTGAGTTGCATACTCCAGGCATTACAATGAGAAATTCATACTCAAAGAGGTGGAAAGTAGGAATATTGTGGATGATTTATTGATTTTGAAAAAGGAACATAGCAGTTAGCTCCACTTCTAATATAAAGTAAGATGGTGGGATGCACATAGTTGTCAGGCCGCAATTTAAGGCAAATGGTTCCATTAATCACTACAAGTGGTCACTAGCTACCAAGGGGAACTGAGATTGTTAGTGTAGATTATCATCATAAAATGTCATCGAAAGTGACATTGACATCAATTTGAGGGTTTTTCGTTATTGTAACAATAAAGCACATCGAAATGCATTACATGGATGTAAAAATGTTTTCTTCTTACTTATAAAACCCACTAGAAGGGTGTGTAGAAACAGGAAAAGAGGTTGGTCTGCAATATAAGGTCACAAAAGCAAGCCTCTTGTGCATGATATCAAATGGTCAATAAATTCCTCCTTGTTATAGCAAGTTGTAGAAAAGAGGCCAAATCTTAACATTTGTGTTAGAGTTTAGAATAAGTCTACAATCATTATTGCTCTGAATCTTTGCTTCATGAAATGTCTAGTATAGGGCCATACTAGGATAATTTCCACACACACACAAAAATGGAAATATGTGTATTACAGCCTTTAGACATGTTTATGACCACATGAGCGCATCCCACATGTCACAAATGCATTAGTATGACATTTTTGAGACATACAATCATATGACATGTTCCCTGTTGGAGAATTTAACTAGTTTTGATCTTCATAATTTGTACCATTATGTATTTTATGTAAAAAGCAAAAGAAAATAAAAAGAAAATTTATTATTATTTTTCTAGGCAAGCATGTTCTTCATGCTTCTAGGGTTTTAGTCAAAGAAACAAAGTCTTATTTTGGATCTATTGTAAAAGAAAAAGAAAAAAATTAATGTAATTTTGGGACAGAAACCCCATTAGGTACCAAGTCAGCCTTGACCCAAAAGACATGATTGTTCAAACCCCCTTGGACAAGTATAAATAGAAGGAAGTTGGAGCTCATTTGGACACACATACTTCACATGTTTTTTCTTCTGAAATATAACAGAAAGGGGCAGCGAAGAAGAGGGTTGAAGTTTGGTTTGAGAAAGATTCTCTCTTGATATCTTTCTTGTGGAAGTTCTACCTAGTTGAATATTTGTTGTTTGTATCTTGTTGATGAATTTGCTGTGCAAAATGGAAGGTATGTCTTGGCATACACAAGGGGAAGTTTTTTGTGGTAATGGGTCTTGGATATCTCATTTGATCTGATTCTATAAAAAAAATAACATTTTTGGGTTTTTCCCTTGGAGGGGTTTTACCTGGCTTGGAGCTTGTATCTTGTGTTCTACTGTTTTCTATGATCTTCATGTTTTATGGTTTGAATCAAATTTATGGTGCTTGGGTTTGAAGTATAGTGGTTGATTACACATAACCACATTATTGTGTATAGATCGCACAACTCTCTGTACAATCACACTACTTTGTCATGGCATGCTTGGTAAAATCTAAGACCAACATATTTAATAAGGTTTGATCATATTTCTTCAAGGAGGATCACACAACTATATACAGCATATTTCAATATGTTTTGGCATGGGGATATTTTTATTCATCACATTGACTCAGAAGCATATCGCTTGATCTATTCATGGTGCGAAAGTTCATACAGTGGTATTGACTCTATGACAAATACAGTGGCTTGTATTAGCTAGCTACTTCTTGTGGATCACATATAGATTGAATCTATACTTTGACATGTATCAACCTACTTGTGGTTGATCGTTAACCAGAATCATGCCTCGCTTGTTTTGACCTACATCTATGTTGTTTGACATATATAAGGATCGACGTATATGTTCGCATACATGGCAATAACTTACAATGAACATACTATGTGACATCATTTTAAAATGATTTGCTCTTGCACATAGTTCAAACCCTGTAATTCAAAGTGGATTGCATAACAATGGGATCACATTGAGGCCCAATCACATCACATGTGAGTTAGCATTTTGAGAATTGAGATCACAACTTATGACCAGCAGCTCAAATAATGACTCGCATTTCTAATCTCAAGACATGATCTTGCTATATATTTTAACTTGGGATCGTATGGCACATAGCAATGACCTATAACTCATAGATAGTAGCTCGGAGTTATGGTATAAGTTAGGACATTTACATATGGTTCAGCAATGAAATTAATAACAATTGTGTAAAAGCCGACTTACTCTACTCGCTTTAAAGTGACTAATATCAAGGTTTATGGCATGGCTTTCTATTGGAGCATCGTTATCTCAACTCATAGCATTAACGTATTGAATTGAATACAGTGAAACATTGACAATGACAAGGTCTTATGAGAGATATTGACATATTTATGATGTATCCTGTGGAGTGGATGAAAGCTCATTGTTGTGGCTCGCTTTCTTGTAGTTTCCATTCCCAATAATTTGGATTGATTGTTGACAAAGACCTGCGCATTCTATTGGCCTCTAATCATTGAATGAATGTCATGTTATCCCTCTCAATGGCTTGTTGATTTGTGTACATATGTGGTATCAAAATGTTCAATGGATCGTGGATCACATTTTTATATCAACAATAAGGCAGAGTTGTATATGGAAATAAGACAATGACATATACGATATTTGATGGAAATCTTGGCATGAGACATATATTGGTGCCCAGATGTGGTATAGTTGTAACCTTCATAAGGAAGGAACCAGAATTATGATTTTGTGAACCATCGTTGTTGACAGAATGATTGGCCCTTGACAAATAAAGAAGGAAAAAATCC
Source organism: Pinus albicaulis (assembly GCA_034641835.2). NCBI lineage: Eukaryota > Viridiplantae > Streptophyta > Pinopsida > Pinales > Pinaceae > Pinus > Pinus albicaulis. The sequence goes on along the minus strand of CM076579.1, from coordinate 930,148,603 downwards.
TTGCAAAGAAGTGAAGGACATAACGCTTTGGAACTAAATGTAGTTCGAATGAAGCAGATTTTGGTGATCATGGAAGGCAGAGGTACATGGTCTTTGTCTAGGAGGTATGTATAATCATTATATGCATGTCTAGCTTATGATGGATAAAGGGTATGCATGATGCATATTAGATCCTAAGATGAAATGTATTAGGGTTTTGTAGCATGCTTTGTATGGCTAGAATCTAGGGTTTATATACTTTACATTTTTTAAAATTTTGGTATCTAGGGTTCGTAAAGCCTAGATGAGACTTGAATTGGAAAAACACTATAAATGTGAAAACCCTAACCCCAATTGGTTATTCCCTCTAAGGAAACCCTCACAAGGGTTGAAGTAAAAATGAAACTTAGGTCAAATCCCTAGGGTTAACGTTTCTGCTAAAATTGAAAACCCTAAAAGGGTTAGATCAAGAAATACAGGATTTCTAACTAGAACACTAGAAGTACACCCTGAGAAACCATGAAAACCCCTAGATTGACATAATTGACATCATGTTATTGTCTTTGTATATTTTTCTTGGTTGTACTCTTATGAATTGCAAGTACATAATGAAAGAAAGAAAAAAAGGATGGGAGAACAAAGCAAAGCAACACTTATGCTTGTTGATGACTTCTTGAAAATAAGGAACATGATGAAAAGAGGGAACTGTAAGAACCCTAGTGAACATGATGTTGAAGCTTCCAGCTAAAGAGTTCATTCTAGAACACGTTGATGATTGAAAGATGAAGCAGGATCTTGTTGTAATATGAAGATAAAACATGCAAAGTAATGTTGATTTCAGGGGGAGCAAGTAGTAGTTTTAACATGGCACTCTATCTAGAGGATGTTGTAATTTGGAAAATCTAATATAGATTATCTGCATAGGGTATGACTTGCCTCCCTGGTAAGGCATATTGCAAAAGCATGTGAAGAGGTTGAAAGGAGAGTTCGCTCGACAATATTGATCAACGTCAAGTATAATATCCATAAGAAAAAAAGGAAGTCAACAATGACAACTCCTAGGAAGATATTATAGCTTGGTAATCAAGTTCGATCCATGGGCACTCTGATTAAGATAATGCATGGAGAAAGATTTTTATACAATATGGAGAAGGATCATGCGAAAGGATTTTGATCTCAAAGAAGCAAATACCTTGATGAAAGCGGCCACCATGATAAGGAAAATATGATATTTAATGTTTTGATATTGGTTATATGATTAACATATTCTATTTCTACCTGGAAAGATATTGCAAGAATACATAATGACAATTGAGGCAAGTTCAACTATAGGAACTAAACTCAATCCAAAGAATATATGTATTGAGTGAATGATTTTGGTAATCCTTGAAGGATTGTATGATCAAGATGTTTACATCATCTTGGGATTAAGAGGTAGCAGTACAAAAAGATAACATAATGTCCGTACAACAACAACTATCACTTTCATGTTTAGAGGGAGCTATGACTAGCTTGAAGTTTGATAAGGCTCAATATAATTCCTTCATTGATGATGACTAAAGGAAAGAGAAATGAAAATTTGATGGCCTAAACCATGTAACCAGATTGAAGAAAGAAGATGGTTTCCCAAGCATCATGGAAGGAAGAAATATAAAAGTGATGAGATACAAAGGAAAGAAGGAGCCATGCAGCGATCTCCATGAAGAACTGGTAGTTGATACATTTATGAAGAAAATCTTGTCGTTATGACTTCCTAAATTGAAGAGAAGGTAGGCATCTACTTTATATTTGAGGAGGAGTAAAGGAGTCTCCTTGAATAGGAGCGAAGATCCATTCCCTAACTAAGAGGGAATGTGGATCTCCCCTCTGGTTGAGAGCGAGATGGGCATTATATTCTCTTCTTCATGTGTCATGCACTAGGCCAAGACTAACAGTCGTGCGTCTAGTGAAGGCCATGCAGGGAGAATGGGGTCCCAGGGATTGGATAAGCATCTGAGATTAATACTCCTTGAGGATAAAGAATCCAAGAAAGGAAGTAAACCAACACTCTTTGAGGATCGAACAAGTATCCAAGATAAGAGTGGTTGAAGAGGACTGGAATTCTTTGAGGATGAGTAATCCAAGATAAGTATCGTCCTAAAAGGACATACTTAGTGAACATTTGGACGGGGTATGTACCTTGTAGAGGTAGTGTGGTATCTCATGTAAAGCCTCCCATCATTATACAGCATAGTTCGATATGATTTGGCATGAGGATATTTGTATTCATCACATTGACTCACAGGAATATCGCTTGATCTATTCATGGTGCGGAAGTTCATACAGTGGTAGTGACTCTATGAAAAATACAGTGGCTTGTATTAGCTACTTCATGTGGCTCGCATATAGATCGAATCTATACTTGGACATGTATCAACCTACTTGTAGTTGACCGTTAACCAGAATTATGTCATGCTCGTATTGCCCTGTGTCTGTGTTGTATGACATATACGTCTATGTCACACTCGTATTGACCTATATCTGTGTCGTTTGACATATACAAGGATCGACGTATATGTTCGCATACATGGAAATAACTTACAATGAACAAGCTCTGTGACATCGTTTTTAAAATGATTCGCTCTTGCACATAGTTCAAAGCTTGTAATTCAAAGTGGATCGCATAACAGTGGGATCGCATAGACGCCCAATGACATCACCTGAGTTAGTATTTTGAGAATTGAAATCGCAACTTATGGCCAGCAGCTCGAATAATGACTCGCATTTCTAATCTCAAGACATGATCTCGCTATATATTTTAACTTGAGATCGTATGGCACGTAACAATGACTTATAACTCGTAGATATTAGCTCGGAGTTATCGTATAATTCAAGACATTTACATATGGTTCGGCAGTGAAATTAATAACAATTGTGTAAAAGCCGACTTACTCTACTCGCTTTAAAGTGGCTAATATCAAAGTTTATGGCATGGCTTTCTACAGGAGCATCATTCTCTCAACTCATAACATTGACGTATTGAATTGAATACAATAAATCAGTAACAATGACAAGGTATTATGAGAGATCTTGACATATTTATGATGTATCCTATGTATGAAAGCACATTGTAGTGGCTCGCTTTCCTGTAGTTGCCATTCTCAGTAATTTGGACTAAGTTCTAACAAAAACCTAGGCATCCTATTGGCCTCTAATCATTGAATGAATGTCATGCTATCCCTCTCAATGGCTTGTTGATTTGTGTACTTGTGGTATCAAAATGTTCAATGGATCGTGGATCACATGTTTATAGAAACAATAAGATAATGACATATACGATGTATGATGGCAATCCTGGCATAAAACTTTAATCACAGCCATAACAATGATATAGAGACATATATTGGTGACTAGATGTGGTATAGTTGTGACCTTCATAAGGAACCAGAATTATGATTTTGTGAACCATCATCGTTGAAAGATGATTGGCCCTTGACAAATAAAGAATGACCAAATCCTTGCAAAGAAGTGAAGGACATAACACTTTGGAACTAAATGCAGTTCGAATGAAGCAGCTTCCGGCGATCATGGAAGACAGAGGTAAATGGTCTTTGTCTAGGAGGTATGTATAATTGTTATATGCATGTCTAGCTTATGATGGATAAATGGTCTGCATGATCCATATTAGATCTTGAGATGAAATGTATTAGGGTTTTGTAGCATGCTTTGTATGGCTAGAATCGAGGGTTTATATACTTTACAATTTGAAAGTTTTGGTATCTAGGGTTTGTAAACCCTAGATGAGACTTGAATTGGAAAAACCCTAGAAATGTGAAAACCCTAACCCTAATTGATTATTCCCTCTAAGGAAACCCTAGCTCTTGATATCTAGGGTTCGCGAGAATAATATAGGGTATGCGGTAAAACCCTCATAGGGGTTGAAGTAAAAATGAAACCTAGGTCAAATCCCTCAGGTTAATGTTTTTGCTAAAAATGAAAACCCTAATAACGGTTAGATCAAGAAATATAGGATTTTAACTAGAACACTAGAAGTATACCCTAAGAAACCATGAAAAATCCTAGATTGACATAATTGACATCATGTTATTGTCTTTGTATATTTTTCTCGGTTGTACTCTCATGAATTGCAAGTACATAATGAAAGCAAGATAAGAAGGATGGGAGAAAAAAGCAAAGCAACACTTATGCTTGTTGATGACTCCTTGAAAATAATGAGCATGACGAAAAGAGGGAACTGTAAGAACCCTAAAGAACATGATGTTGAAACTTCCAGCTAAAGAGTTCATTCCAGAACTCATTGATGATTGAAAGATGAAGCACGACCTTGTTGCAATATGAAGATAAAACATGCAAATTAATGTTGATTTCAGGGGGAGCAAGTAGCAGTTTTAGAATGGCACTTTGTCTAGAGGATGTTGTAATTTGGAAAATCTAATATTGATTATATGCATAGGGTATGACTTGCCTCCCTGGTAAGGCATATTGCAAAAGCATGTGACGAGGTTGAAAGGAGAGTTCGCTCGACAATATTGATCAACATCAAGTATAATCTCCAGAAGAAAGAAAGGGAGTTAGCAATGACAACTCCTAGGAAGATATTATAGCTTGGTAATCAAGTTCGATCCATGGGCACACTGATTAAGATACTGCATGGAAAATTATTCTTATAAAATATGGAGAAGAATCACGCAAAAGGATTTTGATCTCAAAGAATAAAATACCTTGATGAAAAGGGCCATCATGATAAGGAAAATATGATATTTAATGTTTCTGTATTGGTTATCTAGTTAACATATTCTTTTGCTACCATACTACAGGAATACATAGTGACAGTTGAGGCAAGTTCAACTATAGGTACTAAACTCGATCCAAAGAATATATGTATTGAGTGAATGATTTTGGAAATCCTTGAAGGATTGTATGATCAAGATGTTTACATCATCTTGGGATTAAGAGGTAGCAGTACAAAAAGATAACCTGATGTTCATACAACAACAAAGATCACTTTCATGTTTAGAGGGAGCTATGACTAGCTTGAAGTTTGATAAGGTCAATATAACGCCTTCATTGATGATGACTAAAGGAAAGAGATGTGAAAAATTGATGGCCTAAACCTTGTCACCATATTGAAGAATGAAGATGGTTTCACAAGCATCCTAGAAGGAAGAAAGCTCAAAGTGATGAGATACAAAGAAAAGGAGGAGCCATGCAGCTATCTCCATGAAGAACTGATAGCTTATACATTTATGAAGAAAAACTAAAAAGCTTGTGGTTATGACTTCCTAAATTGAAGAGAAGTCAGACATCTACTTTATATTTGAGAGGGAGTAAAAGAGTCTCCTTGAATAGGAGCAAAGATCTATTCCCTACCTAAGAGGGAATGTGGATCTCCCCTCTGTTTGAGAGTGAGATGGACATTATATTCTCTTCTTCATGTGTCATGCACTAGGCCAGGACTAACAGTGATACGTCTAGTGAAGGCCATGGAGGGAGAATGGGGTCTTGAGGATTGGATAAGCATCTAAGATTGATACTCCTTGAGGATAAAGAACCCAAGATAGGAAGTAAACCAACACTCTTTGAGGATTGGACAAGTATCCAAGATAAGAGAGGTTGAAGACGATTGGAATTCTCTGAGGATGAGTAATCCAAAACAAGAATCGTCCTAAAAGGACATACCTAGTGAACATTCAGATGGGGTATGTACCTTGCAGAGGTAGTGTGGTATCTCATGTAAAGCCTCCCAACATTATGCTCTTGTATAAGAAAGAGCTTGTCAAGTCAAGGTCTTACTATGTTGACAATGTTGGTCATTGTGTTGATGCTTAAAGATGGCTTATCAATCACACTCTTCTTATGAAAATATTGCAATTTGAGAGTATCCATTTACCAGGTGTACAAATATGAATACCTTCGTAGTTAAGAGAGAGTGTTGGAGAATGTAACTAGTTTCGGTCTTCATAATTTGTACCATTATGTATTTTATGTAAAAAGCAACAGAAAAGAAAAAGAAAATTATTATTATTATTCTAGAGAAGCATGTTCATCATGCTTCTAGGTTTTCAGTCAAAGAGTCAAAGTCTTATTTTGGACCTATTGTAAAAGAAAAGAAAAAGAAAAAATTTATCTAATTTTGGGATAAAAACCCCTCTAGGTGCCAAGTCGGCCTTGCCCCAAAAGAAAAGATTGTTTGCACCCCCTTGGACAAGTATAAATAGAAGGAATTTTGAGCTCATTTGGACACACATGCTTCACAAGTTTTTCCTTTTGAAATATCATAAAAAGGGACAGCAAAGAAGAGGAGGGGCGAAGTCTGGTTTGAGGAAGATTCTCTCTTGATATCTGTCTTGTGGAAGTTCTGCCTAGTTGAAGATTTGTTGCTAGTCTCTTGTTGATGAATTTGTTGTGCAGAAAGGAAGGTTTGTCTTGGTAGTTGCTAGTCTCTTGTTGATGAATTTGTTGTGCAGAAAGGAAGGTCTGTCTTGGCATCTATAGGGGGAAGCTTTTTGTGGTAATGGGTCTTGGATATTTCATTTGATCTGAGTCTATAAGAAGAGAATTTTTCTGGGTTTTTTACTTGGATGGGTGTTACCCTGGCTTGGAGCCTATATCTTGTATTCTAATTTTTTTGTGATCTTCATGTTTTATGGTAATTGCTTGATGAAGAAAAGAAAAACATAATAATAAAATGCTAACACACTCGCAAGTAATTATCATGAAATGGAAATCTAACTATAAAATGAAAAACCTCTCGATTTTCAACATTTCCAACACCAATTTTGACTTGGTTTGACATGATGTTTTACTAGGTTTGACCAAAATTGTTGACAATTGATGGTAATGATAAATTCCTAAAGAAAAAGCTGAGATTTCCTTTATCTTTCCTCGATGAAGTCGGAACCTCTCAAAACATCCTAAAACAATTAATGATAATGTTAAAAATTTAAAATTTTCAACATTATTATTAATTGTCTCAAATGTTTGAGAATGAAACTTTTTAACATAACCATTAATTGTCTCAAATGTTTGAGAGTGAAACTTTTAACAATATCATTAATTGCCTTAGGTTGTTTGAAATTGGTTCCAGCCTCATCAAACTTCATATGAGAAAGTAGAAATTCATATTCCATTCAAAATCCAATAAACTTGGCAGTTTGCAGGATTTCAGGATGGGCAAGATTGCAGCATTTTCATTGGATTTTATCGTGTATGCGGATATGGGATTGTTATTTGATCAAGGGCACTAAACCATGTGTGTACCCCAATGTTGGTGGTATTAATTGTTGCACTCCTCTCACAGCCTTAGCAAAAATGCACCCTTCACTCAAGCCAAATCATTGATTAGGCATGTTAAGCTTTTTGTAACATATTTTAAGGTTCAGTTTGTGAGTTTCATCAAAATTAGAAGTTGTTGACTAATGTCAATGGAGAATAAGGTAAAGGCAAAGGGTGATACTAATTATAAGGTCTCGATATAAGCAATGGTGGAACAGCTTATCATTTATGTTCATCATTATAATGTTCTTGCTCATTTAGCCATGGTGCCTTAATTCAAAGGTTTAACATAATGTGCTATTATAAAATAACACATTACATATATATATATATATATATATATATAGTAAACTTGTATGAGTTTCCTAAACAAAAATGTGCTGGAAACGTGACCCCTCAAAAATTTGGATATATATATATATTCCCAGTTTCCAAATTTTTGAGGTGTCACATTTATGTTTAGGAAACTTGTAACAGTTTTCCCCATTCATGCAACTTAGCTTTGTATGTTGATGACACAACACTGGTCAACCACAACCATATTTTATTTATTAAAAGCAAAATTGTCTGTTCAATTTGGAATTACTGACTATGCTAAACTTCACTATTGTTTCAGCATTCAAATATTCAGAGGCAAGGCTAAAAAGATGACTCAAGTAAGCAATGTCTAAAGTGTGCTAAAGAGGTTTTAAAAAGACAAGTGTTAAGTTTATGCCAATAATTACTCACATGGGGATACTCGTCAAAACATGCATCCTCAAACAACCCAAAAAATAGAGGTGGCAGCACAAGTGACATATCAGAATGCAGCAGGAAGTCTGATGCATGCAATGGGTTGCTCCAGACTAGAAATCGCACCTGCGGTGAGTACATCAAGCCAGGATATTGCAAATCTAGTGATGCAGGGGCATTAGACACTAGCCAGAAATGTAGGAGGTTTTGTCCACATGTTGTGGCTAGGAGGGTTCGAAAACATTTGAATTGTAACAGCTAGGTGTCAATACCTCAGCTGACTGTTTCATTTAGATTAGTTAGAGTTTGTAGAAGTCGAATAGTTCAGTTCAATCCATCTATCATATTTCAGTTATTTGAATAAATTGTAATTAGGCCTTTGATTTTCTAAACGGTCCTCACCGAGGAACTGAAGAGACACATTGTAATGTATATAAATTGTATCCCTCGGATCCATTGAGGAGGGAGGAGATTTTCTGCAATAAAATTTGTGTGTTAAGCAATTGCTTCCGGTTGAATGAATTTCAGTTCCTGTTGATTATCAAACTGTCTTGAATTGATGTTTGTGAGGAAATTTTTTTAATTGTGAGGCGATTGAACTCTGTGCGTATATAATTTCTGAATGGAACTGTTGTACAGTCTCCGCATCCTACTGTCTACTATTTCTCTTGAATTATCCGAACAAACCCTGTTGAATTAATCCCACCCACAGGCGAGGTCTGTGTAGAGAAATCGTGGTCGTCAAACTCTGTTTGATGATAGTGCAAAACCCGCTTACGCAAAGACAGAATTGTTTTTCTATCGGAATCCTGACCCGAGGCCTAACTTGAGTTAACAAACGGAGAGCATAGGAAGGTAGGCGATTAACCGTGGTCAATCACTGTTCCAAATCCGTGAGCGGATTTGCGAAACCGGACTGCCATATCGCACCGCTTTTGTGGAGTGAGCGGTATTTCCAAATCGGGAGTGATTCCATTGAATGGTCGACACGTAGCACACGGTGGGACCGCGAAAATCGCTTTCCCGAGCGCCATCGCACGTTAACGTTCGACCAGGGAGGCCGCGCGATATCGTTGAACGTCGTCGATCTGGGAGGAAGCCATCGGACGGTGGTCATATTCGGAAAATGAGCGAAGGATAACCAAGATATGGTGCGAGTATTTGATTGGGCCATCGATTATATAGGTGGGGCCGGAACCAAAGGTCCGTTATAAGTCATTTGTTTAAAAAGCGTCAGGTATGTATATAAATTTCGAAGGATTAAACCCTTGGTTATAAGGTTTGGCGGTGGAATATAAACCCGAGAGATATATTTTAATTTTCAAAGGTTGTCGATTATGTTTATTTATCAAATTCCTCGAATTTGATAAATAAAACCAAAGAACTTGGGAAAGACCACGTGGAGGAGAACGGGGTTTTAGCAGAGAAATGCTGACAGAGCTACGAAAAGAGCCCAGCTCTCCTTAGGGGCCGACTTTCAGTTTTGTTGCCGTCATTTGTGGTATCAGAGCGTTTTTTAGTTGTTTTTGCAGAGAGCTAACATGGAAATCCGAGTTGGTAGAGGTGCTGGCAGAAGGAGAGGCGGACCTGTTGCCAATGCAGAAGTGTTGGGAATTTTGCAGAGGTTTGAGGCCAGAATGGATGCCATGGAGCGAAGACAGCCCAGAGATCCTGAAGACATCAATGAACCTGAATTAGAGGAAGTGGAAGAAAATGTTGAAATTCCTCCTAACATGAGGCTCCTCAGAACTGTTCTGGGGTCAGCAGTTAAGCCCAGGATTTTGAAGTGTCGAGTTTTGCAAGAGGATTGAATCCAGAGGAGCTGGTGGACTGGATTAACGAAATGAACAAGTGCTTCGACTATGAAGAAATAAGCGAAGATAAGAAGGTCAAGTTTGCAGTAACAGAGCTTAAGGGACATGTTGCACTTTGGTGGGATGGAGTGCAGGCAGAAAGGAGGAGAGTTGGCAAGCAGCCTATCAAAAGCTGGACCAGAATGATCGCTAAATTAAAAGGTAAATTCTTGCCTAGTGATTATCAGCTAACATTGTTTAGGCAAATGCAGAACTTGAGACAAAGGTTGCTGACAGTAAAGGAATACACAGAGGAATTCTACAGAGTGAGCATAAGAGCTGGGCAATTTCAAGACACACCAGAGAAGACTGCCAGATATGTGAATGGTCTCAAGCTGGAGATCCAAGATGAGATTGGTCTTCTGTCTCCTAAGACAGTGGAAGAGGCCTACCAGATGGCCTTGAAAGCAGAGGAGAAACTCCCGAGGAAACAGTCTGCCAAGAAGAGAGGTACTTTCCGTGGAAAGGGAAGTCAGGGTGGTAGAGGAAAGCCTACTACACCCAGGGATGGAGCTAACAGTAGCTCACCTTAGAATGCATCTACAGAGGATGATGCAAGGGGCAGAAGGGGTTCTTACATAGGAAAAGGAAGAGGAGGCAGAGACAGAGGCAGAGATAGAGAATTGAGGTGCTATAGATGTCAGCAAGTGGGACACAAGCACTATGAATGTCCAGAGAATGTGGGTGCTGGTCTAAGAAATGTTGTTGTTGCCCAGGCTGGAGAAGAGGCAGAAATTGAAGAAGAAATTCTACCAGAGAGGGGAGAGTCCTTGGTGGTTAATAAGGTCCTGTTGAAGCAAGCCAAAGAGGTCACTGAGCCTGCACAAAGGAAGACTTTGTTTAGGAGCATATGCAAAGTCCAAGGGAAATGTTGCCAGCTAGTCATTGATAGTGGCAGCACAGACAATCTGGTTTCCACTGAGGTGATAGAGAAGTTGAAGTTGAAGACAAGGGAGCATCCAACTCCCTACAGGGTGTCCTAGCTGCATAAAGGGCACCAGCTGGTTGTAAAAGAGCAGTGTGAGATAGAGCTGCAAATGGGCAAATACAAAGATAAGGTCCTGTGTGATGTAATGCCCATGGATGTGTGTCATATACTACTGGGTAGACCTTGGCAGTTTGACAGAGCAGCAGTGCATGATGGCAAGAAGAACACTTACAAGTTCTTCAAGGATGGGGTACATCATACATTGATACCCATGGAAGAAGGAGAGCCATCCAGCAGAGTGATTGATCCAAAGACCTTGTTGTTGAGAGGGAAGGAATATCTGTAGCAGATAGAAGAAGAAGAGGTAAGTTTTTCTTTAGTTTGCAAACCTAAGGTAGTTCTTACTTCTACAAATATTTCTGATTGGCCAGTAGAAATCCAAGAGATGTTAGACAATTATTGTGAAATTATTGTGGATGATTTACCTGATGAGCTGCCACCTGTGAGAAAGATCAGCCATCATATAGATTTTATCCTTGGTTCAAATCTTCCAAATAAGGCAGCCGACAGAATGACTCCCACAGAAAATGAGGAGATCAGGAGACAAGTACAGGAATTGGTGGACAAGGGGTTGATCAGAGAAAGTTTGAGTCCATGTGCAGTACCAGCATTATTGAGCCCAAAGAAAGATCGAGGCTGGAGAATGTGTATTGATTCCAGAGCAATCAATAAGATAACAATCAGGTACATATTCCCTTTGCCCATAGTTGAGGATTTGATGGACTGTTTGAGTGGTGCTAAATATTTTTCAAAGATAGATTTGAAAAGTGGATATCATCAGATTAGAATAAGAGAGGGTGATGAGTGGAAAACTACCTTTAAAAAAAATGAAGGACTATATGAATGGATGGTAATGCCTTTTGGGTTGTCAAATTCACCTAGCACTTTCATGAGACTTATGAATGAAGTATTGAAAGAATTCATTGGTAAATTTGTGATAGTATATTTGGATGATATATTAGTTTTCAGCAGAACTAAAGAAGAACATTTAAGGCATCTTAATCATGTCTTGAAGAAGCTGCACCAAGAGAAACTGCTGATAAATTTAAAGAAATGCTCATTCATGAAAGAAGAGTTGGTGTATTTGGGCTTTGTTGTTTCTGCAGAAGGATTGAAGATGGACCCAGAAAAGGTTAAGGCAATTGTGGAGTGGCCTTCACCTAGGAATGTTTTTGAGGTAAGAAGTTTCCATGGACTTGCTAGTTTTTACAGAAAGTTTATAAGAAACTTCAGTAAGATCAATGCACCCATAATTGAGACAATAAAGAAGAGAAAACAGCCATTTAAGTGGACTGCTGAAGCAGAAAGAAACTTTAAACTTTGAAGCAAAAGATAACTGAGAAGCCTGTTTTGATTCTGCCTGATTTTACTAAGCCATTTCAAGTAAAGTGTGATGCCAAAGGAGAGGCCATTGGAGCTGTGTTGAGTCAGGATGATAGGCCTGTAGCCTATTTTAGTGAGAAGCTAAATGACACCAGGAGAAAGTATTCCTCTTATGAGAAGGAATTCTATGCAATTGTTCAGGCATTGAAAAAGTGGAGACATTATTTGATGTCCAAGGAATTTGTATTATATTCTGATAATCATGCTTTGCAGTATATTGTACAATAGCCCAAGTTGAATTGTCAAACTGTGGAGGTAACTCCTCAAAACTAGAATGTGTATTAGTCAATAATCGTACATGCTCTTATAGATGGGAGGTGAGGCTATTGGGATTCATCTCCCAATGACTCTTGGCCTTCCTTATTTCCTAATAATAAATAATATACAAAAATACAAATGCACACCCATCCATAGGATTAGGTGTCAACATTCCCCCCTTTAATCCGAAGGGATGTTGGTGAGTCCAAGCATCGATCCGAACTTTTCAAACTTTTCTCTTCCAAGTGCTTTGGTGAAGATGTCAGCAGTTTGCTCATTTGTGGAACAATGATGTAGATGGATGGTTTTGGCTTGAACATGATGTCGAATGAGATGGTACTTTGTATTGATGTGCTTTGTTCGATCATGGAACTTTGGGTTCTTGGCCAACTTTATTGCAGAAGTGTTGTCGATCATGAGTGGAGTGGAATACATTTGTTTCATCTGCAAATCTTCCAGGATTTTCCTGAGCCACACAATTTCCTTTGTTGCTTCAGTTGCTGCCACATATTCTGCCTCGGTCGTGGAATCTGCTGGAACTGACTGTTTGCGTGATCTCCATGAGACAGCTCCTGATCCAAGACTCATGGTGTAACCTGTAGTAGACACCCATGTTTCTTTGTCGCCATCAAAGTCTGAATCAGAGTATCTGATCAAGCTGAAGTCGCCTACCTGTGTATATTTGAGTCCAAAGTCTTGAGTCCCCTTCAAGTACCTTAACACTCTTTTTGCAGCAGATCAATGTCCTTCACAAGGTTTTTGCATGAACCTTGAGAGGATTCCAACAGCAAATGAAATGTCAGGTCTGGTGGTGGTCAGGTAGATAAGACTTCCTACAAGCTGTCTATACTTAGTTGCATCCTCAAATTCCTTCCCTTCAATATATGTGAGCTTCAAGTTTTGTTCCATTGGAGTGGTTAAGGGATTACAGTCATCCATGCCAAATTTGTTCAAGAGATCTCCAATGTACTTCTTTTGAGAAAGAAATATGAATTTAGAATGTTGAATTACTTCAATACCCAAATAGTAATGAACATGACCCAAATCAGTCATTTCAAAACCTTTCTTCAACTCTTTCTTCATGGATGCAATATAGCTCTCATTGTTTCCTATTATCAAAAGATCATCTACATATACCACAAGATATACAACTTTTTTTCCAACTTTCTTAACAAACAAAGTTGCATCATCAAGATCAAAATGTTTGAAATCAAGTTTCAGAAGATGCTCGGTCAATTTCTCATACCAGGCTCGTGGTGCTTGCTTGAGGCCATAAAAGGATTTTACAAGTTTGCAAACTTTGTGTTCTTGACCCTTTATCACAAATCCTTCTGGCTGGGACATATAAACTTTCTCCTTTAGATCTCCATTCAAGAAGGTTGTTTTTACATCCATCTGATGGACTTTCCATCCATTCTGAGTTGCTAAGGCAAAGAGAGTCCGGATGGTGGTCCATTTTGTTGTGGGAGCAAAAGTTTCTTCATAATCGACTCCTTCTTTCTGTGCGAATCCTTTTGCCACAAGCCTGGCCTTGTGCTTGTCAAGTGAGCCGTCTGCTTTGTACTTGTTCTTGTAGACCCACTTACAGCCAATTGGTTTCGTTCCCAAAGGTGGATCAACCACCTTCCAAGTGCCATTCTTTATCAAGGCATCATACTCCTTCTGCATCGCTTCTTTCCATTCATCATGAGAAGCGGCTTCTTTGAAGGAAGTTGGTTCATGATCTATAGACAAACTCATTTCACAGTTATAAGCAATATCCATATCAACAGGGGAATCATAATTATCTACATCACCTTCGATTTCTTGAGTGGAACTTCTTGTTCCTGTTTTTCCAACCTCATCAGGATGAACATCCTCCAGTGTCTTTGTCAGCCATTTGGGGGGACCTTCCTGAGATGGCCCAGGCTGGTCACTTGACTGAGTTGGGATTGATTCAAGATTCAAACTCCCAATTCTGTCAATCACATCATCCAATGTGTCATCGGTGGTTGTTCCTTTATGTGGGGGAGAGAGTGCTTCAGGATATGATTCCACAGTTTGATTCAATATCGGAATCCCCCCTTCAAGGTGTGGAATCACATTATCAAATTCTTGGAAAGACTTTGCATGTGTGAATCTATCCAAGTGATCAAGTTGCCGCTCAACAACCTTGTCACTCTTGGAAGATTCAAGAAATATGACATCTCTTGCTATCACAAACTTCTTATTTGCTTCATCATAGAGACGATATCCTTTGGAGGTATTGGAGTTCCCCAAGAAGATACATTTTCTGCTTCTAGCACCAAGTTTGTTCCTTTGACCCTTGGGTATCAAGGCATAACAGGTGGACCCAAAGACCCTGAAATGCTTTATCGAAGGAATGTGGCCATGCCACATTTCAAAAGGAGTTTTGTTTCTAATTGAACTTGAAGGACACCTATTCTTTATGTAAACAGCACATAGAACTGCATCAGCCCAAAACATCAATTTTACATTCTTGAAAAATAACATGGAGCGGACCATATTTAAAATGGTTATGTTCATTCTTTCAGCTACACCGTTCTGTTGTGGATTATATGGCACAGTTGTTTGATGTTTGATTCCATGTTGACGAAGATAATTTTCAAATTCGTTTGAAGTGTATTCTTTTCCATTATCAGTATGTAGAGAGCCAATATGTGTTTGTGCATCATTTTCAATCCATGCATGAAAATTCCTGAAAGTTTGAAAAGCATCAGACTTATTCTTCAGTAAGTAAATCCAACACATTCTAGTGTAGTCATCAATAAATGTCATCATGTATTTGTTTCCATTTGCAGAAGCAACAGGCATAGGGCCACATAAATCTGAATGAACAAGTTCAATTTTTCTATGTTCTCTGGAGTGTGAATCATGAAATGGCTGTTTGCTATGCTTTCCTAGAATACAAGCATCACATTCCTTAGGTTTTCTAGGAATTGTAGGCAGTCCATCAACACCATTTTTCTTCAACAAACGAAGGATGTCATAGTTTAAGTGTCCAAATCTAGCATGCCATAAAAGACTTGATGGAAATGTACCTTCATCATGATGTGAACTGAATGCAAAGTTTTGAGCATGGGCAGATGAACCTTTCAGCTTCAAGAGTCTCCCTTCTTCTATTCCCTCCATGACAAGTGAGTGATCTGATGCTGATATGACCTCTGCCTTGCCATCAAACAAGTGAACTGAGTGTCCTTGCTGCCGGATTTCGATCAGGGACAACAAGTTTCTCTTCAACTCCGGGAGGTATAGAACCTCATGTAGGATATGATCAGGAAGACCAGGCAGTTTAAGCCTGACTGTGCCAAGCCCCGATGGCTTGAGTTTGGATTTATCTGCGAAATATACTGCTCCATCAACTTTGTCAGTGAATTCTTCAAAAAAATCTTTTCTAAATGTCATGTGACATGTTGCTCCTTAATCTAGCAACCAATCATCTCTCCATGAAGTAAATGAAACATCAAATAGGTTTTCAGTTACTCCATTGTTACAATGTGCTAGAACAGAATGAGTTGATTCAACTGGTTTACCTTTGTCTTTGTCATCAATTTTACCTCTGTCTTGATTTGTTTGCTGCTGAGCTTTAGATTGTTTGCCCCCCTTTTCTCTGAAGTTTCTTCTTCGTCTTCTGTCTGCTCTTCCTTTGGATGAACATGAAGCATGTATCTTTTCTCTCTGTGCCAAGTAGGCAGCCTCTTTAGAAGATGAAGGGACTGTCATCTTCTTTTGAAGGAGGAGAGAAAAACCAAAACTTTGCTGGAAAAAAAATCTGAAGAGGAAAAATTTCTGCTATACAAACTTTCAATTCTTGAAATCTGCTCAATTAGAGGGGACAAAAAATCTTGCTGGAAAAATATTCTGCTCAAAAAAATCTTTGCTGAAGACTGAATTTTAAAAAACACTCTTTGCTATAAACTGATTCTGCATAAAAAAATATATATGTATATTTTTTTTTTGTTTGGGGAATAAAAAAATTTTATGTGAAAAGTCGATATGGAAGGGAAGGGAGGGCGATATGGTGATTAGAGGAGGGGTTGTTTTAAAGGAGGGGCGCATACCATATATTAAATGATGGGGGGGGCGTTGTTATATTATGGAGGGGCGGTGCATATCATGACAGCGTTACAACCAACGATAATGACAAACCATGTAATGACAATACAACCAGCGATATAAAGGAATGGACAGTGTTTAAATATGAACTGTGGTATTAAATATGAATGGTGGGGCTGAAATATATATCGACAGACAGCAATAATATTATATGACCGCGTATTGAACAATGGTATTGGTGGTATTATAAATGACAGGCGGGCGTGTTGAACGCAGGAGGGGCGGTATTGTGGTATGATAAGTGACACGAGGGCGTATTAATGTGAGAGCGGTATTGACAGCGTTGTATTAAAGTGAAATATACCACCAACAGCGTTTTATATACCACCACCAGCGTTTTATGGAGGAGGGAGCGGTATTAAACTGGACAGCGTTTGATTTTGAACGATGGAATGGACAACGGTATAATGTATGAGCGATATTATATAAACGATGACTGTCAAACCAGGATGGAATGCAGTGGACTGTATATACACATATGCGCAGACAGCATGGAGATACAGGGGCGTATTGAATATGTGAGAGCTGTATTATAAATGGAGGCAGCGTTGTATATTAAACCAGACAGCGTATTATATGTGAAAGACAACGTTTTGATAGTCGAGCGGACTGTATACAGCGCTGGAGATGCTGGTATGGGAACGTTCTAGTCGACCAAACAACGTTCTATGACAGCGCTGGAATGGTATTAAACGCAGATTGTATATGCAGTGAGTATACAAAGACAGGAGGGCGTTGGAGATGTATGCAGAGTGGGAGGGCCTGGCGTTAATAAGAAGCTGTCTCTTAAGTGAATGGAGCGTATTGAATGTATAATCGAAGGGCGTAGGTATGGAGAGTATGGGAATGCAGGCAGGGAGAGGAATGAATGGGAGAAGGGAGGTGAGTGAATGGAGCGCTTGGTCAATGGAGAATGAAGGAGGCCCAAAAGGGCGTTACATAAAAAAATTTTGAAATTGAATCTGCAGAAGACAGAGTTGCAGGACTGCTGGAATTGCAGAATGGCAGAGCCTGCAATTTGCAGAATGACAGAGCCTACAGTCTGCAGGAGCTGCAGGAGCTGGAGCTGCAAATGTCAGGGCTAAATAGGGAAAAAAAAATGCAGAATAACAGTCTAGCAATTAATGAGCAGCAAAAACTATTAAAAAATATTGACTGAGAAAAGGATAGGGAGTTACACCACAGGGCATAAATGCTTATAGTGGGACTGGCTCTGATACCATGTCAAACTAGGAGGTAACTCCTCAAATCAGAATGTGTATTAGCTGAAGAATGTACATGCTCTTATAGATGGGAGGTGAGGCTATTGGGATTCATCTCCCAATGACTCTTGGCCTTCCTTATTTCCTAATATTAAATAATATACAAAAATACATATGCACACCCATCCATAGGATTAGGTGTCAACATGAATCAAGTGAATGCCAAATGGGTCGAGTATCTCCAAGGTTTTAACTTTGTTTTGAAACACATAAGTGGCCAAGCAAATAAAGTAGTTGATGCTTTGAGTAGGAGGCAAATGCTTGTTCAAGAAACTAATTTTGAAGTTGTAGGGTTTGATTTTCTCAAAGATTTGTATAAAACAGATTCAGATTTTAAGGAAGAATTTGAGGCATGTTGTAACCCTGTTCTAACATATAGAAGTCAGTGGCTGGATTATTTTTTGTAGGAGGACTTACTATTCAGAAGAAATCAACTATGTGTACCAAAATGTTCCATGAGAGAAAAATTGATCAAAGAAAAGCATGGTGGTGGACTTGTTGGACACTTTGGTATTGATAAAACTTATGAGTAGTTGAGTCACTTCTATTATTGGCCCAAGATGAGAGCAGAAGTGGATAAGTTTGTGAAGAATTTCAAAATCTGTCAATATGCCAAAGGAAGGAGCTAGAATGTAGGATTGTACACTCCCTTGCCTATTCCAGACAGGCCTTGGGACATGGTAAGTATGGAATTTTTTCTAGGGTTGCCCAAGACTCAGAGAGGGAATGATGCAGTCTTTGTTGTAGTGGACAGATTCTCCAAAATGTCACATTTTATTCCATGCTATAAAACTAGTGATGCCACCCATGTTGCTAACTTGTTTTTCAAAGAAGTTGTTAGATTGCATGGGTTGCTAAGGAGCATTGTTTCGTATAGAGACACCAGATTTTTGTGGGTCAGCTTCCTTGGAGGGACATTGTGGAAGAAACTTGGTACCAAACTGAGTTTCAGCTCAACTTATCATCCTCAGACTGATGGACAAACTGAGGTAGTGAAAAGGAGTCTGGGAAATTTGTTGAAAAGTCTTGCAGGAGAGCATCCCAAGCAGTGGGACCATATTTTGCCCCAGGCAGAATATGCATATAATGACTCACCAAACAGAGGCACAGGGCAGAGCCCATTCCATATTGTCTATGGAATGCACCCCAAAGGAATATCAGAGTTAAGAAATCTAGGAAGGGCGGAGTTAAGGAGCGCAGATGGTGAGGAATTTGCTTCAGAGATCCAGGCCATACATGAACAAGTGAAACAGCAACTACAAGGCAGCAGCATCAAATACAAAGGCAGAGCAAACTTGAGCAGAAAATAAGTTCATTTTGAAGTAGGATATCTGGTTTTGGCGCACTTGAGAAAGGAGAGATTCCCAAAGAAGCAGTATAACAAACTGAAGTTCAAAAATATTGGGCCATGCAAGATACTTAGAAAGTTTTCTGCAAATGCTTATGAGATTGAATTGCCACCTGATGTTGGAATATCTCCCATTTTTAATGTTGTAGATTTGTACAAGTATGAAGATGATGGTGAAGATGATCAGCAGACAAGGAACAGATTGAGTGGAAGGAGCAGCTACCTCCAGCACAACCACTGCAACCAGAGAAGATATTGGACAAAAGAGTGTTCAGGAAGACCAGAGGACGAGTACTTTCAGTACTTGATCAAATGGAAGGATAAGCCAGAGGAAGATGCCATTTGGATGACTGAGGGAATGTTGCATAAGATAGGCAAACCAGTGAAAGAGCTCATGGACAGGAGCCCATGAAGAAAATTGCCCTCGGGAGTCTGATGCAGGGGCATTAAACACTAGCCAGCAATGTAGGAGGTTTTGTCCACATGTTGTGGCTAGGAGGGTTCGAAAACATTTGAATTGTAACAGCTAGGTGTCAATACCTCAACTGACTGTTTCATTTAGATTAGTTAGAGTTTGTAGAAGTCGAACAGTTAGATTCGATCCATCTGTCATGTTTCAGTTAGTTGAATTATTGTAATTAGGCTTTTGATTTTCTAAACGGTCCTCACAGAGGAACCGAGAAGACACATCGTAATGTATATAAATTGTATCCCTCGGATGCATGGGGGGGAGAGGCGATTTTCTGCAATAAAATTTGTGTGTTAAGCAATTGCTTCCGGTTGAATGAATTTCAGTTCCTATTGATTATCAAACTGTTTTGAAATGGTATTTGTGAGGAAATTTGTTTAACTGTGAGGCGATTGAACTCTGTGCGTGTATAGTTTCTGAATGGAACTGTTGTACAGTCTCCGCATCCTACTGTCTACTATTTCTCTTGAATTATCCGAACAAAACCTGTTGAATTAATCCCACCCACAGGCGAGGTCTGTGTAAAGAAATCGTGGTCGTCGAACTCTGTTTGATGATAGTGCAAAACCCGCTTACGCAGAGACAGAATTGTTTTGCTATCGGAATCCTGACCCGAGGCCTGACTTGAGTTAACAAACGGAGAGCATAGGAAGGTAGGCGATTAACCGTGGTCAATCACTGTTCCAAATCCGCGAGCGGATTTGCGAAACCGGACTGCCATATCGCACCACTTTTGTGGAGTGAGCAGTATTTCCAAATCGGAAGCGATTCCATTGAATGGTCGACACGTAGCACACGGTGGGACTGCGAAAACCGCTTTCTCGAGCGCCATCGCAGGTTAATGTTCGACCAAGGAGGCCGTGCGATATCGTTGAACGCCGTCGATCTGGGAGGAAGCCATCGGATGATGGTTGTATTCGGAAAATGAGCAAAGGATAACCAAGGTACGGTGCGAGTATTTGATTGGGCCATCGATTATATAGGTGGGGCCGGAACCAAAGGTCCATTATAAGTCATTTGTTTAAAAAGCGTCGGGTATGTATATAAAGTTCGAAGGATTAAACCCTTGGTTATAAGGTTTAGCGGTGGAATATAAGCCCGAGAGATATATTTTAATTTTCAAAGGTTGTCGATTATATTTTAATTTTCAAAGGTTGTCGATTATGTTTATTTATCAAATTCCTCGAATTTGATAAATAAAACCAAAGAACTTGGGGAAGACCACGTGGAGGAGGAGAACGGGGTTTTAGCAAAGAAATGCTGACAGCGCTACGAAAAGAGACCAGCTCTCCTTAGGGGCCGACTTTCAGTTTTGTTGTTGTCATCTAGATCCTCAACATTGGCAGGCCAAAGCAAATGCTATGATATCTGAAGGGACTGAACTCAGGAGGTAGCAAAAGGAGGTCAACTGTGGCTATGTCTAGCACGGAAGCAAAGCATATAACTGAAGCACAGGCAAAAAAATAACTAGTGTCGCTGTAAAGATTTCTTGCAGATATTGTACAAGGAAAAAGTGACACGGTGGTTCTAGAATGTGACAATTAGAGTTGCGTGGCACTCATGAAAACACTGAAGTTTAATCAAAGAACGAAGTGAATGAACATCAATTTCTGAGAAAAAAATGTCACAAGGAAGGTCAAAGCACAAAAGTTAATGTTTGTTATTTTCACAAAGGCATTTTGTTCGCTGTAAAAAATATCAGTCTTCTAGGGACAAATTGTTGAAAAGTGTAACTAGGTCAGTCTTCATATTGACTATGTAATTATGGATTTATGTAAAGTAGAAGACAAAGATAATAAAATGTATTTTGTACTTGCTTCATGGGTTTCATGAGCAAGAGTTTATTATAGTAAATAGACTTCTTCTTGATGTCTATTAAGGTTTGTGTCTTCTAGGAATAAATATAATTAAGTGTCATTCATATGAAGGATCTAGGGACAAATTGTTGAAAAATGTAACTAGGCCAGTCTTCATATTGACTATGTAATTATGGATTTATGTAAAGTAGAAGACAAAGATAATAAAATGTATTTTGTACTTGCTTCATGGGTTTCATGAGCAAGAGTTTATTATAGATTAAATAGACGACTTCTTGATGTCTATTAGGGTTTGTGTCTTCTAGGAATAAATATAATTAAGTGTCATTCATATGAAGGATCTAGTCTAGAGAATGCTCCAAGACCTTGCCAAGACCTTGTGGAAGAATGGCTTGTAATAGCCCTCACTAACGCTGGAAGTCAAGCTAAAATTATGTGTTAAATTCAGCCCTCAAACCACGCTGGAAGATGAGCTACAACACTGAAATTATTGCACTTCAAGTCGGCCTCATGCACAGTGATAAAATCAGCTTGCTGGCTGTAAGGTTGGCTCAAATACAGATTGGAACAACTATTTATACCCACCTATGCTGTGCAAAATGAGAAAACACAGGAAATTGTGGACTGCTCTGAGATACAAATGCGAATTTCAGGAGTTGTAAATGCGGATTTCTGAAGCAATAAAATGTGGATTTCTTGGTGTAATAAATGTGGATTTACTGAAGCAATTTGCGGATTTTTCTCTGATATTTCCACAGGAAATTGAGGACTGTTCTGGGCAACCAAAGTGCGGATCTGAGACAGGAAAATAGTGCTGACATATCAGTGATTTCAGGAAGGATACAACTAAGGTCAAGTACAGGGTTTAAGTGAAGTTAAGGCAGCGTTGAAGTGAAGTCAAGGCAGCATATTGATGTAAAGTCTCAAGTCTGAAATGAATGCGGATTACAGAGGTATTGCAAGCATACTGAAGTGCGAGTTCAAGTCTGGAATATATGCGAGATCAAGGAAGTGGTCTGCATGAGGAAGAGATCATACTACTGTGCCAAAATAGGATTATGATTGTGTAAAGTGCTGATATATCAAGCAAGAATTATATATATCCGGAGAAGGAAGAACACGAGGAGAGACCGAGCTCTCTAGCCTTGGTGTTGACAGGTGCAGATTGTTGAAAAGTGTAACTAGATCGGTCTTCATGTTGATTATGTAATTAGGTTTAAAGATCTAGTCTTTGTCATATGCTCCAAGACCTTGAAGACAAGTTCCAACACTGTTGAAGAAATACACCACGAAATGTTGAAGAAATTAAAATTAACGCTGCTGAAGAAATACACCACAAAATGTTAGAAGTCCAGTCGGCCTACATGCTGTATCATAGTCAGCATATTACATTGGATGGTCGGCCTATAAGTGAAAACAGTTCACTATATATATATAAGGCAGATTGCGGATCACTTGAAGGAGGAAAGAAGGCGTACATCACTGCAGCAAATATAAAGCTACGTGGACAACACACAGAATTGCGGATTCAGCTCTGAGTTGCGGACATCTTAAGGAAAATTGTGGATCAAATTTTGTTAAAGAAGTGCAGACTTACATCTGATCAGTTACATTTAAAAGAAGTGCAGATATAGTTGAGAATAATATGAAGATAACTGCGTACTGTCATGTGGAGAACAGAAAATGTGGATCACAGTGGGGACCTAAGAAAAGGAAAACAGCATGGACGTTATGAATATATTTGTTAATTCCAGAAGTGAATAAGGTGCAGATTCAAGGATCATAAAGATTCTACTGTTCAGGGATTAATATTCTGGAACAAATCGTATGATGGGTTGAACGTTGATCTATTGAAGAAGCTTTGTGGACAGAGTTGGTTTCAAATGCATGGTTAAAAGCAGTAAGGAGCTGATCTGTTTCAAGTATGCTATGATGTAATAGAAGTTGTGGGCAAGAGACAGAGAAGTATACACATACAGTTGTAACGATGATTTATATGAAGAAAGCAGTTAGAATGGATGATTAAGAGAGGAAGGTAAATCTATGATTTACCTTTCTGTCTACAGCTTCAAGCATATGTCAAGTAAAGATGTTTTGTCTTCAGTATTCAACTGAGCAATCAGAGAGGAAGATAAATCTAGAGACCGAGTTCTCTAGGACCCTAATCTTGTGTCTTGTGTATTTTGATAATTGACTTGATGAAAGACTAAATAAGATAACGAAGAGAAGACATAAGTAACTCAAGTAAGCTCACAAGTAATTATCAAGTAGAGAATTTGTATTAACCTACAGCCCTTCAAATTCTCAACATGGTATCAGAGCTTTGGTTACAAGAAAGGGCTATCAGTGATACAAATCCACTTCAATTTGGAGGTTACAATCTCAGCTTGGTTACATTGCAGCGCTTATAGCACAAATATTACACATTCATCCTAATCACAGTCTCGGCATACATACATCCCCACAGTTCAGACTCATCTGAGATTCTCGATGGTATAGAAGTTTGGAAAAAGAAGCAGAACTCGGATAGCACAGTTTCAGGTATATAAAGATATCAGTGAGCAAATTACAAGTGATGACAAGTGAAATTCTCAACAAACAGCAGTTCGGGTCAACTATATATTCCCCATATACTGCGCAGAAAAAGGTGGACAGAACCTCGACCTTCTCTGAGTTGTTCGATGAGGTTTATGTGATAAAAGACAACGGGTTGCAGAACAAGGAACAAGGTTATATATTAAGAAGAGAATAGGAACAATTCTGAGATAAACTCGATGATATACACCTGCAATAAAAGCGAGATCAAGTCTATGATTGATGTGTAGAAGGGACATAAACATATCACCTGATGGAATGCGTTGAAATCTGAAGTTTCATAGTGCGGATGACATAGTGTGAATTACACAGTGCATAATATAGATGGGAAGGGATAAAGACTCCAGTCATTAGTGCTACCATAGTAATAAAACTATGAAACTATCATAATTCGCCTTGGAAGAATACAGTCTAAAAGATCAGCTACACGAATGGATGACATGTGATCTCAAGTGTGGAACAGCCGAAGAAGAAGATCATTCAAAGAAGAACAAGGTGTAGATCTCCTCTTCACTTGCCAAGTAAGTATCTCTCATTTTCATTTTCATTTTGGTTAAATGACTTCGATTTGCAAGGAGATATATGTGGTGGTTGCATTACCAAAGATCCTTGCATAAAACAAGGAGGATAGTCAGGGTCTTCATAGATAACTGAAGTCATAGATAAAAGTCTCCTTTGAATTCATGGAAAGGAACTCTTAAGGTTCTCTCACATGAACAATATTGGAGACACAAAAGAAGCTGAAAGAAGAATTATGAACAGTACAAGAAAGTTCATGTCACCGGAATGGATGGAAGGAGTGGATGGAAAGAGGGAGTAAGAGATCATTAAGACTAGTCTCCCTTATAATAAGTCTCTTTATAGCTCTTAGATTCTACTGAAGAATTGATGCAATGTGACATATGGAAGTATAAGAAACAAGAACTCATATGATCATGAGGGTAACAAAATCATGGGATAAGTAAGTTCGCTCACTCATCAACCTAGGGTTTCTATGGAAGAAGACAAGTTGAAGGCAATAGTTTTGCAGAACTCAAACATTTGTAGAAAAAGAAGAACCTGATTCAAAGAAAATCTAAGAAAGAAGAAGCAAGGGATCTACACTATGATTGAGATCATCTTCTTCTTTAAGTGATTTCTGTTGGTGATATGATAGGAAGTAGTGTAGCATCCTGATGAAAGCATGGTAGGAGCTCCAGGTGAATTAGCTCTGGGAAAACCTCTCTGATACCATCACTAATGGAAAGTAGTCATCAAGAGCAAGGGTCATCATGGAAACAAATTGCTGGGATATTGATGAAGCATGCTAAGAGAATGAAGCTCTTCATTCTTGAGAAATTGCTACAGGATGACTCAAGGGAAAAAGGGTATGAGGTATGTATATATTTATATGCTAACATTGGATGTTGTGAAGTCATGTCATATGGTTGCAAGTAATGAACTTCCATATTTAGAAGTATGATCTATGGAGGAGTATCTCTCAGTGCACGGACAGATGAAATCAACATAATATGTCCTCATGGAATATGAGGTGGTTGTATATGAATGAGAAACTAGAAAGGTTGTAAGTCCCTGGGAATGGAGAATGTGTAGAAAGGAAGAGATCATGAAATGCAACCATGTCAAGAGGCAGTTATCATCCGGAAGCCCTGAAGATGTGACTTGGAGATCTCCTCGGAAGATATGTAGACTCTGACAAAGTCTGGTAAATAAGAAGACCCTTGACAAAACATATCATTAGGAGATGTGTCAATATGTATAAAGGATGTCGAAGAGCCAATGAAGAAGCAATGACAAGGTCTTGGAAGCATATAAAGGTCTAGGGTCTGAATCTTGGTCATGGTACTTGTCATCTGAAAGTCTATAAGAAGAATTTCTCATGGGTTTTCCTCTCCAAGAGGGTGAGGTTTTGCCCTGGCTCTAGTAGCCTAACTTTGTGTCTTTCGTATTTTGGTAATTGACTTGATGAAAGACTAAATAAGCTAAGCAAGAGAAGACATAAGTAACTCGAGTAAGCTCACAAGTAATTATCAAGAAGAGAATTTGAATTAATCTCCAGTCCTCCAAATTCTCAACATGGTATTAGAGCTAAGGTGCTAAAGACAAAGGGCTATTTGACAAGAAAACACTCAAGGATCAAAATTCAGTTTTCTGGAAAGCATCAAGGCAAAAGTCAAAGTCTACATTGTAAGGTCAAATCAGTTTGCAAGGAAATCCTCAAGCCATCTCAAGAAGACTCTCACCCTTATTCAAGGAATCCACACATCGAGGAGGTAATCTTTAACATCAAAGATTCTTGATATTGAAAACGTTGTTGGAAGACACATCATTAAGCATCACTCAACACTATTGAAGACATCTTCATTATGAAGTAATCCTTGACCATCAAGGATCCAAGATCACCTACTTTGAAATCAATCTAAGAGGGATTTCTTGCCATTATCTTCAACAAGGAAGCTGGTAGAAGAAGAAAAACATCTACTCAAGTAAGCATCTCTATGACTTCATATGAATCTATCAAAATGTTTTCTTTGCAAAGAAAGAAACAAACTGGTTAGGGTTTCAGACTTTCCGAGAAGACAAGGACAATGAAGTCGTGCCAAATACATGAAGAGAGATATAAGAGCCCAAAGGATTCTTACAGAATCCATAAAAAACTCTCTTATCTCCTATGTACCAAATCTAGAATCATCAAAAGAAATATATGAGAAATTGGTGGAGCTATTCTCTGTGAGTACTATAGGAGAAGCAATCTCTCTGAGATCATTTGCAGAAAGTGGGAGAAGTAATGTCTGACACTGAGATGACTTGGTGTTGGAAGCTCTGCCAGATGAATGGGGAAACTTCACTTCAGGTTTATACGGGAAGAAGGAAGCCACGCCATTCTATGATTTAGGGTCTCTATGTAAAATAGAGGAAACAAGATTGAAAGCCAAAGGTGTTATAGGATCAAGTGAAGGGAATCACGCCTTGGCAGCCACGTCAAGGAAGAAAGGAAGATTGGTAAGTTTGGTCCTCAGTATAGTATGGACAAAGCACGATGCTTTGGATGTGATGAACTTGGGCATTATAAAAGAGATTGTCCTAAATCTGAAAAGGACAAGAGAAATAAAGGAAGAAGCCCATATCTCAGAAATGAGAGAAGAACCTGATGCAAAGAAATCTACAAAAGAGGAAGCGAGGGATCTCTAATATGATTGAGATCATCTTCTCCTTTAAGTGATTTCTTTTGGTTGTATGATAGGAAGCAGTGTAGCATCCTGATCAAAGCATGGTAGGAGTTCTTAGTAAAACAGCTCCTGGAAAACCTCTCTGATAACAATAATGATGGAAGGCAGTCATCAAGATCAAGGGTCATCATGAAAAACAGAATTTTAGGATGTGATGACATATTGATGGAACAGGCCAAGGGAATGAAGCTCTTCACTCTAGTAAAACTACTAAAAGATTACTTATATCCTGAGGTATGAGGTATGAGGTATGTATATATTTATACGCTAACACTAGATGTTGTGAAGTCATGTCATATGGTTGCAGGTAATAGACTTCTAGATTTAGGAATATGATCTATGAAGGAGGATCTCTCGGTGCACTAACAGATGAAATCAACATAATATATATATCCTCATGGAATATGAGGTGGCTGTATATGAACGAGAAACTGGAAAATGTGTAAGTTCCTGGGAATGAAGAATATGTTGAAAGGAAGAGATCATGAAATGTAACCATGTCAAGAGGCAATTATCATCCGGAAGACAAGAAGATGTGACTAGGAGATCTCCTGGGAGGATATGTAGACTCTGACATAAGTCTGGTAAAGAGGAAGACCCTTGACAAAACATATCATTAAGAGATGTGTCGATCTGAATAAAGGATGCCAATGCCTACAGGAAGATGTCATGGTGAAAGATCATCACTGAGATAACTTTTGTTTGAAAAAGTTCATATGTATATGTTCATCTGGATGAATTTGTGCAGGGCTGCTAATCATGAGAAAGGATGTATGATCCTTGGAGATGATTCGAAGGAAGCAGCATGGCATAACAGTGAACTAGATGAGAAAGACAGATGATCGTTTTCTAGTAGATGACATGACTCATGAATAAAAGTGATGTATGATCCGTGCCCTATGGAGCTAAAGTTGAAGATTCCTCAATATCTAAATCCATGACATCGAGGGGAGGAATTCTTCATGAGAAACTCAGTGTCTCACCATTGTTGCTGCAGGTCCCTGATTGAGAGGGAATCTGGTGATCAGTTTCTTACTTGGAAGAAACTGGGCAATTCCTAAAAATGAGCTTAGGTACATTCCTTATACAGGAATGAGTTCATTCTCTTGTGGAATAGGTCCTCCCTAGCTAAGGAGGAGAGATAGACACATCATTCTGGTCTTCACTTGGGAAGACAAAATGGAGGATTGGGTAATTATCTAGCATTCGATACTCTTTGAGAATGTGTTAGGGCATTCAAGATAAGAGTAGTTGAGGACCGATATTCTTTGAGGGCTAGCTACCCAAGAGAAGAATAGTCCAAGGTCATACTTTGGGAACACCTGGGTGGAGTATGTACCTCGGAGAGACAATGACAATGGTGTCTATAAGTCATGTGTCTCGCCAGCATTGTAGCCCATTGTCTCAGTGAGAGATGGCATTGTTAGTCAAGGCCTTGCACTAGGACAATGCTGGTTGATATGATGCTATACAGATGTGATTACCAATCCGATGCTTCTTATGAGATTCTTCAATTTGAAAGTGACCATGTACCTGTATGAATACCTCCCTAGTTAAGAGGGAGTGTTGAAAAGTGTAACTAGGTCGGTCTTCATATTGACTATGTAATTATGGATTTATGTGAAGTAGAAGACAAAGATAATAAAATGTATTTTGTACTTGCTTCATGGGTTTCATGAGCAAGAGTTTATTATAGATTAAATAGACTTCTTCTTGATGTCTATTAGGGTTTGTGTCTTCTAGGAATAAATATAATTAAGTGTCATTCATATGAAGGATATAGTCTAGAGAATGCTCCAAGACCTTTCCGAGACCTTGTGGAAGAATGGCTTGTAATAGCCCTCACCAACGCTGGAAGTCAAGCTAAAATGATGTGTTAATTCATCCCTCAAACCACGCTGGAAGATAAGCTACAACATTGAAATTATTGCACTTCAAGTCGGCCTCATGCACAGTGATAAAGTCGGCTTACTAGCTGGCTGTAAGGTCGGCTCAAATACAGGTTGGAACAACTATTTATACCCACCTATGTTGAGCAGAAAACACAGGGAATTGCGGACTGCTCTGAGATAAAAATGTGAATTTCAGGAGTTGTAAATGCGGATTTCTGAAGCAATAAAATGCGGATTTCTTGGTGTAATAAATGCGGATTTACTGAAGCAATTTGCGGATTTTTCTCTGAGATTTCCACAGGAAATTGCAGACTGTTCTGGGCAACCAAAGTGCGGATCTGAGACAGGAAAATAGTGCGGACATATCAGTGATTTCAGGAAGGATACAACTTCGGTCAAGTACAGGGTTTAAGTGAAGTTAAGGCAGTGTTGAAGTGAAGTCAAGGCAGCATATTGATGTAAAGTCTTAAGTCTGAAATGAATGCAGATTACAGAGGTATTGCAAGCATACTAAAGTGCGAGTTCAGGTCTGGAATATATGCGAGATCAAGGCAGTGGTCTGCATGAGGAAGAGATCATACTACTGTGCCAAAATAGGATTATGACTGTGTAAAGTGCTGATATCTCAAGCAAGAATTATATACATCCGGAGAAGGAAGAACGCAAGGAGAGACCGAGCTCTCTAGCCTTGGTGTTGACAGGTGCAGATCAGTGTAAGTAGGTGCAGGAAAGGAGGAGCAAATGAAAAAGCAATGACAAGGTCTTGGAAGCATATAAAGATCGAGGGTCTGAATCTTGGTCATGGTACTTGTCATCTGAAAGTCTATAAGAAGAATTTCTCGTGGGTTTTCCTCTCCAAGAGGGAGAGGTTTTGCCCTGGCTCTACTAGCCTAACTTTGTGTCTTTTGTATTTTGGTAATTGACTTGATGAAAGACTAAATAAGCTAAGCAAGAGAAGACATAAGTAACTCAAGTAAGCTCACAAGTAATTATCAAGAAGAGAATTTGAATTAATCTCCAGTCCTCCAAATTCTCAACACAAATCAAGTGTAAAAATTAAATATTAAATGGTAGAAACAGACTATTTGGGAGTTCCAAGTGCATAGCTCGCATCTACATGGGTATTGATATAAGAGCCCAAGTGTCCACTTCAGTGCCAACATAGACGAATATCTAGCATAGTTAGTTAGCCTAGTTTATCTTTCTAACACTCCATACGTGTATCAAAGCTTGGTTATTAGCAGATCCAGATAGCTCTACAATCTGTAATCACAGCTGGAAAGAAGCAATTAGTTTGGAACTCCAGGAGAAGAAAGCAGAACTCTGTTCTCAATTTTTTCTCAATTTTTACATTGCTTACAACAAATTTCAATAAGGGAAGAAGAAGATTAAATAGTATAGTCCAAAAATAGCAATTCTGAGAGATTTGATGTTCAGTCAGGATACAAGGCTAGTTCTGTGGTAAAGGAACATGGGGATCAGAGATGGTGGTCAAAGGCTATATGGAAGATAAAAGCCCCTCTGAAGACAATAGTGTTTCTCCGGTGAGCCCTAAATAACAAAATATTGACATCAAACAACTGCAAGAAAAGAGCTTGGTCCGAACCAGGTAGATGTTCTCTATGCAAAAATGATAATGAATCTGTAACTTACCTTCTGATATATTGTCCTTTCACTAAAAGGATTCAGAAGAAACTTTGAAAGTTGACAGGTGGCAAAGGTAAGCAAGAAGCAAGTGATGTAGAAAACTTTTTGCATTACTGGTTTAAAGAAAAAATCAGTGAAAGACCATTTAAGGCCTTGCCATGGATTAGTATTGTGGGCTCTCTGGCTGACAAGGAACAAGAAGATTTTTTGAAATAAAAACATTCTACCTATTCAGGTAACTTTCAAATCAGATTTATTTTTGAAGAGGTATGGAAACGAGGGAAGGTAAAACCTAAAAGGATGGTTTAAGTCCAGATATTGATTACTCTAATGCATGAGTTTTTTCTGATGGTCCGAGTTGAGGGGCCATTGGGTTAGGTGGGGCTGGAGGAGTTCATTTTCTGAGAGAAGATCATTCAATCAGTTTTAAAGGCAGCTTTGGGTGAGGGAACAAATAACTAGGAAGACCTAAATGATCTCTGAATGCTGATGTGACTTGCAGTTGAAAAAGAGTGGCTAAGGTTTTTAAACTCTGGGTGACTCTAAGCTAGTTATAGATTGGATCAACTGTATAAGGCACTTGCAAAATATACCCTCTGTGCAATAATGGAAATGAATAAAGGATTTGAAAGGAACCTTCCCTAAAATTTCTTTCCATCATATTTATAGAAAATTAAATGTGAAAGCACATGAACTTTCTAAACAAGTTCTTTCTCTCCATACGAGTATTTTCTGGTCAGAGCAAAAGGTAGGGGAAAATTTTCAAGCCATCACAAGATCCATCTAGGGCTCCCTAGTCTGATCATGATGAGAGCAGTTTCAGAATAGGCCAAGAAATTAATGTGTTTGTCTGATGGTTATGTTTATGTTTTTGATGCAGAGCCTCATGGATAGTTGTAATAAAAGGTCTGATACAAGAAAATTTGTGCAGCTCTTTCTTCCTTTTTATGCTCATAAAGAGAAATACCAGAGTGCTCCGAAGCACATATCTATGTATATTTTGCAATTATGCTTAAAAGAGTACATATAATGTCATTTCCTTGGAAAAATATTGAAGCCTACTTATGAGTAAAACTCGACTCTTTTAATGTCATTTGTTCTTCATTCTAAGCATTTTTACTGTGTTTAACATGACATCCTATATTTATTACATATATCACAGCAAACCAAATGCATTTGGTCATGTAAGAAAAAGCACAAGGGCAATAAAGTTTCATTCAAGATATTAGGAAGACACTGACACTACGGAGAGTGGTACTAAATTAGCTAATGAGGAAAACCATCTAACCTTAAACATTTGTGGCAGGTACACTAAAAGAACTGGAAAAAACATGTGCATCTAAAGACCTGGCTTTCACATGAACTCCAACCAATGGCCTGTCTTCCAGCAAAATGATTCCCCATTGCAAATATGCAAATAAACTAATTATTTAATGCTTTGCATTGAAGAAAGCAAAGTATAGCCATTCAAAGACATAAAAGATGGGCATACAGCACTAGATCAAAGACAATACAATCTACCCTTCCAAATATAGTTTCTTTAAATTGTATCCAAGTACGAATCATATCAATGTGTTTGAAAGATGAAAGGAAACAGTATCCTACTATCACTGCAATCCAATAAACATTCTGATGCCCTTCAGTTTATTCCATGGTAAGATCTCCTGCACAAGACGCATTGAATTCAGTCATCAATACAGTGGGTAATGCATGTACACTGAGAGTTGAGAGGCACCAACAAAAGAATCATAAAAAACAAGTGATCAGTAATAAAAACATCTTACCAACAAAAAAAAATAAGGCCCATTTCTACAATTCTTTGTAGAGATGCAGCTGTAATGCTCAATGGTGTTCACCTTGGACAGTTAATCCATTAAGTACAATTGTCATTAAAACTGATGTTGAAAACAAAATATAGGGGCTTGAATATGTTTGGAAAAAATGCTAGCACACTTTACAAAAGGCACACAGACTAGAAATTTCAAGAAGATAATGGCGTTTGCAACTAAAAGATAACATACAGTGCCGGATGCAACTAAAGATCAGCTGGAAGGCATTTGTGAGAAATAGAACTGGTGTACAACAGCATGGGACTGGAACAGGGACATGTTAGTTTCTATGAGGAAGGGTGAAGAATGCCATTGGTAGGCAGCCAGGTGAACTTCTGGAGCTTTTCAATCAACTAGAGTTGGCAGAGGCAGTACTGCCTCTTAAAACGGATTGTGTTTAACTGGCTGAATGTACAGTTTGTGATTAACAGAAAGATATAAAGTTGTTTTAAATTCCTTGCTACAAAGTCAATCCATTATTGTTTCAATATAATATCATCACCACTGGTGATGTATATAAGAATGAAAATAAATATCCAACCATGGATGTGGAATAAATAAAATGCTTCAAAAAAATAAAAATATATACTTTCCCTTCTTGAATGTGTGTTGCCTGCGGGGACTGGATCTAAAGACCCCATGCTCCAATGTTTTCCATTCATTTTTTTACTACCCAACGTAGCTCTTGCAAATATCATTCAACTTTCATGCAACCTTACTCTTCATTTACAGCAGAATGGCTTTCAAAACTGAACGTGAACCACTACTGCATATCAGAAAATTTATCACATATTGCTTCATGAACTTCATCCAATAAGTGAAACTTGCTTGGATGTAGACCACATGGAACTGGACTCACTGATCCATAAGTTTGTTGCAACCTTTGGCTGACTGCTTCTCCATGACAGCTGCTTCTTGGTAAGTATATCCTTCTCAAAAGTAGATCCTCCTTACAGCACGTCCTTGCTAAACAATAGCCTCAATGCTCTCAGAATTTGTATCTGCAACAACTTTGTAAAACTTATCCATGTCTTTCCCAACACATCCATCAAGGGATGTTAGAATTCTTCAACAGATTGAACACAGATACTATCAACAAACAGGTTGTGGGGATGCTGTTGATGATTCCAAAAAGATGCTCTGGAATATTACTATGAGCAAAGACTAAAGAAAAGTTCTTCATACACTTTATGCTCAACAGGCCCCCAACAATTCCAGTAGCCCACATGGGGTTGCATTTCCAGATCTTGAAGGTTGAGATGTCACTCACAATCCATTGGCTTCCAATATGACCAAAAACATTAATTTTGATCCTTATCTCTCCACTCTGAACACACTCTATCTCTATGTGAATAATCAGACTAGCATTTCCGCACACACCTATACAGAAATCACTTTCAATTACAATGGGTGTTTCATCGCCGATGCAGAAAAACCACAAGGATAGCAATCCCTCAGAAATTTCCTGAAGATTCATGATAGCATCCAGAGTAAGATGTTGCCAAATTCCTGTCTTTTAGTTCTGATTGATCAAGTTCAGCAGTGTACAGCTCCATAGCTTTATGCAATGATATAGAAAGCATTTGATGCAAAGGTATGTGGAATGATATGTCTTGTCAATTAATATTATAACTGATCAGAAGCCATTCTTCTAATCTAAGTACAGCCGAGCTCACCTAGATATCCATTACTAGCTATGCTGCTGTATATCTAACTAATGCTGTTGGGTATTGTAATATCCTTCTTAGAGAGCTTACCCTTAGGGTGCAATTCTGAGTTAGGGTTTCAAATAAACAAAAGACAGAATCGTATCTCATAACAATGTTGCAGCATTTATTAGTCTATTAAACAGTGATGATCTTTATTGAATGCACAATAGTATAATAAAGTACTCGAACAACAATTGTTCCTCAAGCATCCACTGTAAATTAGGGCCAAACTGACAACCCACTAGCAATCTTACTATACAGCACAAGATCCACAGTTCCCAATAGGGATAACAATACAAACTTAGTTCTAAGTTTAAAGACTGAAACTGTTCACTGTTATTCAACAGTTGGGCACACAAATTGTCCTGACCTTAGCCACAAAGGTTTGCTGATTTGCTACAGCCCTTCCGCGTGCTGCTTAGACCCCCCTCCAACTGTAATCTCCATGGCTGTCTTAGCTTCCAGCCAGACACACCGCCTTTTTATACCCTACTGGTGGCCCTTTGCTGTCCTGAACTCGGCCTGCTATTAGAATCCAGCCTTCTGCTGCCTCAGATAATCAAATCTCACCCTTTGCTACCTTGGGAAGATATTTACCAGGCTTGTGCTGCCTCAGTGAGGTTGATTCAGCTCTTAGCTGCCTCAGGAAGGTGGACTCCTGCCCTTCGCTGCCTCAGAGAATAGTCTTCCTTCTTTTGCTACCTCAGAAAGGTAGATACCAGCCCTGTGTGGCCTCAGAGGATAATCTCCAGGCCTATACTGCCACAGAAAGATAGTTTCCAGCCCTGCAGTTTCACAGAAGGATAGTTTCCAGCCAAAATTCCGTCGTTTAGCAAAGAAAGATAGGAGGATTGGCTAGGTTGGAATCTTTCACCACTGAAATCAATCAGAGAAAAGGGGTCTTAAAACCCTCCAAGAACCTTAGACCAAAATCAAGAAGAATAACAATACCTGATGATCATAATGACTCTTCTCCATTCCTTTTATAGATTCTCTTTGGGGATTTTCCCTCCTAAATTCAATTTTGAGTGACTTGCAAGTTTTCCTCCATTTGCCCCAAATTTAACTTTTATTATCTAATGTTACCTAAGTAACATTAAATAATAATTTCCCCCTTTTTAAATGACCATAGCCCATGGGGTTAAATAGGCTACCATACCCTTCCATGGGCAATTAATTCGAAGAGGACATTATAGGTATGTATTATATTATTTGCATGACTAACCCAATCCACTATATGTGGCTCCAGATGCAACGGGGCAGTAATAAGGGGGGTGGCATCCCACCCTACTCATGGGGTTTGCAGGGGGTGGAAGCCCCCCTACCTGAGGGTTCACAAGGCAGCGCCCCTCCAAAAAAATGGCGGTTTCTTGCATCCCTTTTTGACGATTTTCGGCACACGGTTTTCATGTTTACCGGTTTGATGCCGCCTGGTAGTTTAGCAAATGGTTTTGTAGTTTTAGTTAAGAAACTATGGTTGTATTCTAACACAAGGTAAATGGATTGGCAGTTTATGGATACCACGGCATATATATATATATATATATATATATATATATATATATTATTGTATTGTAATACTGCAAAGAAGAATATATATTGAAAAATCTTTCTGGTTTTCCTGGTTGGGTTTCCAGGGTTAAAAAAAATTGTTAATGTGCGTGTTTACCATAGCATATTTTCTATTTTATTAAGAATTTGTTTGCAGCAATTAACTATATAGGGTTAAAACCTACAAACAGCATGAAGATTATTGCTTGCCATTAGTAGTGTTCTTCCTATTCTATCCTCGTCAACCTCAGGCTCAGAATATGATGCAATACAATGCCCACAACACAAAAGCTCTCTAAGCATGCCACTACACGTATTTGTATCTGCATCAATTCTTTGGGCATGCTCAACTGAAGTTGGTGAATGCATATTTCTTACAAGACCTCTTCCACCTCTCATGATCCAACCCACTACTTCCCATCATTCTAACAACTAAACTTTCCTCGAATAACCAACCAATCGTTTTTTCATGCCTAACCACATCTCTATCATCATCATAATCTTTTGTTTCTATACAAGTATCTTACATTTTATCCATTTAACATTATCTATTGAAGTTGTGCCAGTCAGAAAAAGTGACTATATTGGAGCCATTTGAAATTCTAAGAAAAACAAAGGAAGCCGATGTTCATTTTCCTCCATCAAGTAAATACTTGTCACTCTTGTGCGGATCCATACCTTGCATAATGATAAAAGTCAACAGTTGGATATATGTTCTTCAGAGATCAGGCCTTTCACAAGCCACATATTTGGCCACTTCCAAGTGACTCATCACATAATGTATGCCATCTACTAATCGAATGTAAATTTGATTGGAAATTGGCGCTTTACTTGCCAATAGCTGGCCATCTTCTCCCATGCTTTTGAATCTCAAAAATTTCAATAGTACACTTTTCTACGGTAGCTTGAGCTGCTCAATCTAGACTCTAAACAATATGCTTTTCAACAGCACCTTTGGTTTGCCTAGCCTAAACATGATGCTTTTTCACAACTCTCAAATCCTTTCGATCCTCCATTGCTACGACAATGTTCTTGTCCACCACCACAAGGATAAGCATTCAACAAACCAACAACAATTTTGGGAGCAAATGAGCCAAAGGTATTACTTAAAAACTTTCATGACCACAACCAACTCTGATACCAAATATTATGTAATTAGAGCCCACGACAAATAACACAAACATATATGAAGCAAGGGGCACAAGGATTATATGCTCCAAAAACTCCCTAAGGAGAAATTATATTAATTAATCATTCTCGTGTGATTGTCTCATATTTCCACCAAGTTTCCGGGATGTGGGGACGGGGAGCGGGGAAACGAGGGAGCGGCCTATGCAAAATCTCCCCACCAAGTTTTAGGAAACATGAGGGGACGTCAAGGTCTTTAACAAAAGGGACCCCGACAAAAATAGTAAAATACTAAAACAATATAAATATATCATTGAGATTTCATAATTTAACTGTCTTTATCATTATATAACACTTACATCATGAAGGATAAATCAATCAATCATAGAACTGAAACAAATTTAAAACGAAAAGCATGAAACAATTATACATGTAACTGTAACATTGTACAATGAAAATAAAATTTTAAACCATATTGAAGTTTCAACTGTGAATACTGAATATTGAAATAAAAGTCAAGTTTGATACATCAAGATTCAAATTTTTATAGAGTCAAGTCTAATATATCATATATCAAGATTCAAAACAAACTAAAGTTTACAACTGAAGTCTGAAACAAAAAAGCAAATAACATAAGAACATATCAAATGACAAATGAGCATAATTTCTCAAGGCAATGCCCTGCTAGTCTCTACATCCAACTACTGCATGAATAAATCAGGATCAACCATGTCACCATCTAAATCAGAATCACTTGCATTCTTAAACATGCTAAGTGGCACACCAAACAACCATATATGTGTCTCATCAAGTCCCTCCTCCATATCTACTTGTGCATCATCTTCTAGATCAACATCCCATCGTGTTGTTGGTCCCTTCAAATACTCAAGTGTCTTCCTATGGTCAAGACGTAGGGCACTGTGCACAGCAACTAACTTCTCTGCTATTCTAGAGGTAAGCATGTTCATCTTAATAGAGTGGATGAAGCAATATGTGGACCATATGCTATATGTTGCAAAGGAACTAGCGATTTGAGACAACAAACGCATAGCTAGATCTTTGAGCTCTAGAGCACCAACCCATGCATCCTCCAGCAAACAATCGGGTGATCTTGGCCTAGATCTATGCGATCTACCCGAGCACCACGTGAGTTGAAGGGACACTAAGAGATGCAAGTAGAAGTTGTGACTTCTCTTTTATGATTTGACCTCGAATTTTTTTGGAAACGCTGGAAACGTTTCCTCTTTTGGGAGGAAACGTCCCCCCCCCCCCCCCTTCCCACTTCAAGTTTCCTTGTGTTTCCTTTCTTGGGGGACGTGGGGAAACGTCCCCACATCCCGGAGAGCAAGGAAGCATGGGGATGTGTTTCCCAGGTGGGGGGGCATGTCCCCGTGGAACACTGGATTGTCTATTGTACAAATGGTCCCTTTATATAAGAATAGGTGACCTTAATAGTTATGTCATAATTAGATATTTAGTTCAACCATCTCCATAACTATCTCCATGAATCTCCCAACAAATATTCAACCCTAACTTCTCTCATTTCTCCTCATCTCGCATTCTTACATAGACTTCAAGAATTAGTCTACATCATTACAAATTCTAACATATTATTTAGACATTATTCATGATCACGATTCACAAGTAGAAGTTTTTCCTTAATACCCGCCCGTGAAGAGTACTTGTGATCTCAATCTGCAATCTTCATTGAATCGGTCCCTTCTTCATCTTCATCTTCTATGCTCTTTGCCTTCGTTGCTTTTCGTCTTCATCTTCCGTCATCTACGATCTTTGGTCATCTTCCTTCTTCATTCTCATTTTTCTTCATTTTTCATATAGTAGCTACAAAATATAAACAATGTTGAAGTCAATATAAAAAAATTACCATCCACTGAAATTCATGGGTAACCAACTGATGTATCTACCGAATCTCTAAGAAACCCTTTTCTCCTACATGGTTCATCAACCATTCATCAATCACATATCTTCATGGCTATACCTTTTGTAAATAATTATAATTAATTAAAAAACGCTGAGAGAAAGCGGCACAGATTCCAGATTTCGTGAGGTAGGTGATTGCTTGAGGAATTTGTGGATTTAAATATCATTCATGTCGGTTGAGAAGCTTAAATGAGTTGACTAGGTTATAAATTAAAGTGCCCATGTGTCTTTAACTCTAACAACAAGCAAATAGGAAAAAACATTAACGAGCAAGAGTGGGTTGCATTGTCCCAGAAGGTTGACTGCGTTGAGCCTTGGGAAAAGACAGACGGTTGGTCTGTTCGGCAAGCACGAAATGAAGTCTGCGGGAAGAGAGAAAGGCATTCTAAGCATACAAAGTAGAGAGAATGCACTCTGATTTCTCTCACACATATGCAGTGGAGAGAACACACTCTGATTTATCTCACACATACGCAGTAGAGAGAACGCACTTTGATTTCTCTCATGCATACGCAGTAGAGAGAATGTGCTTTGATTTCTCTCACACATGTCCAATGGAGCAACTGAACAATGGTAAACACTAGAAGAAAAATTCCTCCAAGGGCAAAGATGAACAGATAGAGAAGAGCAATCAAGACCACAAGGATCAAGCTCTAAAGAAAGTGAACTAGCTGTGGTATCCTCAGAGAGAGGCTTGTTGGGTGAACATTATAGAGAGCAATGGCTTGCCTGAAGGCTGAAGAACCCACTGGAAGCTTGTGGATTGATTAACCTACCGAATTAGGAAGAGACACTCAGGTACATGTGAGGGCTGATGAACCACCAAGAATTGCGTTAGGGTTGTGTTAAAATTGGACAACTAGGTCCAAACTCCATGTTGTGATGCTCAGATTAAGATGCTAATATTTTTGTTGGATTCCTCTTTCGGAGAGGTGTAAAATCCATATAAAATATATCTTAATCCGGTGAGCAGAACATTTATTTTGAATTTATTATTTATAATAAATTATATGTGCAGGTCGGCCTTAAGGTTTTGCACCCCCAGCAGATGTGTCACACACCTCAATGATGGATATAAATACAGGCAAAGTTGGAGAGCATTTCACAACAACTCAACACACATCTTCTTCTCTCATCTGATTTAGTACGAG
Organism: Pinus albicaulis; assembly: GCA_034641835.2. Classification (NCBI taxonomy): domain Eukaryota; kingdom Viridiplantae; phylum Streptophyta; class Pinopsida; order Pinales; family Pinaceae; genus Pinus; species Pinus albicaulis. Next base: position 930,108,450 of record CM076579.1, on the reverse strand, counting down.
CTCCTTGGAGGACAATTCCAGCCCACACGTGTGAAGAAGAAGGACGAATCTGTACGGCTGAGAGGAAGGACGAAATTTCTGCAGCTAGGGTTTCCAACGAAGTTTGACCAGCGTTGACTTTGGTCAACGCATGGTCTGAAAGGGCTGAAAATTGTTGGAGAGTTCGATTTTGAGAGGCCGTACACATTGGCACAGAAATCGAGGTCAAAAGGTTGACCGAACTTGTTGCTGCGTTGACTTTTAGCTTGCTGCCCTGCGTTGACTTTTCTGGAGTTGACTTGGGTTGACTCGGTCGCTGATTTGAGGATTGTTGTGACACATTCTGGGTTTGCTGATCAAGGAGACTTTGCTGGTTGAAGCATCTTGTTGATCGCCGTAACGCACCATCACATTTTTCTGTTTCTGGTTTGTCTTCTATAAGATCCACTGATATGTTCTATCAGCATTTTACTTAACCATTTGTGTGATTGCTGTAATAAAAGTAAAGTTGCATCAAGCATAGAACATCTACAAAAATTAACATGGTATCAAAGGTGAGGTGAAGACAAGCCCTATCTCTAGCAATCACCATCAAAGAATATGGGTTCCACAAGTTATGAATTCAAGGAGAATGACAAGCTGACTGGAAGGGATGACTTCCTTGCCTGGAAGATGATATTAGATCTCAAATTGGAAGACCATGATCTCATGGATCATGTACTAGGTAAGATACAAGAACCTCCATCCAATGCTACTGCTGCTGCTAAAAACAAGTATAAGAAGGGGGAGATCAAAGCAAAGCTGATGATCAGGGAATCCATACATAAGAGTCTGGTTGCCTATATATCTGAGCTAGGCACATCCAAGGAGATGTATGATAAATTGATCCTTATGTTCAAAGTAAACAATGTGAACCAAGTGCTATTCCTCAAGAATAAGTTGAAGAATATGAAGAAGGGCCGGGATAGGTCTGTTCAAGCTTACTTTCTGAAATTGACCGAAACAAGGAACAATCTGCTGGCTATTGGGGAGACAATAGCCGATCGTGAGATGGTTCTCACCGCACTTGGAGGACTCCCATATGAATGGCAAGTATTCACTACTACCATTCTCAATAATAATACCATTCCTAACTTTGACGAGCTTCTGTCTAGATGTATGCAAGAAGAAACAAGGGTGAAGGAATTCGAAAATGACAGAAATGCTGCCTATGGTGCTCATTCTCGAAAGAAGAACTCTAGTGGTCCTAAGGACAAAGGAAGAACAAGGGCTCAAGAAAAGAAGGGTAAGTGTTTCACTTGCCATAGGCCTGGTCACTATGCTAGAGAATGTCCCTTCAAGAAGGATTCTCCCGATAATGATGATAACAACAACAACCGAAGGAATGGGAATCGAAGAAACGACAAATCCAAAGGAAAGAGGAAGGCTCCCTTTGGTGGAAACAATCAACCTTCTAAAAGGTCTAGAAACTCCAGGTATGAGGAGTCTAATGCTGTTGATAAAAGAAATGAGTATATTCTTGTATCTGCTCTCTCTGCTACATCTCCGCCTGACACTATGGATGTCTGGCTAATCGATAGTGGTGCCTCAAGACACATCACCGGATTCAAGGGAGCACTCTCTGACATGGTTGAAAGGGATACTAATCTAGAAATTATCCTTGGGGATAATGCCACATATCCCGTGAAAGGGACCGGGACTGTGACCCTCCACTTGTCTCAAGGACAAGTCCTACGTTTGCAAGATGTACTCTATGTACCTAAATTGAAGAAGAACCTTGTGTCTGTATCTGCCATGGAAGACAAAGGATTCAATGTAACTTTCTCTGATGGAAAGGTGTTCATGTGGAAGGAGAGCTTCAATGAAGCTATCTCAATTGGTTTTAGAGTTGGTACACTCTACCAGGTTGGAGGGAGTCCGTTGGGAGCTATGACTTGTGATACTATCCGACAAACCGAACTATGGCATCGAAGATTTGGACACCTTCATTACAAGGCCCTTCCCGAAGCAAGGAAGGTGGTGACAGGGATGCCTGACTTTGGAAATAATCATGAAGGTGTATGTAAGGGTTGTGCCGAAGTAAAACATACAAGGGGACCTTTTCCCTCAAGTGTCACAAAGACATCTGACATATTGCAACTGGTCCATTCTGATCTATCTGGTATGTTGCCTGTGACATGCCTGGGGGGATGTTCTTACTACATGACATTTACTGATGACTTCTCTCGCAAACCCTGGATATACTTCTTGAAGAAGAAGGATGAGGCTTTCATGTGGTTCCGTACCTTCAAAGCCTTGGTGGAAAATATGACCGGAAAGAAGATCAAGATTTTGAGGACTGACAATGGCACTGAATATGAGTCAAATGAGTTCAAAGACTTTTGCAGAGAAGCCGGCATTAAGAGGGAGACTACCACTGCATATACTCCTGAGCAGAATGGTGTTGCTGAACGCAAGAATAGGACTATTGTGGAAGCTGCCCGTGCCATGCTATGTGACCAGGGTCTACCAAAGTTTCTGTGGGGAGAAGCTGCAAATACTGCTGTGTATATTCAAAACCGATGCCCTCATTCCACTTTGGACTCCAAAACTCCCGAAGAGGTTTTCTCTGGTAAGAAACCTGATGTCTCACATTTTAGAATTTTTGGATGTCCTGTCTATTTTCATGTGCCGAAAGAAAAGAGAAGTAAGCCGGATGCTACTGGGAAGAAAGGAATGTTTGTGGGCTATAGTGAGACTTCTAAGGCATATAGAGTCTATGTACCTGGTCAAAGGGAAGTAGAGATAAGCCATGATGTCACTTTTGATGAAGATGCTTCCCTGAAGAAAGTGTAGATCTTCCTAGATCTGAAGAAAATCATGAAGAAAGACCTGGAAATCTGGAAGAACCCCAGGATGAGACTATGCCTGATATTGAAGGGCCAATGGACCCTATTGATCCACCCCCTTCACTTGGAAAGAGACCATCATGGCTCAGGGACACCCTCGAAGATGCTGAGGGTCGTGCTGCCCCAAGGGGGACATTCCGAGAAAGCAAGAAGCCGTGTAGATACCAAGGGTATCTAGCTGCCATGAGTACTATTGTACAATCTGAACCTGGATCTTTTGAGGAAGCTGTAAAGCATCAAGTCTGGAAGGATGCTATGCACGAAGAATATGAGTCCATAATGAAGAATGATGTCTGGGATGTGGTCCCAAGGCCGAAGGACAAACCAGTTGTCACCGCGAAATGGCTCTACAAGATCAAACATGGATCTGATGGGAGTGCTGAAAAGTTCAAGGCAAGATTTGTTGCCCGTGGCTTCTCTCAAAAGGAAGGAATAGACTATGATGACATATTTGCACTTGTGGCACGATATACCACCATTCGATCAATCATAGCCCTTGCTGCTACGCAAGGATGGAGTCTTCATCAGATGGATGTCAAGACCGCTTTTCTGCATGGTGCAATAAAAGAAGAGGTGTATGTAGAACAACCTCTGGGATTTGAAGTTCAAGATCGAGACACTCATGTCTGCAGGTTGAAGAAAACCCTCTATGGGTTAAAGCAAGCACCCAGAGCTTGGTACGAGAGGATGAATAGTTACTTGATGAAGCTGGGCTTCACTCGAAGTAATGCTGACCCGAACCTTTACTTCAAGGTTGTACAAGAGAAGCCTCTCATTCTAGTGCTGTATGTGGATGACCTCTTCCTGACAGGTGCTGACCCTCTCATTCATCAATGTAAGAGGGAGCTCGCTGTTGATTTCGAGATGAAGGACCTAGGACTGATGCACTACTTCCTAGGCCTGGAGGTCTGGCAGAGACCTGGAGAGATTTTCCTTTCTCAAGGAAAATACATTGTGAAACTTCTAGAGAGATTTGGTATGGTGGACTGCAAGTCCGTGTGAACACCGATGGAACTCAACTTCAAAAAGTTGAGTGGCAGCGCTGCTGAGCCTATCTTGGCCAATCCTACTGAGTATCGTCAACTCATAGGAGCTTTGATGTTCTTAGTGAACACCCGACCGGATATATGTTTTGCAGTGAACACTTTGAGTCAACAAATGGTTGAGCCTCATCATTTTCACTGGGTTGGTGCCAAGAATCTTCTGAGATATCTTTGGGGCACGATAAACCATGGGCTGAGATACACTGCCGGGAGTGTGACACTTCGTGGATATACTGATGCCGATTGGGCTGGCAGTGTGGTGGATCGTAAGAGCACATCGGGATGCTGCTTCAATCTTGGTTCTGCTTCGATTTCATGGATGAGCAGGAAGCAGAAGTCGGTGGCTTTGAACACCGCTGAGGCCGAATACATTGCAGCGAGTATGGCCTGTTGTGAAGCATTTTGGTTGCGAAAGCTCTTTAGTGAGCCGTTTGGACATGTGCTAGATACCACCGTGATACTCGTGATAAATCCGTGAGTGGATTCGTTTGATCGAGAATCCCGTGTTCCACGACTGAGTCCTGGGCGACAGGTTGATATCGCACCACTCATCCGGGATATGGTATGCGAGGCGCCGTAAGGCTCGATCATATAGAACCGATGAGCAGTCATGACATTCTCACTAGCCCCCGGGGAAGGTCAAGTTCTAACCTTTCCGTGCGTAGTTCTATCATGGGAACGACTCTATGATGTGGGTCCCTTTGGACGATGAGCCCGGGAGAGACCTAAGAGGGAAAGGTTTTTGTGATAGCTTTCTGAGCTATAAGCACTCATAATGCTTCCTCGCCCACCATCAAGCAGATTATCGAGCCAGTTCCGCCTCATTTATCTCTGTGCCCCGTATGCATCCTACCCATTGAGTTCAGGGCTCAGGGGAAGTACCTCTCATTTGGCCAATGAGGTGTGGAAAAGTTAGAGACTATTAGCAAAGACTGATGGACGCATCAGAGATTGCCGTACTCTCTATCTAGGATGGCACGGCCCAACCACTTGATCTGGGATCAAGATTTGTGAGGTCTGGGACCCCGCTCGACTGGTCGAAGAACCAACTTCGGTTGGTTGATTCTTGTGAGTCTGATGAGGTTTCGAACCTTCCGGGCCGGCTGTCACCGGGATGATGTTCCCAGACCGACCCAATTTCCTCTCGGTTTCAACAAAGAGGCCAACAGTTCTACTATAGGATGACGACGATGTTTAGGCAGAATGGATAGATGGAGTTCTCCCTAGTTGAGAGGGAGTGTTAAATTTGGACAACTAGGTCCAAATTCCATCTTGTGATGCTCAGATGAAGATTCCAATATTTGTATTGGATTCCTCTTTCGGAGAGGTGTAAAATCGATATAAAATTGATTTTAATCTGATGAGCAGAACATTTATTTGAATTTATTATTTATAATAAATTTAAGTGCAGGTCGGCCTTAAGGTTTTACACCCCCAACAGATGTGTCACACACCTCAATGATGAATATAAATACAGTCAACGTTGGAGAGATTTTCACCACAACTTCCAACACACATCTTCTTCTTCATCTGGATGAAAATGAGCTCCTTGGAGGGAAATTTCAGCCTCCACACGTGCGCATTCGAAGGACAAATCAGATGTGGCCAAGAAAGAATGGAGGTCAAGCAGGCCCAAGGTTTTAAAGGAATTGACCAGCATTGACTTTGGTCAACGCATGGTCCGAAAGGGCTGAAAATTGTTGGAGAGTTCGATTTTGAGAGGCCGTACACATTGGCACAGAAATCGAGGTCAAAAGGTTGACCGAACTGTTGCTGCGTTGACTTTTAGCTTGCTGCCCTGCGTTGATTTTTCTGGACAGCATTGACTTTTCTGGAGTTGACTTGGGTTGACTCGGTAGCTGATTGGAGGATTGTTGTGACACATTCTGGGTTGGCTGATCAAGGAGACTTTGCTGGTTGAAGCATCCTGTTGACCGCCGTAACACACCATCACATTTTTCTGTTTCTGGTTTGTCTTCTATAAGATCCACTGATATGTTCTATCAGCATTTTACTTAACCATTTGTGTGATTGCTGTAATAAAAGTAAAGTTGCATCAAGCATAGAACATCTACAAAAATTTACAGGTTGAAACTTTGGTGCTTGACTCACTCATGAACTACCTTCCCTTGATGTGGACTCTCTTCTCTTGAAAGTGAGTTGAGACTCTTTGTACTGTGGTATCTTGGCATGGGTGTTATTCATGTCTGTGAAGTCTAGAAGATTGAGTGGAAGCTTGTGCAGTTAGTGGATGAAGGCAGAGTGACCTTGTGACATCCTATTTTAGTTGTTAAAATTGGTTGAGTTTCCTCTCAAAAGCACTCCACCTCAAGCATTGGAATCTGGCCCGGGGGTGACAACTACAAGTAATTATGGTTGTCGCATGTCTACAGTTGGGTGGAGAGTTAGAGTCCTACTCTCAGTTGCCATATCTCTTATCATGTCTTTATTGTTGTGTTGAATTAATGTCATGCTAATGTTGAGGAGTGTTGTTTCCTGCATGAATGAGAAATGTCCATATCTTGTGTGAAGATCTTAAAGGAATGGCTCGTTTCCTATGAATATTTCTAGGCTTGAAATTAACCAAGACTGCCTGAGCATGACAAGATGGGTATTTATGTTAATGATTGATTACTTGCAGTGACATGCTGAAAATTTGGCCACTACGTTGATAAATTGTTCATGTTCACCATAAGGAATGTGAATTCTTGTGTAGAAGTGTTCCTTGAATATTTTCTTTAGGAATGGTTTAATTCTTGTATCCATCTGAGACTACAAATTGGTCTAAATTGATTGTATATGAAGAGATAAATCAATCTCTACTAGTCACATGAATTTTTGCTTTAAAATGTCTTGGCTACTGGGTTGGTTTTTACCCAGAAGCTCAAGAGGGATAGAGTTCATTTATATACATATTGTCATATACGTATCTATATTTATTTTGCAGGCTACAGGCCAAGGGGCCTTATAAAACTATATGTATGCCAAGCCAAATTAGGAATAGAACCACAGTATCCAAGACTTGGATTAATTCCCTGCTTGTATATGTATATATAACAGGTGCTAAGGGAAAAGTCCCTAGAAAACCACTGGATTCAAGTTTGGTGTGTATGGCTTGAGCGGGGGCTAAGCCTTAATACTCTTAGGGCCTGAGCACTAAGTTGCAAATGGCCCTTGTGCGTAGAACCACCGTGACCAAACCTTAAGGGCGGGGAATAGCCCAAAAACCTTTCATACATTGCAAATGCCACTGTCGAGAGTTAGGGCCCAAGGAATCCAGGAGGCTTGAGTTTCATGAGCCGAGCGATCAAGCACTATGTCCAAGGGTTGAAGAGCGGGTAATCGAGGTTGTTGGATGGACCCCGGAAAATTTACCTTGACATTTCAAACTAGAGGCACGCCCAACCCTGTCGGGATGTAAACGACAGGATAGCGTGGCAAGGTGGGGTCGGGAGCTAGTTCTTTTGGCGAGATTGAAGCGAAAGACCAATATGTGTTATGACGTGAATTGCATGTTTAACCAAATGACGGAGGGTTTGGTCAAACTCGGTGCCAGCCTGGAAAGATTCATGGTCAGGAGTGGCATGGTCATAATCGTGGGTGAACGAAAGGGTTGTGTTTCATGAGAAGTGGGGATTTGGGGCACCCTGGTGTTATTTCCCCAATGATATTCAACAGAGTTGTGTGCCAAACTCCTGAGATTTTATCCCCAGGAGGGCATCGCATGGTAGGCCAGTGCTTATGGCGTGTCGATGTAGGGAGGTGTCATATCATATGTCCACGCCAACCCGCAGGTTGAAGGGACGCAAGGTCGCCCCAACAATCGATTGTATTGCGAGCAAGGAAATGGTCAGAACGATGTAGCAGAATGAAGCCCATGTGCGTAGCCATAAAGGGTTGTGAGGTGATACATGGAGGCAGGGTCCACAAAGAGTCCATGTAACCCTGATGCCTGTTGAAATTTGGTTACCGAAGGACAGGTGGTTCCCTAAGGCTTTGATCTTTGGCCTAGGGAAAAGTGTCCAAAAGAATTTAATTTTTCTCCTAAAGTGACTTTATAAAGTTATAAAGTCAAATCTAATTTAAAAGTGACTTTAAGTGATAAAGTTACTAAAGTCTAATTTTAAAGTGACTTTAATGAAATCAATGTAAAATTAGAAAGGAAAAGTGACTTTGGAAATAAATGACTAAGTGGGTCTTTATTAAAGTGGGGTGAATTAAAAAATAGAAAGTGAGATTTAAATGAGCATTTAATTTCAGCCCTAGATCTAAATCTATTTCAGCCATTGGATTTAGGGATTCCCCAAAAGTCACTTAGGGTTAGGTTAAAGGAGGAAAAGGAGGAAAAGGTCATTCATTCTTTCATGAGCAGATTGAGAGAGGAAGAGAAGGAGCGTTGGAGACATTTTCTGAAGAGAGCTTGAGAAGGTGAAGGAGAGGGCACACTCAGCAAATTAGTACAGCAGCAAGGAGGGCACGATTTCCAAGGCAGCGAGAGGCTGCACGGATACCGAGGCAACTTGGCCGTACAGCAGCACAGAAACCAAGACAGCCACACGTACAGTGGTCTGTACAGCGGCATTGAGGCACAGTTTTCAAGGGGAAAGGCAGCACGTTTTTCGAGAAAAAGTACAGCAGCAAGGGGGCTTGATTTTCTAGGTGGCTAGGCACGCTTTTCGAGGCAGCCGGCACTGTTTTCGAGAAAGGCAGCTTGCTAGAAAATTCCGTACAGTCCGTACGGCTGTTCAGCTAAGTTCTGGGCACGAATTTCTAAACTGTCATTTTCTGTAAAAAAAATTCTGTTTTGAGTTTATTGCTATTCCGGCACATTTTCCAAGGCGGTGGCAAGCACGGAAAACAAGATAAGTCTGTATTTAATTTGCTGGAAATTTTCCTGTATATTTCACCTCTCTGTAAAAGGCATTTTCAGAAATAAGGAGCTTTCGAACTGGTTTTCCCCAAGAGTTGTAGGGGGTTTTTCCAGGGTCACCTTGACCAAAAATCACTGTGTTATAATGTGTTGAATGGCTGTTTGTATCTGCTGATTTTTATTTTTGCATTTTCCAGCATTCTGTAAATTTTCTAGAATTTGTGTTTTCAGCAAAAATTATTTTTCTGTTGTTGAATGTAAGGATATGGGAAAGGGCATTTAACTAAAAGGAGAAATAAGGTGAAACTGAAAACCGGGGTGGGAAAGTCAAGAAATTTCTACATGGTATCAAAGCAGGGTGCTGAAAGTGCAGTCTGGGACAGCAAGGAGAAAAATACAGCCTGCTGATTTTTCACTCAGAAAATTCCAGCAAGTTGATTTTTCACACACAGAAATTTTATCTTTACTACAGCAGTGCTATTTTTCAATTTTTAGGACAGAAGGATGTCATTGGGATTGAGGGTGGAGGATTGGTTGGATGGGCATACCAATTACAGCGTTTGGAATGAGAGAATGCAGAGTATCCTTGAGGAGGCAGAATTCTGGGACATCATGGTGCATACCACACAGAACCCTGTTGTTGTGCCTACTGATGCTGTTCAATTGGCAGCATATAATAAAAGGAACAACAAGGGTAAGAAACTGATTCTAGACGGAGTCAAAGACCATTGCATTCCTCATGTGAGAGGAAAGAGAAATGCTAATGAGATGTGGACAGCATTGTCCAATCTTTACCAGAGTATCAATAAGAACCGGAAAATGGTACTGAAGGAGAAGCTGAAGACCATTAAGATGGGTAAGATTGATAGTGCAGTTGGATATTTCACAAAGATTACTAATGTGATAGATGAGTTGGCAGCAGTTGGAGAGGTCATTCCACCCACTGAGTTGGTGCGGATTGCAGTGAATGGCCTCCCCAGTTCATGGATGAACTTTGCTGATGGGGTTTGTGCACGTGAGACCCTTCCCACATGGGAGAGGTTTTGGGATGATTGCATTCAGACAGAGATCAGGAAAGGTCGGCTTGGGGCAGCCAAGCCAGTTGAGCAGGATGAGGATGTAGCACTGTTGGCAGGACGCAAGAAAGGCAAAGGGAAGAAGCAGGCTTCCACAAGCAATGGTGGGGGCAAAGGCAAAGGTAAAGGTAAACAGGATAACTCACAGAAGGACTATTCCAAAGTGAAGTGTTGGAATTGTCAAAAGATGGGACACTATGCAGTTGTGTGTCCGGAGAAGAAGAAGAAGAAGGGGAAGAACCAGAGCATGGCAGCTTCAGCAGAGGTTGAGGACTTTGCAGATCGCTTTGACCGGGAGTTTAGGTTCATTGCGTGTGAGTCTTCTAGTGCAGGATTATCTGCCATAGAGGTTCAGAGGGAGCATGCATTTCCCTCGATTAGCGGAGCATCTTCGGGTATCTGGTATGTGGACGGTGGGGCTTCACGTCACATGACAGGAGTCCGTGAGTACTTCTCAGAGCTTTCAGAGAGTGGCACTGATGTAGAGGTAGTACTCGGTGATGACAGAGTTGTTAGAGCAGTCGGTGTGGGAACATTGACATTTCAGAGGGAGTCCAAACCTCCCTTGAAGGTGTCAGATGTTCTTTATGTGCCAGGGATGAGAAAGAACCTCATATCCGTCTCAGCTTTGGAGGACAGAGGATATGAGATACTATTCAGGGGAGGACAGGTATTGATGTATCCCAGGGGCACTCCAGCTGATTCAGCTAGAGTGATAGGTGTACGCCATGCAAAGGTGTACAAGTTTGCATTTCAGCCCCTTTTGGCATTGGCGGTAATCTGTGATAAACTAATGATTAAGTACATGTAGTTGGCACGCGGATTGGGGCATATGTATCCTTGGAGCCTTGAGGACTTTGCGGGGAGATCATTCTGGTGTGCGATTTCGGTACTAATCCTTTGATACTTGAGAGGATGTCTCGATGGGCAAGTTGCCAAATCCCCTTTCCCACAGTGGTGGCAATGAATGGCTAGGATGTGATTTGATTCATTCGATGTGAGCGGTTGGTGTCTCGTGTTTCCTTGAGTGGATATGAGTACTATGTTTTATTTATTGATGATCACTCCAGGAGGACCTGGATTTATTTCTTGAAGACCAAGAGTGAGGTCTTCAAGCGGTTTCAGGAGTTCAGAGCTCTTGTGGAGACACAGACAGGTCGGAAGATCAAGTCCCCGAGGTCGGACAATGGAGGAGAGTACACCCTTGGAGAGTTTGTTGACTATTGTGCGGAGGCAGGCATTAGGAGGGAGCTCACTGTTCCTTACAACCCCCAGCAGAACGGGGTTGCGGAGAGGAAGAACACATCCATCGGAGGGGCTGCCAAAGCCATGTTACATGATCAGGGGTTGCCATTGTTTTTGTGGGCAGAGGCCTGCAACACAGCTGTTTACTTGCAGAACAGGAGTCCGCATCGTGCCTTGGGGCACATGACTCCGGAGGAGGCTTTTTCTGGGAAGAAGCCTGATATGGGTCATCTTCGTATCTTTGGGTGCATGTCATACTCCTACATACCCAAGGAGAAGAGGACCAAACTAGAGCCCACCGCAGAGAAGGGTATCTTTGTGGGCTACAGTGAGACCTCCAAGGCCTTTCGGATTTACATTCCTGCGCAGAGGAAGGTTGTTGTCAGACGGGATGTGAAGTTCGAGGAGGATAGGGCCTTTGGGAGGTCACGGGAGTTAGAGTATCTGGATCAGCCAGACCCTCAGCAGCAGTTGAGTCAGTCGCAGGGATCCAGTGGGCAGGGATCAGGAGGATCCGGAGGTACATCTATGACGATGTCAGGTCCGTCGTTGGCGATGTTTCACATGATCGGAAGGGTGGTGCTTCGGGCGGCATGGAGCGATCTGCGACGGTTCACTAGGAGCAATGTTTAAAAGACGAATCGTCGGCTACGGGCGGGGTAATGAATCGGTAATGACTCGGTCGACTCGGTTTCAATGACTCGATTTTTGTAAAAAATACGTTAAATATTAATTTTTTGTACAAAAACATAAATTTAGAGATTTTTATTCATGTTTCCAAACACAAAGCATTACAATATAGACAAAAAACAACATATGATCAAAGTAGGCTCATGAATATATCCATTATATCAAAATTGCACCCAGTGCACTGTCCAAGGACCAATACATGATGATGATATAGAGATCAAAACAAAAAACATAACTAAGGAGGCTCTAAATGGCCTCTACAACAAAACATGAATAGTCACTAGTAACTATTGCATAGGAGTCTGCATCGTGCCTTGGGGCATATGACTTCGGAGGAGGATTTTTCTGGGAAGAAGCCTGATATTGGTCATCTTTGTATCTTTGGGTGTATTACATACTCCTACATACCCAAGGAGAATAGGACCAAACTAGAGCCCACCGTAGAGAAGGGTATCTTTGTGGGCTACAGTGAGACCTCAAAGGCCTTTCAGCTTTACATTCCTGCGCAGAGGAAAGTTGTTGTCAGGCGGGATGTGAAGTTCGAGGAGGACAGGGCCTTTAGGAGGTCACTGGAGTTAGAGTATCCGGATTAGCCAGACTCCTCAAGATCACTCGAGGCTCACATAGGGATCCAGCAAGGTGGATCAGAGGATCCGGAGGGTACATTTATACGATGTCCGGTCCGTCACATGGCTCGGCAGAGTCGCAGGATGGTGCTTTCGGCAAGATGCAAAGTAACACACAAAGAGTTACCACCCGGAGTCCACTCGATGACGCTCACACTGTATCGCCTAAGGAAACCAAAGAGGTAGGAGGACAATGTACGATAGTCAGAGTTCGTGCTCCCGATGATGATGAGGAGGAGGAGTTTCATTCTCCAATGGGAGAAGTATGCTCAGGGAAGAGGAAGCCCAAGTGGCTTCAGGACACCTTGAGAGAGGCCACATCTGTTGTTGGGCCTAAGAGGCCGGTCAGAGAGAGCAGACCACCTGAGAGGTTTTGTAGCTATATGGCAATGGCTACCAACATCCTTGACTCTGAGCCTTCTAGCTATGAGGAGGCAGCTAGCCAGCAGGTCTGGAGAGAGGCCATGCAGGAGGAGTATTCTTCTATCATGAAGAATGATGTTTGGGAGGTGGTGCCAAGGCCTAAGGGCAAATCCGTGGTTACTTCCAGATGGCTTTACAAGGTAAAGCATGCTGTAGATGGCAGCATTGAGAAATTCAAAGCGAGGTTTGTGGCTAGAGGGTTCTCCCAGGTAGAGGGAGTTGATTATGAGGAGACCTTCGCTCTCGTGGCTCGATATACTTCGATCCGCTCCATTATATCGATAGCAGCAGAGATGGGTTGGAAGATCCACCAGATGGATGTGAAGACCGTATTTCTCAATGGCTTCATACAGGAGGAGGTGTACATTGAGCAGCCACAGGGCTTTGAGGTGCATGGGAAGGAGTCCCATGTGTGCAGATTGAAGAAGGCCCTTTATGGCCTGAAGCAAGCTCCCAGAGCTTGGTACTCCAGGATAGATACTTACTTGCAGAAGATGGGTTTCACAAAGAGTGAGGTAGATCCGAACCTTTACTATATTGTGATAGGTGAGGAGCCTCTCATTCTGGTGCTGTATGTGGATGACTTGGTCATTACAGGTGCAGAGAGACTCATAGAGCACCGCAAGAGAGATCTTGCGGCGGAGTTTGAGATGAAGGACATCGGCTTGATGCATTACTTTTTGGGTTTGGAGGTGTGGCAGGAGGAGGGGCATTTCTTCCTGGGGCAGGGGAAGTATATTGTGGATATCCTTGGCAGATTCCACATGGAGGATTGTAAACCCATGTCGACATCGATGATCACCAACTGGAAGAAGCTTCATGCTTCGGATTCCAAGTTGGTGGATCCCACATTGTACAGACAGCTGATTGGTTCCTTGATGTATTTGGTCAACACTAGACCAGATATTTGTTTTGCAGTCAACATGATGAGTCAGTTTATGTGTGAGCCTAGAAAGGTTCACTGGGTGGCTGCAAAACACATTTTGCGGTACTTGCAGGGGACAGTGGATTATGGTCTGGACTACAGGCAGGGGGATGGAGTGAGATTGGCAGGTTACACTGATTCTGATTGGGCAGGTTGTGCTTCCGATAGGAAGAGCACTTCAGGGTGTTGTTTTGGGTTGGTTCCCATAGTTGTTGTCATGATTCAATCTGAAGTTAGCACTGTGGTGCATTGAGTCTGTTAATATATATAGCAGCCAAATTAGCTACAGAGGCTATCCGTTTCAAGATGTTGTTTGGCTTATTTGGTCAGCTGTTGAGACCTTCAGTGATTTACTGTGATAATCAGAGTTGCATTAAACTCACGGAGAATCCAGTATTTCATGATAGGTCAAAGCATATCGGGATCAAATATCATTTCATAAGAGACTATGTTCAGAAGGGAGCTGTGAAGCTTGAGTATATTCCCACTGATGAGCAGGTTGCAGATATTCTTACCAAAGCCTTACCACAGGGCAAGCATGTCTACTTCAGAGACAAAATGGGTGTGGTGAGGAACACCTTTCTCGGTAAGAGGGAGCGTTGAAATTTGGTTACCAGAGGACAAGTGGTTCCCTAAGGCTTTGATCTTTGGCCTAGGGAAAAGTGTCCAAAAGAATTTAATTTTTCTCCTAAAGTGACTTTATAAAGTTATAAAGTCAAATTTAATTTAAAAGTGACTTTAAGTGATAAAGTTACTAAAGTCTAATTTTAAAGTGACTTTAATAAAGTCAATGTAAAATTAGAAAGGAAAAGTGACTTTGGAAATAAATGACTAAGTGGGTCTTTATTAAAGTGGAGTGAATTAAAAAATAGAAAGTGAGATTTAAATGAGCATTTAATCTCAACCCTAGATCTAAATCTGTTCCAGCCATTGGATTTAGGGATTCCCCAAAAGTCACTTAGGGTTAGGTTAAAGGAGGGAAAGGAGGAAAAGGTCATTCATTTCTTTCATGAGTAGATTGAGAGAGGAAGAGAAGGAGAGCTAGAGACATTTTCTGAAGAAAGCTTGAGAAGGTGAAGGAGAGGGCACACTCAGCAAATCAGTACAGCAACAAGAAGGGCATTATTTCCAAGGCAGCAAGAGGTTGCACGGATACCGAGGCAGCTTGGCCGTACAGTAGCACAGAAACCAAGACAGCCATCTGTACAATAGTCTGTACAGCGGCATTGAGGCACGGTTTTCAAGGGGAAAGGCAGCACGTTTTTCGAGGAAAAGTACAGCAACAAGAGGGCTTGATTTTCTAGGTGGCTGGGCACATTTTTCGAGGCAGCCAGCACTGTTTTCGAGAAAGACAGCTTGCTGGAAAATTCTGTACAATTCGTACGACTGTTCAGCTAAGTTCTGGGCACGAATTTCTAAACTGTCATTTGCTGTAAAAATTTTTTGTTTTGAGTTTATTACTATTCCGACACATTTTCCAAGGCGGTGGCAAGCACAGAAAACAAGCTAAGTCTGTATTTAATTTGCTGGAAATTTTCTTGTATATTTCACCTCTCTGTAAAAGGCATTTTTAGAAATAAGGAAGAGCTTTTAAACTGGTTTTCTCCAAGAGTTGTAGGGGGTTTTTCCAGGGTCACCTTGACCAAAAATCACTGTGTTATCATGTGTTGAATGGCTGTTTGTATCTGCTGATTTTTATTTCTGCATTTTCCAGCATTCTGTAAATTTTCCAGAATTTGTGTTTTCAGCAAAAATTATTTTCCGGTTGTTGAATGTAAGGATATGGGAAAGGACATTTAACTAAAAGGAGAAATGAGGTGAAACTGGAAACCGGGGTGGGAAAACAAGAAATTTCTACAGGACCAGGCCTGGTTGATCGAACCATTAGGCTTGCCGGTCCGACTAGGCAGAAGAAACAGCCAGTTGGCCGGTTTTTGTACCGGCTCGGCCGGCTCGGTAACAAACCGGCGGACCAGGCTTGGTTTGAGTTAACTCGGCCGAGCCAATTCCGCCGGCCGGTGGGCCCAAAAAATCGATTTTTATGGACTTGAAACCGAATTTAATTCTGTTGTTAGGTTTGTTTGAGGTTTTCTAACCCCTCCCCATGCTATTTAACTAACGCAACCCCTCTCAATATCTCACATCTTTCTCATTCAATTTGCTTGAGCATTTGTGAGAGTTTTCTGAAGAGTTGTGGAGTTGGTTTTGGAGCAGCTTTGAGGAGTCTTTTGGGCAAGCTTTGGAGCAGCAGTGAGGAGCTTATTGGGCAAGCTTTGGAGCAGCATTGAACTAGAGGAAGCTAGAGGCTAGAGGTATTTATTTTTTCTCTTCTAAATCTGCCTTTGTTTGTTTTATTTATTTAGCAAATCTAGCATTTTCCATTTGCATTTGCATAGTTTTTGGCATTTGCCATTTGGTGAAAGAAATGAACATAGAATGAATAGTTTTTTTTTGTTTTGTTTTCATGTTCAGATTTAAACATTTTATTTCCAAGTCAAAAACTCAGTCCAAAATGGCCCCTAGAGCAAACGATGCTGCTTGGGCATATGCTGAAATGGTTGGGGATCAAATGTTTTGCAAATTTTTCAAGAAAAAAATTAAGGAGGGTGGAGGGGGCATTCATAGACTGAAACTACATTTGGCTGGTGTTGAAGGCCAAATTACTGCATGTGAAGCACCAAACATTGGGGAAATTAGGAAGCAGTTGAAAGAACAATTTGACAAGTTTGAGCAAGAGAAAAATAGGAAAAAGAAATACAGGCTGAAATTGGGAGGAAGAGGAATCTACAACATATGATGGCTGCCAACTCAAGTTTTGAATCTTTTGATTATGAGGGTTCCTCATCTATCCCTTCCATTGATGCATCAAAAAACCCCTTTCGCTATGTTCCTCCCTCTATGGAGTCTATTTCTGACAAGGGTAAGGGTGCAATGAGAAATAAGGGTACTATTAAAAGTTTTTTTGTGCCCTCATCTCCCTCTGATAGTGCAACTGCATATGGTCCTAGTCCTCCAATTGTGCAACCCACTTTAGATGCTCATTGGAAAAAAGAATTGAGAGATGTTGCTTGTGAGTACATTGCTAGATGGTGGTATGATGCTGATATTCCCTTCAATGCTACTCATTCACCATATTATGAACCTATTTTTGATGCCATATATGCTGCTGGAAAGGGCTTCAAACCTCCTACTATGCATGAGTTAAGAGGATATTTCTTGCAAAGAGAGATTTCAAACATTGATGATTATTTGAAAGAGTTCAAAAACTCATGGGCACGCACAGGATGTACCATCATGTCAGATGGATGGACTGATCAGAGGAACCGTACCATCATAAACTTTCTTGTCTTTTGCCCACGGGGAACCATGTTTCTAAGATCAGTTGATGCATCTGATAGGGTGAAAGATGCACAGTCGTTGTTATAGCTTTTGGATGAGGTTGTTCAAGAGATGGGGGTGGCAAATGTTGTTCAAATCATCACAGACAATGCCTCTAACTATGTTCTTGCTGGTAAATTGTTAGAGGAAAAACACCCAACCATCTTTTGGACCCCATGTGCTGCACATTGCATACACCTCATGCTTGAGGATATTGGCAAAATAGACTGGATCAAGAACACTATAGAGCATGCCAAATGCGTCACAAAATATATTTACAATCACTCATGGATTCTGAGTCTGATAAGGAAATACACAGGGGGCAAGGAACTTATTAGGCCTGCCATCACTAGATTTGCAACACATTTTTTGACATTGCAATCTATGTTTGCCCAACATAGAAACTTGCAAAAGATGTTTTTTAGTGATGAATGGAATGAATGTCAGTGGTCTCGCAAACAGGATGGCAAAGATGTGAAAAGGAAAGTCATTGAAGAAATATTTTGGAAAAAGACAACAGAGATTGTGAAACTTGCTGAGCCACTGGTTAAGGTGTTGCGCTTGGTGGATGGGGAAAGATTGGCTATGGGCTTCATTTATGAGGCTATGGATCAAGCAAAGGAGCAAATAAGGGCAGCATACAAGGACAGAGTGGCTAAGTATGGGCCCATTTGGGAAATCATTGATCAGAGATGGAACAATCAACTCCATCGCCCGATACATGCAGCTGGGTATTTTTTGAACCCAAGGTATCATTAGAAAGCTCAGGAAACAAGAGCTTTGACTGGGGAGGTTAGAGATGGATTGATTGACTGCATTGATCGCATGATCCCCACAGAGAGTGAGCAGTTGAAGATACACAAGCAGATCACTATGTTCAGCCAAGCCACTGGTACCTTTGGCAAGAACCTTGCAAGGATTGCAAGGGAATCAGATGAGCCAGGTAAACAAAGAATTTCAATTTTCAAATTTATATTTTATAATTTATTATTTTGTATAATTGTTTATAAAATTATAATTTCAATTTCAAAGTTGGATATAAATTGTTGAGCTAACTGAAACTCATTTTTTGCAGCACAATGGTGGGAGGCATTTGGTAGCCATTGTCCTGAATTGCAGAGGTTTGCAATCTGCATTTTGAGTCAAACTTGCAGTGCTTCTGGGTGTGAGCGCAATTGGTCTATCTTTGAGAGGATTCACACAAAGAAGAGAAACCGTTTGGAGCAAAAACGGTTAAATGATCTAGTGTATGTCCAGTACAACCTCCGACTAAGACGCAACCAATTGCTGAACAAAAGACCTGATTCAGATCCCATTGTGTTGGAGGATATTGATCCAACATCAGATTGGGTAGTGGAGTCTTGTTCACCAGAGTTTGACATAGACGGGGAGAGTCCGCTTGACTTTGATTTAGAGATGGAGGCAGCTATGCTCAATGTAGATCCACTAGTAGCAGACACAGTCCCAAGCCATCCAGTTGCAGGTGCAGGCACTTCCTCTAGTCAACCACGACGGAGACGCATGACTCGTCTATCTGATTCTCAACGTGGTAAGGGCAATGGTATAACTCCAGTTGAGGATGTTGATTCAGAGGAGGAGGCGGAGCGAGAGTTTTCCTCCTCTAGTTTAGAGTTTGAGGCAGAGGACATTGGTTTGTCATAGTCAGATGACTAGCAGTAGTTACTAGTTAGTAGTGACTATTCATGTTTTGTTGTAGAGGCCATTTAGAGCCTCCTTAGTTATGTTTTTTGTTTTGATCTCTATATCATCATCATGTATTGGTCCTTGGACAGTGCACTGGGTGCAATTTTGATATAATGGATATATTCATGAGCATACTTTGATCATATGTTGTCTTTTGTCTATATTGTAATGCTTTGTGTTTGGAAACATGAATAAAAATCTTTAAATTTATGTTTTTGTACAAAAAAATAATATTTAATGTATTTTTTACAAAAACCGAGTCGACCGAGTCATTACCGATTCGGAGTCC